>CM076572.1:1337710005-1338099694 GCA_034641835.2 Pinus albicaulis
TGGCTAGCCAATCGGCCAAATCACGAGACCCTAACAATGCCCATACTGGGGTTAGTCAAGCGCTTTAAATAGGCCTAGTCATGATATACTGTTCCATGTTCATTTCACCCATGTTTTCTACTATATTAGTTGCATGAGGAGGGTGCTTTTAAAACGCCATTGTCATGTATGGATTCTTAGTAAGTTAAGCCCATATATGGTTGTTGTGTATGCAGGTATCGATCTCATGTTAACTAATATCTTCTTCATGTTTCCTCCTTTGCACTCACTTCACGATATACGATTTTTGTGGTATATTATACGGGGCGGCCCTCTTTGCGGTAAGTTGTCTCTTAAGCATGCGATGTCTTTGTATTGGAGTTTTACATGATGTTCTTACTATTCTTATCTTTGTATCGGCTTCGAGAGAGATTGGTCCCATTTAAACTGATTTCCTTGTTTAACAAGAGATAGTAGAGAGCTTTTTGAATCGACAGCCGTATATAACGAGCTCCTTGCTATATTAAGATGTCTAGACGCGGTCTATGGAAACTCTTGTCTCTAGGGGTGACAAAATTGTCCACAACACATTGTACAAAGGATTATGCTCATCCCATTTTCGAAAGTCTACACTTCAACTCAAGAGGTTGAATGTAATCCATCCATGACAATTTGGGATAGCTTTTCATCTCCTTGATTAGATCAAGGTTATACGCGGCTGTGATATATTGCTAATTCAAATAAGCATTTGAATCTAACCCTTGGTCATGCATTGGCCACGATGGCATGTCCCCATAAGCTTCAATAAGATATCTTTTAAACAATAGGTGATGAATGTGTATGCATAACTTGGATCAAGCTGATATGTAGGAACCTCTTGTGAGAACACAGAGTTCCTCCAACCAGAACAATAGGATCTCCAACTGCGTAAGAGTGATGGCTTCTACTCTTCTCCAAGTGTACCAGCGTTGTGGATTCTCCTCCTTCCCCTCATGCATCTCATTTGAATCATGCATGGAACTCTATATGTTAAGAGCTCAAGACTATCTTGCAAAAGATGCAATAGTATCTTCTCCAAATGCAAGTACTTACGTAGGCAGTGGTGAATGTAGTGAATTCTTGTCAGTGACAAGAGTGACATCCTCCTCCTTAGGAAAAGTCACTTTTTGGCACATCTCGGTTTTCTCCCATCAAATTACTTCCTCAACTTGAGAAATAAATTTGAATATTTAGTCACCTTTGCATGATCCATTTGACCAAGCCACCAATCATTAGCTTCATATAAGAGATGAAGTGTTGAAATTTGAGCAACCTCTTCTTCGGCTATAGGATGTAGTCGAAAAATGGATCTAACACTCTCCTCAAGCCTTAACATTGCTTGAGGGAAGATCCATAAATGTAGGCAAATAGAATGTATTATGCCTTTTTCTTAACATTTCTACTATAGGATCCTATTTCTTCTTTGATTTTGAATTTTTTTGGAGAGTTATCTTCTCCTTGAATTCTCTAGGTTTTTCTTTGTACTCTTCAAGATATGGGCGAGAGTCTCATTAGTATCGGAGTTCATTCATTCCTTCATTTCTACACCCTTCACCTTCTTCAAAGATAGTGGGTATAGTGGATCTATGAGGAGATCTAGGATTCTCTAGTTTTCTTCTTTGATAATAACAAGTGTTGGGACCTTCCTCATCACATATCCTTCCTAGACCTTCTTCTTGCCTTTCCTCTTTCATTTGATAGACTTCCTTGGAGAGGTCTTGCATAGATCTACGAGAAATGAGTGGCATAATTTTATTCCTCCATGATAGATCTCATCTATCTTCTTCTTCTTTAGATGCAAAATATTAATGCCTTAACAACCCATCCTTCAATGGCCTTTGATCCTCTTGTTGTCTTCCCTAAGGGGTCTGTTGATGATTGGAGTAATTTCCACAAGTTGAGCCAAAGTTCATTCTTTGATACCAACTATGTAATATCCCAAAAGGAGAATCTGGAAATTAATACTTAAACACAATATAAGAGCTGCGGCAAGATAAACAATAAATCTTAAGGAAACATTAGAATTTATAGAGAAAGCTGACCATTTTATTATATTGGAGAAGAATCGGTTGCACAATGTACAAAATGCAAGTATATCTAGCCAAAAATTTGGTGTAGAATCACTTTCGAGAAAACATCTTGCAATAGGTATAGTGTAACTAGAGCCTTTGAAGCAAATATTGTGTTATTGCCTTTAGTAGAATATGAACATATAGATGTAGGCTTAAAATGAAAATGAAGATCTACTCAAATATGGGGCTCAGATGATTCCAAGATTCAAGATCGGCCAATATGATGGATTCCCAAGATAACCTAGAAAGGATTTTTTCCGGATCTACAACTTTGGAAAATCACCTCCCTAGGATTTGATCCTTGTCTATTTGGGAAATATAAATCTGAAGCTAGATGTAACAAATAGATGGCTGAAATATGTTATCATATCATATCTATGCTTGAAGGGCTGATCCCCTTCTTCAAATCTATGAGCTAGAAGCTCTAGATCTAGCTTCTCAATCCTCCAATGATGATTCCGGTATTTCTTTGTAACACAATTTCCACTAGAGCGTAACGTGAGGAAAGGAGAGGCCTTCTACCTACTAAAAAATGTTGCAATAAACTCCAAGATGATGGTAAATTTGATAGAAATGTGAGGGAATGATCCCTCATATGATTGCTAGCGCTGAAATCTTTTGTAATATTCCCTAATTAGCCCAAGCTAATGGGAATATTCAATTTTGCTTTTCTTGCTTTGATTTTCATGTTAATGAATAAAATGTGAAGGAGGACATGTAAAACTCTAGAAAAAATCAAAATAAATCAATTCATATGTAAACGAACATATGCAGGCCATGTAAATAAACTCTTCCCGGAGGTGTGAATGGGTTTAAACCATGAGATTGGGTCAACTTTGACAAAGTCAACAACGTAGTCTAGATCTGATGAACCTCATGGATAGACAACACGATTTTAGATGGAGGCTCCACATGTGAAAGGAGCTAACTCATTGAGGTTGTTTATGGTTTGGCAAGGCTTTCATATTATAGAATAAGGAGGAGGACAACGGGATAAGGTTGTTGATGTTATTATTTTTGAAGTTATTGTCTTCTTAGACATCCCTTGTGGAGTTTTCTTGTTTAGGAATCCCACCTCCTTCCTTGAGAAGCTCTTGGAGGAGTCTTTTTTTACTCATCCACTATCGGCATTTAGCCAAGCCACATCTTGCATCTACAGCGTAGTCACATTTTAGGCTTGAGCTAATCATGTAAGAAGTTTGTAGCAAGTGGAGCTATAGATATGTTCGGATCTAGCTTGTATTAGAGCCTCTTCTCAGTGAGTGTGTATTTTAACCTCCTGGAAGAGTGCATCCACTATTTGAGCTTTAGATCCATATATTGGTAGTATGCCAAAGAATTCTCGGGGCCTACGGCACATTCCCTCTTCCATGGCTTGTGTTATTTGCAAGAGCGAGTTGCAGAGGTACTTGGCATCATTCTAGAGGAGAGATCTTCGGTGATTGGATATTTCCTTCTTGTGGTGATCCATGGATTGGCCAACCAATCCATGTTGTTTCAAATATGATGCTACATGTGTTATGTTTTAGAATTTTGAATACTTGCATATCTGTGACTTAGAGCTCGGATCTACTCATCGTTGTTCATGTTTCTTGGGGATCCCCCCGAGGGGAGTATAGAGGATCCTATCTTGTACAGAGATTTGAATTAGATCTATAATTTTATGTAGAGATATTCTCTAGATCTGAGTTGTAATCTACGCATGCTTCGGCAATGATAATAATGCTATCAAGCTCATTCTACCATTTCTTGTTGTTGTGGCAACTCATTTTGAGCTTTTGTCTTGTATATTCATTATATTTCTATTATGCAAACTGTATAAGTTGCATTGTAAATCCCTTTTGCTGAAATATAGCTGAAATATTAACCCCCATGTTTGTCTCATGCTTGTAAATTGATAAATTGCATTATTTACTGAAGCAATCCTTTGCATATAGGCGCAACCCCTCTCTTTGGGTGTTTTCGGAGAATTTAGACTAGGTTGTGGGAGATGCATTGTTTAACCCACCTATTTTGATTTGTTTTTTGTCTCCTTTTAGGTTTATATATTAGATGAGTTGATACAAGGGATCCGGGAGCCACAAAATAATTTCGGTGCACATAATTCCCGGGAATGCGTTATTTCAACGGGCTTGTTGTGCAATCCCAATTTTGGGATATTACAAATACTAGCAACTTCCTTAGATCCTTTTAGATCTACAAAATGAACGGCGTAATTACTAAAGGGAATGTTTTTTCTAGGAGGTAAATAAATTTTGGCACGATGCCATATACGCAATGAAGCTGCGAGAAGGCTGATATTTAAGCCAAGGTGATAGCAATAAACCCTCACAGAGTTCTATAGGCGAAATGCGAAGACAACTTCCTCCTTCCAAAGTTTGATATTCGAAATATGAAATTCTGAATATGAATGTTCTACGAAAGTAGGAAAAAGAATGTAGCACTTAAAGCATTTGATGTAGAATGAATTGAAGACTCTTTCTAGAGCTTCTCTAAGAAAGAGGTGGGATTCTCGACCGAGAACACATGCTAAACAACACTTGCAATCTTTGCTAAATAGCTCGAAAGCAATGGAATGTCACATGAAAATTCCATATCTGAAATTATCTTTACATCAAGAATAATCGGCATGCACTCATCCTTGCCTTCATCTTCTTTATATAATATTTGAGCCTTCCCAAGCCTTGGCCCTCATCTTAGAAGTAGCGCAATGTATGTGGACAAGATCCTCAAGTTTGGCTTGTGTTGTTGACCAAATCAACCATCATATCTAGGTACGATGTACACCTTCTTCATCAAGTGTGCTTTGTTTGCACATCATCCTCCATCACTTTATCATGTGTCTCGTGATCTTTTGTTTGACATCTTCAAGATCCTAGTTGGTTGAATCAACCTTGTTTGATCTCTTCAAGATCTCGATTGATTGTGTCAACCTCCATGATCTATCTCATCAATGAGATAAGGTTCTCCAATTTCATTCACATTAGTAGTTGCTCATCTACCTTATTATGTAGATCTAGGCTTAATTAATCCACATTCACACACAAAAATGATATTTATTCATATTAAGGATTGTGGGTCCCCTCCACCCTTTTATTTGCCAATTCATTAAGAAAATCAAGGACTCTAATATTCTAAATATGATGTCGAAATTTTGGAATATTACAATCTCCTTGTTTTCTTTCACACCTTGACATAAGGTTCAAAACCCATTCGAGAGTACCTAAGTAGGACTATGATTTTGTAATATTCCAAAATGGGGAATCTGTGTGCAATGCGAAAGATAGGAAAATAATGCGAGATAATAATATTTTATATAGAAATATATCAATATGGAGACCTTCCATTTTTATTACGGCTTAGCAAAATAGATGTAAAATATGGCCCATAAGATGCATAACAATGAAATAAAGCATCCAATGAGAGAAATCCTCAAAATGAGGTGTTGCAACCATATATTAAGGCTGGAAAAAGCCTTCTCATTATTTTATTGGCTATGCATATGTAGATTACACATTAGATCTAAAGCAAATAAGTGCATAAAATGTTAGATCTCTATGAGATCCATGAACTATACAAGCTCCTCTAAAGAACACCCTTAGGGTTTTTAGCAAAAAACCAAGTACAAGATGTAGATCGAGATCTAAGAGTATAGATCTACTAAAATATTCAGATACGGAAAGTGTAGGTGAGCAGTTATAATGCGATATAATATCCTCCTCCAATAGATCTCTAAAGTGAAGGAAGATCCCCAACACCTAGAAAATCACTCTCCAAATGGTGTGTTGAACCACCTGCCAAGTGTACCTACAAAAATAATGAAGATTTGGGAAGTATCTTGCTATAGGGATCAAAATATAGTTGACACAGTGCCAAAATGAAAATGAGGAGCTCAAAACCTCCAATACTATCCTCTAGATGAAGTAACCTCCTCCGAAAAGGATCACTGAAATGGCCTACATCTGAAAGATCCTAGTCTCCACTTGCGCAACTTGCAAAAACAACCAAACCCTCAATAATGGTTGCGTTGTAGTTAAAGCTTGGCCTAAGCCGGATAATGGACAATGCAATACAAACTCTCCCAAGAGCTACTCAATGGGAAGAGTGGGATTCCCAATTAGGAACACCCAATGCTAAACAACATTCAATCTCAGCTAAACAACAAGAGAGATATACGTTTAAACGAGCATATATTCGGAAAATATGATAAAAATCAACAACCTTCTAATGCTACCATCCCTTCCTTTTATAAGGTGAGGGATTTCAAACCACTAAATCACTTCCAATGAGATCACTTATTTCACACAAGGCACCTCCATCTAAAGCTGTGCTATGCCTCATTAATGACGACTCCTCCATGACAACGTTGTAGATGCAGTCCAGGGAGTTGACCCACTCAAAATGTTTGACCCCTTTCACACCTAAGGGTGCTTGATTTAATAGCCAAGATTTAGCCTTTTCGTATTTGGCATTGATTTATTCATTATTAAGGAGTATTATGGGCCTCCTTTGCTCTTTATTCTTTAAACAATGTAATAGAACAAATAATATTTAAATTAGCTCATGACTAATTGGGAATATTACAACCCTCCCCCTCACAATTGTTGCTTTTCCTTAAGCAAATGATAAGGTGATGCGAAACTCTTCTCCTCCTCCATTGGTGACACCAACATGTGATAAGCTTCCTCCATAAACTAAGTGTTCAACAATCCATCCCTCCATGAATTCTCCTCCCGGGATACGACGAGATGTAAATAATCCATCCCATAAGGAGACAATGGCTCAAATGAAACAAACATAGTTTGCCCAATGTTCTCCCTAAAACATGTAGTATAAGATACATGGAGAGTATCCATCCCATAGGGCACATATATACCTCCCACCCTCCCTTCATACATTCCCATAAAAAGTACAAGTACATCATCCATGTATGGGATCAAAATTACATACATACAAATAGAAATTTGTGTATATGGAAGTGTGTCATAGTCCTTGATGGAACCAACATAGTGCATCTTACGGCGCATCAGATCATGATGTGGTAATTGGTTTCCCCACCACTTACTTGTTTCCCATGTCATTTGACTATGCACGAAAGTGTGAGATATATTTGGTGCTTTAGGAATGCACCCATCATGAAACAAAATCTCGCTTTATCCTCCAAGGGAGAGGCCATGTTTCGAAATTGTTGTGGCCAAAGTTGGCCATGAAGTTTATAAGGTAAAATAATCCTCCTTGGAGTTATGGCCTGCATATACATGTGAAATAATGCAAACAATAATCAAATGAAACATTATTTACATGAGCATATTCCTCACCAAAATTCCTCCTTAAACAAATCGAGTGGTGCATAGATCTATCCCCTCCCTCAAAGAAAAGAGATGGCTGAATTAAATCCTTTATAGATTTATGTTGCTACCCCATCTCCATGTGGTATATGCATCTTTTAAAATCCTGATATATTTCTCCTTCAAAAGCCCTTACAAGTGTAGCTTCTCATGATGGTGTTGTAGAATTTCATGGAATATGTGTTCTTGAAACAAAACTCTTCATAGGCCCTTTGTAGAAAATTCTCTTTGAGCTTGGAGGCTCGAGAAATGAATATCCTACCATGGTAATAGATGACTCCTTCTTGGATTGAATAGCCCTCTTCATGGAGCTGGTCATCAAGTATCATGCATGTGTGAATCCTTGGAATAATCCACCAATAGTTGGGATTTCCAATATGGATCAATCTCCCATAATGACGATTACTTACAATGATCTACCAATAGAAATGTATGTCATATGGTTGCTCTCCTCCTTGAAATCTCCCATGCCAAGGTACATGTTGGAAGGTCATCCCTCTCACGCTTCTCCTTGCATAGCACAAAATCGAAGTGTGAGTGGGTAATGATGATGTTAGGAGAAGATCTCCCTCCTCCTTGAGCTTATCCAAGACACTTGACTCACGTATCATTGCCTTTTAATGCTCCCATCCCTCCTGGATATATTCTTAGAGCATGATTTTGTGAGATATATCTCACCAAATCTGAATAGGAGTGGCCTCCCCAGAGATTTTCCACTAGATAATAGTGTCCCATGAAGCGATCTCATGAGCATAATAGATGGGGCTTGTAAAGATGCATACTTCCAGCGCACAAATCCATCTGCGATTTACGTGTGGAAGTTGTATGTGAGATATGTATGCATGCCTTTGATCATTTGAGTCTTACCACTCTTTTTATTCACCCATTCCATTTGTAAAGCCTCCCAATCGGTGATGACTTTCCCCAAAGTAATCAACCATTGAACACCCAATATCACATTGGTGCAGGGTATGTGAACAACAAAGAACTAATCAATAAACGTATATGTCTCCATGGTGGCCGATAAGGATGGGAAATAATGCACGCATTTGCATTTTCTATCTCACAGGACCAAAACGAGAGAATCCTTCAAAAGCATCGGTGGGTATGGCCCTCCTTTGTACTAGTTGGGCATCAATGAAATTGTGGGTAGACCCATTATCAACCAATACGAAACCCTCTCGATTCAAGATGGAACCTTGAACTCTTAAGTTCAAGTACTTAGATACTCCTCTCAAAGATGCAATAGCCCTTCCAATAGGAGAAAATTCCCCATTCCCATCTCGATGAATTGTTAGCTCTCCTCTGCTGATGTCGGCATTGTGACCTCTTCTTGGTTCATCTTCGTCTTCCTCCTCATCATCTAAGAAGACCTCTCTATGTAATGTGATTTTCAGTTTGCACATCTATTGCCAAGTGCCACATGATTTTTGGCAAGTGAAGCAAATTTTCCTTCTTCTTAGATCTCTGCGAAATCATCATCAGAGGTTTCTTGTATGAGCTCTCCTTTGAAGAACAACCTTTCTTCCTTTCCCTTTGAAGGAAAAGGGGCTTATGATGAAATGTTTCCTTTTCTTTTGGCAAGGCATCTTGAAGGTATGTAGCCCTTTCAATAACATCATGTAGGGTATTAGGCTTCGTAGATTTAACCAACCCATGAGGAGGTTCATCTAGCCCATCAATGAACATGTACACCCTTCTTGTTGCGAGAAAATTAGGAACCATAAAGAAAGTCTTAAAAATTCGGAGATGTAAGTTTCTATATTACACGATTGTTTTAACTTTGCAAGGCTCATGAATGGTGCCTACGGATCTCTTCTATCAAATCTTTCCACCGGCCTTCTAGTGAATTCGAATAAGAAGTCACATTGGCATGACCCAATGTAGATAAGCCATCGAACCACCGATCATATGCTTCACCTTCAAGGTGCGAGCGTTGCTATCTTAATGGCTTCCATTTAAGGACCTTGTTCAACTAAAAGTATATGTCAAGGATTTTTCTACCCAAGATTTGGTGAAACACTTGGACGACCCATCAAATTGGCTAAAAATAATATTCCCATAGTGTGGTGTCGATCATGATTAAATTTGGATGAATCCCCCACTTCTATGATGATGCTTTAGTCTTCTATTGTCATTTTTGTGACAAAACTCACGAAAAATCAAGTGATATTTGAATCTCGATTTTGAGATTCATATTATTCAAAATAGCCTTCAAGGGATTCCTGCTCTTAAAACCCTTCATTTCCCACATCAAAAAATGTAGGCATGGTAGAGCGTTGGGGAAACTTGTGGCTGATGCACTAGTTGATCATTCCGGTGGTGAGACATGCAAAGCCTTCTCCATGATGAAATCCTTTAGGGGAATCTTTGATTCTTTCCATCCTCATCTCTTCGATCTCTCTAGCAAGGTCTTTCATGGCTCTAAGAAGGATCTTAGGAAATCCTTCTCATCTTCACCTCTAGATAAAGGGAGCTTTACCCTTGTCTTCATTATCATTTGTATAATCAAAATTTATGTACCTTCTCTTTTGATACCTATTTTTCTCTATTAGTAAGAGGCTCTCCTTCTTGAGAAGACATATTGGCTTTAGAATGCATAGGTTGTGCCAAGATGATGCTCCGATGTAATATAATATTCCCAAATGGGGAATGCAATAATAAAATGTAGAAACATAGCAAATAACGCATATCATCTTTTATATGGAAAGAGACAAATATGTAACCTTTCATTTGTTATTACAACAACAAAATAGATGTAAAATATGGCCCATAAGATGCATAACAAGAAAAGAAAGCCTCCAATGAGAGAAATCCCTGGAATGAGGTGTTGCAACCATATATTAAGAGCTGGAAAAATCCTTAGAACGTTAATTTATTGGCTGCGAATAGTTTTATATTACACATAAGATCTAGAGCAAACAAGTGCATAAAAAGTTAGATCTATATCAAATCCATGCACTATACAAGCTCCTCTAAAGAACCTTGGGAGTTTCATAAAAACACCAAGTAAAAGATGTAGATATGAGATCTAGGAAACATATCTCTTGAAATATTCAGATGCAGAGAAATTGTGGCTGAACTAATATAGGAAATAGAATGACTCCTCCAATAGATCTCAAAGTGAAGGGTAGATTCCCAACACCTAGAAAATCACTCTCCAAATGGTGTGTTGAACCACCCTACAAGCTTGCACCTATAGAGTAACAGTCTAGAAGTATACTGCGTTGTAGGGATCAAAATATAGTTGGACTAGTGCCAAAATCTAAAAATGGAGCTCAAAACCTCCAATACTATCCTCCCGATGAAGTAGAAACCTCCTCCATTGAAAGAGGCCTTTGAAATGGCCTAGATCTGAAATATCTAGTCTCCACTTGTTGCGGTGCAAAAAATGAAACCCTCAATAGGATGCACTGCTTGTAGTTGAAAGGAAAGTTTTGGCCCTAAGCCATGTTAGGGTCAGCATTAAGTTTTCCAACATTGGCAAGAACAAACGTTGTAGGGCCTACATCAGAACCACTTGGGAATCCTAGGATCTAGCCTTCACGGATTTAGAGAGAGGGATCTCTCTATATAAGTGTTTTCAAAGGATATATATTTATGCTTTGTTTATGATAGTAGGCTAATTATGAGTTTCTGAGGGGATTTTTTTTGGTTTTGGTTGGGTAGGATATCCTCGAAATAAAGGAAGTCTTTTGAAGGGTAAAGGTGTGAGTGAGTTGAAAGAATGTTTGAAATTTGATAGGATAGGTAAAGAGCAGTATCAATCCATTGGGATATGGAGTCGAAGGATTTAATTGCACAACCCGAGTTTCAAGAGTGGTCCATGGGGCAAGTCATCTATATTTAAGGATCTCTTTAGATTGATTTGTGATATGGAACATTAAAAGTGTTAAAGAAGAAAAGCTAATAACCATTTAAGAATCTGATAACTTCACTAAAAAAAAAATCCTTTCAAAGTAATTGTTTGAAGCGAGGCCAAAGAATAGGGCAAACCATAGACCTCTTTGGGAAAACTTTACTAAACACACTTTTCAGACAACAATCCAACAATCTAATAGATTACCTTGAGGAAAGTAGAAAACATATAAGAAAACAAAGGGCGACCTAAGATGAGGTAAGGAATTTGAACCTATCACACTTTTGGCATACTCTCGGGGAAATTTTCAAAGCAAGTTGTTGGAAGTAAAGTAGAGGATAGGGCTAACCATAGACTTCTCTAGTTCAACTTTACTTAGTATACTTTTCAAGAACTTTCAAAGACAATATCTCAAGTTGTACTCGGGGAAACATGGGCTCACCAACACTTCACTAGCTATACTTTATTGAATTATCTCAAAGCACAATTAGAATAAAAAATAAGAATAAAGCTTATCAATGATAAATAGGGTACTTTGTAGTAAGTCGTAATCTAAATTTTGTTCTTTATCGGAGAAAGTGGATAGTATGAAAGCATGGGGAATGTTACGGGTCAAAAAAACTCCTCATCGGCTTCCGGAAGGAGAAGATAAATATCGAAGGAATACAAAGACCTAAACTAAACCTACTTACTTGAGTAACGTAGCCCTATAACAACAAAGTGTTATAATGCGATTAATGAAAAGGCCGCGTTAGTGGCTAGGGAAGCCTTCTGTTTAGCTTAGAGGGTAGTGTTACCCATGTTTTGAGTTTGAAATAGGAAAAACCTGAGAGAATGATTTGAAATCTAGCTTTTTTCTCATAAGAGATTTAGTACAAAAAGAGAGCGCAAAGCACTACTCTCTTATTGGGCCTTGCCAAAAAAGCTTGAACTCTCAAGGAAGGCAAAAGCATGGGAAGTTGAGGAAACATCTTGGTTTTTCTATTTAGAAGGCTTGGTAGAAGGAAAAATTCAATGATTTCTCTCTCCATCTCCTATGGATAGACTGAAGGCTCTTGGTTCAAGGTCGAAGGATTGTCAAAGTTTTGAATACTTGTGAAGCGAGGCTTGTATTTTGTAGTGTGAAGGTCAAAATTCAAGGGTTCATTGAGAACTTGTTGATCAAGACATCACTAGATTGAGAGATAGAGATTGGAAGTTTGAGGAGGGCTTGGTACAACCGATGGTTTTAATCCTCCTTTTATAAATCAATAGAAGTTTGTATCTATTTTTCCATAATATGCCTTGTTATTGTTATTCGATTACTTATATAGCATGAGATGTGCATTGTTTAAATTTTATCATATATTAACTTAATTGATAGAATGTATGTTGTGGTAGAGATTACATGGGTGCTTTGATTGATTACGGAGGTTGAGATTTGGAGTTGGTGAGGAGGATCCATCGCTTCTAGTTCTCTCCAAGATACTTCAAGATAATTAAAGAGGTAATCTTCCATATTATTCCATCAAGTTGTTTAAGTTGATATGAACATGTATGTATCTTCTTTGTGAACTATACAGCTAATCTTAGCATGCATTTGCCTCGGAGCCGAAAGCCCTAAGAGGGATATTCGAGAACCAAAAACAAGCATTTTACCCTATAGTAGAATTGGAAACTCCAGGGATTTCCCATAGTTTCCGGACTATCTCTCCCCCCCTTTTCTTCTTTCCTCTATTCACAAACCCTTCGACCGGTATTCATGCCCGGTAGACATTTCAAAGCTCACGAGTTCAATCCTATTCCTATTTTACCATGCGAAGGTACCTGGCTAACGCTACCTTTGTTGGTGTTCCGGTGCGTTATAACGTGGTCTCTACTTAAAGACGAGTGCATTAGTCCCTTGATTAATGTTGTCTTTACTCAAAAACTGATCGTTACTCGGCCAAGATTTATTGTTCACCCCTATGATTGTGTTCGTGGTTGCGAGTTTTTGGCCATCGGTATCCCTCCTGAATGAATCCATGTGCTTGTTTACTAAGTGGCATTTTTGTTTATTTTCTCTTGTTTGAAAATTTAGTGTCAAAAACATTTACTTTTTAGAGAAGATTTTTTTTTAGTTTTGCGTCTAGCTAAATTAATTCTAAAAATTTTAGTTTAAAAAATTTGCTAAGATGAGGTAAATAGATGTCGAATGTTGGAGTTGAGCTTTTCCTATTTGAATGTTAAGGTACATGGATGTTTGAAAATAAACCTCCTTGTAGAAATATATTCTTAATTGAATATTTAGAACATATTTTTGGATAGTTTCTTGAGTAGAGTCTCATTACATTCATGCAGTCCATCTCTATAGGACTAACCAATCAAGTACACTGAAATCAGCGATAATAAAGCCAATCACATTGAACACTGAAGAGCTCTGCACAATAGTAGTTGGAGCTGGGATTTTTAAATTTGGGAAAAGTGAAGAAAATCTGCCCAAGATCTCCAGAAAAACGTGACCTGGGAGGTCTTGTTCATGAGCGAAATCTCTGGCTCATATTGTACGGAACCACTCTCCTTTATTGGAGCTTGACGTTGAGGAACCAACACTTGAGTGCACCGAAAGGTAGCCGCAACCGACTGCATTAGGTGGGCATTACTATGTTGAGGTTCCCTTAGGGAGATGTTCGAAACCTAGATGGGGATCTGGGTGTTAACCTATATCATGTTTTCATGAGCCGTGGAGCCCCCGGTGATGTGCGGTCAGAGAAGTGTCTTTGGTGGCCATAGCAGGGACACACAGTGATTGGGATAGGCGGCCTGGTAACGACGAACGGACCTGCTCATCTTCGGTCTTTGAGTGTGCTGCGTCTTCACGGGGAGTGCTTACCTATCCTGCGAAGTTCGGGCGCTCTGAAGTAGCCGTAACTATCAATTTCCCACCAACCACTCTATGCACCTCGGCAATCTTTAGTTCATCACGGAAAATGGTAGGTACTCGGACAACACGCCTGCATTGCTCAATTAATTTTTCAGAAATCCTTTTTTTCTTTTTCTTTTTTTATGTTGGTCACTTTCTGTTGAGGTTTGTAATACATCACAATTTATTAAAAATTTGTTAAAAATAAACGACGAGTCCTTACGCCAGCGTCATCCGACCCATGCCTTCGCTCGATGACGATCGGGTCTACCTCCTCGGCTCTTGAGAAAAACTGAACAACCAGGCCGAACCCATGCAGCACGGCAGAGGAAACGGTCTCTATTGAAAAGCCTATACACGCACCCAACCCCTCGTATCATACGGAATTTACGGAGACCCCGCACATGGGCCGTGCCTCGTGCAATCCTCCACTCACGCCGATGCGGCAGCTGTGCTGGTCGATTACACCACACCCCGAACATGTCTTCGCCCCGGCCACACAAACATCCATTTCTCGCCGAAAGCATCCAGGTCGTGCTGTGGCAACCATCCCCAGGGTCGCCCATCCTCCCCACCATTGTCGGTTCTATTACTGTCACTTGGTAACCCCGATGGTCAAGAAATGTGCCTGGTCCCAGCCTAAGAGATCATCCTGGCACACACATGGTAACTGGCAGTCCTTCGGGATCTGCTCTACGGCGGCCCGTTTCCAGGACTTAAAGACCCTGTCACTCCCACAGTGAGACTAGTCGATTCACCCCAGCAACCCTTTCGGTCGAAACCCTTTACTAAGTTTTGAAATCCGCCAGCACACCATGCCGGCAGTGTCTGTGTAGCAAATAATAGAGAACATTTCCCCGCAGCCCACCTTGTCCCGTTAGGACAAACTAGACTACCTATTGTTAACAACATTCCATTAGTGGTTTAAAAATAACGGTGTGAGTTTCTATGCATTTCCGACTATGCAGTAGCAGCCTGCACTCTAGGAAGCTCTTGCATCATGAACTAACCCACCCCAACCTCCATCTAGAATGAAGGCACTTTTATACGAGGCAGCCGGCCGTTCACACAATAAATATGCCCTATGGACGATAACCATATCCCTACCCCTCCACCTAGGAAATTTTATCAAAGTCCTACTTATCCTACTAGTAGCACATTGATGGGCAGACCCTATGGTCCAGATGAGTCCTTAATGCTTGTAGTTGGAATTTGGGGGCAAACCCGTAGCGCCATTTTAGCGGCTCTAGAAATTCACGACATCTATAAACTAACTAATGACCCAATTAATCACAACCGCTACGGCCTCCGGTACCGCACACAATTCATTCGACATGCCAAAGTTTGATGGGGAAACAAGGAAGACCCGGCTGCACACATCACCACCTTTCATTTATGGTTTATATCTAATTCCATGGTGGATGATAGTGTCCGGCTTATTTGTTTCCTGCACCCTTATAGGCAATGCCGCCCGGTGGTGTATTGAATTGCCACGCGGCCCTTCGCAAACACTTTTGGCACTTTAGCGATGGAGTTTCTAAAGAAATTCCAATTAAAAATCAGATTTGATACCGAACGGAACTATTAACCTCGCTATGCCAAGACACCGCCACCCACATCTACGATCACATTCATGAATGGGAGGCGTAGGAGGAGGCTAGTAAAAGCACCAATCCTAGATCATCTTATCTAATTGGTTTTGTAAAGTCTCTCTTACCCCACATCTCTAAAGACATTGGCCTATCGGGTAGTAGTTTACAAAAAGATCAATGCATTCGTCGTGCCCAACATTTAGTTTAATCTATTCACAATCGGCACACTATATGATTTAGTCCCCAATGCCCTGGTAACCCAAATCCTTCCACTACCGAGCCGGAGCCCACTCGATGTTCTCGTTAACAATCTCGGCATAGCCACAAAATAGTCTCGAGGGCAAACCTCCCGGCCATCCTCGACTACCACCGCCCTAACCAAATTACTACTCTTCCTACCACTAAGGTAAATTTTGTGCAAACTGCAAAACCTAGTGGAAAGAATAAGAAGAACAGAAAAAACATCTTCTTCGGAAGAGCGATCGGACAATCGAGTAATCCTAATCAGAAAAACACTGCGCCAAAAATGACAAAGGGAAGGATAAACCCATAATATTTCCTTGCAAGATACGTGTGGAGGACCACTTCACATACAAATTTCCTCGGCTACGGGAATGCACGATTTTATCGTAAATAAGGATGCAGGCGGACACCTATCGTTCTTCATAATCCTTTCCCTAATCAACGCGGCAACACCAACACATGGTTGACAACCCACCACAACCCCAACAACGGGTCAATGGTGGTTCACATCCGTGAAGGATCATCCACCATTTATGGCATTGAAAGTGTTGAACTTCAAACACAAGCCAAGCTTTATGTAAATCCTACCATCGACGCTCAAGAACACAGTACTAGTTCAACTCCATCGGCTTGCCCAACAATCTGCATATCGAACGGCCCTGCTAGCGATCCCATGATTCATCCCCCTAAAGGACACTTCGACACACAACTCATAACACCCCGCACGTGCATCCCAAATACAACATTGTAGAAGATTTGGCGCGGGCACGCGTCGGCAATAATACACTCTCGAAGTATTGAAAACTATGCAGCACAAGGAAAGCCTTACTTTCGACCATTGGTGGAATAGACCCCGAGGATTCCATGCTAGCTATCTTTGATATGGAAAATTTTGAGACTCCTCTCACACCAACTCACATTCCAAGTGCAAGTTGTGTCGAAAGGGAGACCAATCCATCGCAACGTCATTGACGAACGTGCTTCGACACGTGTTACGGCACAAGCTTCTTCCGGATCGCTTTAGGTTCTCCTACCTTAACACCGCCATCGAATTCTCTCTCAAGCTTTCGATGGCCACACGTTCCTCCCAAAAGGATACCTTGCTAGCTCTCCCATCACTCACCGAGTGGGAAAACGGTAACCATGGACATTGAAGTCATAGATCACCCATCTCAAGCATAATCTATTGCTCGATTCTTGATTAGTCATATGCCATGACCGCCATTTTTTCTTCGGTCTTCGACTCGTCCTATTTCCATTGGATGGGAAAATAGTCACGATGGTCGAGTTATCCGTCTACACCTGATTATACCACGTTACCAAGTAGCATTGTACCCTAATAGGAGGCTTTCACGACTCTTACATAATTATTGGTACCGATCTTAGAGACATCTTCCCTCTTGGGTTGTTTTCTTCTCCGGCCATAGAGATCCCAAATACATTTGCAATGATATCCACCAATTTGGATGGCTCTATTGACCCATGGATCCTCTCGGTAGCTTCGGACATTGATTCCTATGGAAATTAGATGTAAGCTCTCAATAAGCTAGGATTGGCCTAGAGCCATCCAAATTACATCTAAACCCTCCTTTATATGGTTTCGACCAAAGGTACAAACCTCCCACCCATCACGATTATATCTAAGATCTCCTCAATGAAGTCTTGCCTACGAGATGAAGCTATTCGAGAGATCATGTCTCTAAGTGACCTTGGGGAGGAAGTTTCACCATCACGCTTCGATGATCGACTCGGACGTGATAAATATTGAAATCCATCCTTTGACCCACTAATATGGTTCCCTACCTTACACGACTATTCAAACTATCGATTCGAAGGGAACATGGGTAATATTTCTAAGACAATGCTCATCGATATCTTGGTCAAAATGGGTATCGTGGAAAATATTCGGGTGGAGAAAATTGCAATCTTGAGGAAATTGCACGCTTCACATCCCTTTTCAGGAGTGGGGGGGAAGTCTGTCTGGAGTCTGGAGTCTCTCTGCTCCCATCAGCTTTGTTTTTTTTTCTGTGTTGTGCTTCACTTCATTTCATATCATAAAAACTTTCGCGTTTTCGTGCATACTTCATTGAATTCACTCTCTCTTTGTTTGGGGTCAGTTTTGAAAATGTTTGGGAACCTTTAATTTCTATCCGGTATACGATAAGCCAAGATTGGAAGTTTGTAAATCGAATTCAATATCTTATCAATGAGAAAAATTTCATGGCTCATTGTGAGGATTAACAGGTTGTCTCATTTCAAGTGTGTTTGAGGAGTGGCATTTGAGCTTACACTTTCAGATTTGTTTCTCTTTTTTGGCATGGGGCTTTGCCTTTCTTGATGGCTGGCTTTATTACTCTTTCCTTCCTTTTCTGCCTGGTACACTGTGTTTATTTTCACTTAATGTTCTTCCTACATGCCAGCTGACTTTATTGACATTCCTATCCATATTCTAACCATGAAATTTACATTCATGTGATACAAAAGTGCCAATGGCAACTAATTTGAGTAATGTCGAGGGGTAGAAACTCACAGTTGCTTGTCGAGGTATCCACCAGAACATATTGGCTTAACCTTCAATATCAAGGCTATCAGAGAAGGTGACAACTTTTCATGTCTGGCTCTTGTAAGGGTCAAAAAACTGTTTAGTATTTGACTCATTCTGATTTCCACACACTCTTCCATAGGATCAACAAACAAAAAGATGAAGATTCTCTTCTTTATGGTCCTCTGCCATCACCGTAGAATTCATACATACTTTTAAGACTTGACTTTGAGGAGAACTATCTTGAGAAAATTTGGCAAAGAAACTTAGTCATCCTTAACACCTTTCAGCCACCCAAAAACATGTGAAGTAACATGCTTTCTCCCATTTGTGTGACACTAATACTGCAATCCAAGTTCTGGATGACATTACGACAATGAAGGGAGAAGTATCTTCTTGAGAGAGATGGTATATCCACAGCGGGATAAGTGACATTCTCTGTCTTTTATCATCCTTAGTGAAGATACCATCATATTTTGGCGATTTTATGTCTGCAACCTGGTGCTTGGATTGATGGGGTTGAACTCTTCTGCAGAGGACCATATAATTTCTTAGGTGGGGGTGTTTTCAATGGTTCTCCACTCTCAGCGTTTCTTTGTTCTTTCTTCTCTTCTTTCAGTTGAAAACAGCAGTTCAATGGTAGCCTTGAAGTGGATCGAAAAGAACAGATTTGGCCTCCGTGATAATCAGTGAAACTCATAACACGATCAAATCTTTGGTTGCCACTGCAATGATTCATTTCCTTGATGCGTCATCATCATAAAATTTGATCAAAGTTTGAAAATTTATTAAAATAAACAATTTTTCTTAATTCAACATATGAATCTCAGTGAATTCTTCTTCGTTACGATCTACAAAATAACTTTCCGGATACGGCAACAAAGTTCTCTATGGGTGGTGAAATGCTTTAAAACACTAGTAAAAATTTCGAGAGGAAGCTGACGTTTATAAATATTCGATCTATATCTTTTTAAATCCAAAGGGGAAGATGTTTCTATATTCCTTTGAACGAGGGTACAGGTTCTCTGTCTCTTGCGAAGGCTGATTGTGAGAATTTGGATGTCTTCTTGAGCCTCGGCTATAAGGAGATGATGAATCAATATTTGAGTTTCCAGGGATGTTCTTGAGGGATGTTCATGCTTCTGGAATGTCTCTTTATATTTGAAGCTGCTCTATGTTCTTAAATTTTTCAATGGGATGTTCAACTCATGAATGGGCCTTTCATCCTATTCAAATTCCATCTTCTTCCTGAAACCTCATTATTACAACCATGGGTGATGTTTTGCAGTGATGAATCTTCTTATCTGCTTCAGCAGTATTGATGGCAGTGTGCTGTCTTATCCAGTTTCTCACTTGGGCCACTCTATTAGAATCTCTTAAGAAAACAGAAAATTATTGAGTCTGGCATTTCTCCCTGCCTCCCTGCTTTCCTTCAATGTTAACAGAAATTTTCATTTGGGAGATTATTCATGCCAATTCAGTTTTCAGCCTCTAACACAGCTGTGTGTTCGATGAGAATCACATGCAAGGTCATCAAAGAGCACACATAGCTTGACAGGAAGTTATCACTCCATTTCCACAGGCATCTTGTAGAGGAAACCCGGGGATATGATCTCATTGGGGCATATCTTCGTTTGTATTCTTGTAATCTGTTTATCGATCCGAAAAGTAGGTCACGTATGCGGTCGATCGATTCGGGGTCTTCTGGGTAGAGTCATTTGGTCTGCAGAGTTTACAGAGAGAGTGGAGTGTGGGTGAAAATGCACACACACACACCTAAGAGTAAAAAAATTATAGTTGTCTCTACTGCAAATTCTGTATTTGTAATATTTCAGGAAGCTGAATTAGCTCTCAGGAGGTGATGCAGCAGTTGATATTTTAGGTTAAGGAGACTTCTAAGGATAGATTTGCGTTATAAACTGTTTAGTGGAATGAGGTCACGTATGACTCTGTATGGATCCTGCAGGCACT
Organism: Pinus albicaulis; assembly: GCA_034641835.2. Taxonomy (NCBI): domain Eukaryota; kingdom Viridiplantae; phylum Streptophyta; class Pinopsida; order Pinales; family Pinaceae; genus Pinus; species Pinus albicaulis. The sequence continues at coordinate 1,337,730,532 of CM076572.1, forward strand.
GTCTTCATTTTTAAGGCCAATAACGAAAAGTTCTTAGATGTATTAATCACAGGGTTAACTAATGCTGTTTATGCAAATTTAATCCTGGAGTCCTCTAGCGGTTGTGTGTCTTCATATGATAAAAAGTTTTCTGGGTGAGTCTCAAACTATATTTCAGGGATGCAGTCTGGTGAAGGTTACAGTGTTTTTCAAAAATTACCACTGTCCACAGTGTTACTGACATCACACGGATATCCCCTGAAACACAACAAACTCTAACCCGAGAGGTCAGGTTCGATCCCAGTGCTTGGAGAATGTAGGTTTTGTAATTTACTAACTTAAGATTGAGGAGATAGCATTCAGAAACCATGTCGTTTCAACCAGCTTTGGGATTCAGGATCTAGCCCTCACAGTCCTGGAGGATCTCTGATATGTACAAAGATGGATTTGTCTTTGAAGTTTTCAGGCTGTTCATCTTCACATTGTTCATGGCCAAAGGTTTGTTTGTTTTTAGATGGGTTAGAGCATAAATTCATGTTTGCGAGGTGAAAATCTGAATCTGAAGAAAAGAGTTTAAGTGGTGCCAAAGAGGGAAGAACAACTAGCAAACAAAAATAGTCTGTATGGATTTTTTAATCCATTGGGCTATGAATCCATAAAGAAACACAAAATTGAACTCCTCCTCCTGGCATTGATCCAGAAAATCTCTTCAGAAAGTTCATTAAGGATTAGAGCAATGGATGAATAATAAAGTGTTGGAGGGGTGGAAACGATAATAATTTCTGAGAGGTTGCAAATTCGATCCAAAAAAGAAAAGCCTCTTAAGTAGCTGACTTTTTAAAACCAACCAAGGACGGGCTAACCATAAAATTCTTGGGAAAGTTTGTATTAAAGCAACTTAAATTCAGAAAACAAACAATCTACATAGTACACCAACAGTATGAAAACATATAAAAGAAAACAAAAATTAAGCAACTTAAAAGATCGAGATAAGGTAGCACCAAAGCCTGATGGCTTTCAATCGACACGAAAATTTTCAGTCTGCCTTTAGGAAGAAGGATCTAGGAATCGGGGCAAACCATATCCCAAATGATTAACAACAACAGTATGGGAAAATCACATTGAGACAATGCTTAAGAAAACATAAGGTCGAGGACGCCAACATTTCTAACTATTTTAAAAACATGACTGGATCATTATAGTATAAAAAGATGAGGAAAACAATGGAAACAAATACTTCTCAAGTCAGAAGAAGAATTCTGTTCTCAGTGATCCTAAACACTGTTTAAAACTGTCCTTCTGGAAGATGCAGAATAATACTGGCATACAAGAACAACATTTCTAAGAGATGCACTTCACCGATGACATGAACCAGGATCAAACAGCTTTACTGTCGTGTCAAACCGATTCTGATCTTTGAATTCTAAATAATTTGATTCAGCCAATCATCTTCACTATTCATCCTAACTAATCTATCTGAAAAAGCTCCAAGGGCAGTGGAAACTAGTGCAATGGAGAGTTCAAGAACAAATGTGCTTCCCAGGCCTCTGCAGTAACTCAATAAACAGATTATTCCATGAGGTGATTTATTTGAAAAATGAGGTGAAATATTAAAATCCTGTTAAAGACAATGTCAGTTCATTTTATTTTTGAGAATGGATGGAGAGGTAGAACAGTGGACCCTTTGTATTAATGTTTTAAATTTATGAATTTAAAACTAATTAGGAGTGTTATTTGACTTTTGAAGGTTAAAACATAATGTTGAAGTGTTTCTGAATCTTCCCTTCGTTCTGACGGCTTAACTCACAGCTCTTAGTGAAGGTGATATCTGAATTTATTATTACTTCATTATCTGTTTTTAAAGAACAATAACAAGGTGGCTCGTGGTAGGCAGGGAATCAAATTTTATAAATCAAGGTAAAGAAGCTCTGTCAATCTGACACCTGAGTTTCTTTTACTTTGTGTTTTAATTTGCAGGGTCAAACTTTTATTAACGTCTCACGTAGTAATCCCCATAAAAGCGTATTCAATCTTCATTCTCTTGTGCTTTCTTCAAACTTATACTCTTTAAGCGTTTTTTTGGTGAAACGAGTGTCTTGTGTAGTCTCAGGCCTTGCAGTCTGCATTTACGTGTTATCAACACTCATGAAACAATTGAAAATCATTGAATTCAACCACCATTGAATGCTTCCTTTGAAGTAGCTCGAAGGCACAGGAACGTCTTTCCAGTCCAGAAACTTCTTTCATTTATTTAGTGGAAAACCATTAGATACCTGCAATACAAAAATATTAAAACCTGCAAAGACGGTTCCAGCACTTCGAGAGACGGGAAGGAGTGTAGCCATTGGATCTGGACACGTGGACGGTCCCGGATCTAATCGAGATGCTGTGACAGAGAGGAGAAAAGGTGAATTCTGGCTTCAGATGGAAGTAGCAGCCCGGAAGGAAGACGTTAACGTCGCCGTTGATTCAAACGAGATCAATGGTGGAGAACCAATCGGGAGTCGCGATGGGGTGAGTAAAATACATCCAGTCACAGCATTTACGATGTGATTGAAAGCGCAGAGCCCGTGATCCGGCAGAATCCTGTGAGCTCAGACAGAGGACCAGCAATGAGGAATAAAACAAAGAAAATCAGCCAGAAGAAAAACTCAGATGCGATTTTAACAGTACAGACGTTACGTTGAAAAGCACTCAATCCTTGGGTAGAATATTGAAAAGACACCACTGTGAAACTATTTTGGAATAATCAAGGTTTTATAGGTGGTGGAGGAAGAATATAAGGCGGGTGGGCACCGAAATGCGAGCCTATGGTTTTTATAACATATGATATGCCGGGACGTAAAACACAAGGTCAATCATAAATGAATTACAGGCATGAATATAAAATCACTTCATTCATGAATTCAGTCAGAGTTGGCAGTGGGTATAATCTAACATTTAGTTTCTCCTGAATTTAATTTTAAGTGGATAACACAAATATTATTTTTCATTAACCTACGGCTTTAATATATTCTCTGAATTCAAAGTTTGGATAAATGGTTTTTTATGGTTTTGGAGGTTCAGGCAAGTTCAAAAGTGATCCTGCACTTTTGGCACTCAAACTTTCTCAAATGGAAAGAGGATTATGAAAACAAGGTTTTGATGGAAAAAAAAAAAGAACAAATATGCAGAGGTTTGAGAAGGGGAAAAATGAGTTTTTAATGATGTCTTCTTGTCAATGAGAATTTTGAGTAAAAAATGGAAATAGTAATGAAGATTTTGAATGAGGCATGAGGCCTTCAAGATAACTAAAATAATAATTTTAAAGTGATAAATTTGTTCCTTGGAGGCTCAAAAGTCTTAGCCACCTTTTGGTATATGAAATATTATAGGTGGCTGAGTTATATTTGACTATGTTGGTTTTTGCCATTTTGTTCTTTATATAATTTGTCTAATTTAGCTAGAAGGAGTATTTGATCTATCAACAAAACTTCTAACACTTTTATTTTCCAATCAGAGAGGCACCAATTTCACTTTGGAAATTGGATATAGAAGGGAAAACCTCTATCGGTTGATATTACGGACATCTGTACTTTCAGAAAATAAGGGACAAAATTCGGTTATTACGAGTTTTTTAGAGATTTTGTACATCCATTGACCACCATCTTGACAAGCAGAGTAACATAAATGGTGGAAATAAAAAATCATAGCTATCAAATATAAAGCAAAGTAGGTAATTGGTATTTATATAAAGATTCAAATCGAGTTTTTGGTTCTAACTTGTTGCCTTACAAACCTTCACTCCATCTGAGGATCTTTGCCTTAAATTACATTAGGCAGTCACGGTCAATTCTTCTAATTTGTGACAGAAAGAGACCATTTAACTCAAAATCAGAGTGGACCTTTCATATACAATCAATGAGAGCGAAGAAGCAATAAGTCAATTACAAGAGATACAAATTCAAACCAACTTCACAGATTATGATCCAAGGATCTTACAAAGTAACTAAAATTAAATGCAGTGTTCTTGCTCTCTGATCCAAGCAGATGTAGAATTTTAATCAAATTGGAGTGGATTACGAATACTTCCCACTATGACGGTAAACCAAGGAATACTGGTCACCCTTTGGAAGTTGCCAAACGACTTGAGAGACATCCCTAAAAGAATTAGAGGAGAAGGAGCTTATCTTTGCAGAAACTACTGATGCTAGTTAAATATTCTGAATGAACTGGTAATTTTAATCAAAGGCAGGTAACAATAGATGCCGAAACCTGTACACCCAAAATACAACACTACACAGACACGAAGACCAATGTGTACTGTTATCATTAGTGAGCCAAATGTAAATGTAAAAACAGTTGAATAATGAAAATTATACAGAATAATGGAGAGGCAACAGAAATTATGGGGAAAACACACCATGGACGGGGAAGATTTAGTATTAAAAAACAATAAATAGCCAGAAGAATGTGGGAAATTAAGCGAAATATATTCTCTGGACACACTAAAAAAACAGGTAAATAAAACCAGTTCACCATGGTAACAGTCTATTCAGCTCCAAAAATTAGTTCACACAGTAGTTCACAGCCCATGTACAATTTAAAGAATGATGATTTGCATTATTAAAAGGTTGATATGGAAATATGAATAAAATCCATGAGTTGGATCGGATTGAATTTCACGGGGAAAACATCATTAGATGCTCATTCCACGGTACATGCCATCAATTTTTGTGACTTTAAATACCATTTAATATAGCTGGACCAATGAAGACGGTTAAACTATTATTGTAGGGATCCTAGGGATAAAGGCTTTAGAAGACTAAATGCTATGAGTGGATGCAGTACTACAAAACATAAACGAGGAAATTTGAAGCATTGGTCAAAAAGAAAAATGAGGACATAGGCACCTTGAAACGACTCAAGCTTCCTCGAAGGGAACATCCTCGGCTCGAGTTTTTACGGGGATCAAGAAATAGAAATGACAGGTTTCTCCCGCCAGTTCTTTGCTCAATCAAAATGGGTAAATACAGATGGATATCTGAAAAAAGAGCGGTTAAGAACCAGTCGTTCACCTCTGATGTCGATGGCGGCTGCCGCATCACCCGGAGATGAGCTGGCTGAAAAACCGCGGCCGCTATGACCGGTGGCTTTATTCAACTACTTGAGCATTGAATCGCCAACGATGTGCAACACCTACGGATGAAGGCGATCCAACCATAAAATGACGAATGTCATGAAGACAAATCAAATCAACGAGAATGATACAGCAGATAGTGAAAATCTTGAAAACAAGAAAACAGCAGATGGTATTGATATGAACAGAAGAAGAACAAGTTAGGCGAATGGTGAAAACAAAAAATTAACTATCAAGGATCAATCTATGTAAAATTACTTATGAATATTATAAATCAAATCCATTCATGATGTCATGGCCATAAATTCAAGTAATTTTTGAGCAAGGGATTACTATTGGCATTTCGATGAAGATCAAGAACTGAAGAAAATTGGCGGATAAGCAGGCGGGATCTTTAAATTTCTGATCATTGTCAACAACAAGAAACGGAGACAACAACGGAAGAATTGAAAATAAATGGCTGGAATTAACTTACATATCCTAGAAATTAGGAAAGCTAACAAAAAAAATTGATGAGATAGCTTGAAAGAGAAATGTGAAGGAATGAACATCTTGTTGTCACTAGATTCATGGTTAAATTCACCAATTTGAGGTAAAGGGAATTCGATATCGCAAATCAACAGTAAGTTAATACAAATTAATAAATAAATATAAAAACCTTTAAAGATAAATTAACAACCAACATACGAGTATTCCCATAAAGAAAAAGATATTATTGAAAACACACAGAATTTGTTTCTACCTGCGATGAAATCAACAATTTTTCATCAAACCTACATTTTCTGATTTCTGCTACAGCTTGATGAGAATTTTAGGAAACTCAAGAATATTGAATTCTCAAAATGAGGAGTGGCAACTTGATACTTCATTCTGAAAAGGAAAGGCAAAACATGAAGAAGAAAATACGTTTATTTTGATTTTATATCAAAATAAATTTTCTGACAAGAGCGGTTTACTAAGGTAAAGGTATCGAAGTTAAAGTATACAGTAGTGGTATCAACATGAAGGAGTATCATGAAGGCTACAATTCAGTTCTGAAAATATCTAAAAAGCGACGAGAGAGGAGATATGAGCAGCCAGGTTGTTTCTTATATTCAACATTTTGTTTCCTTATTTGAATAAACAGGACGGCTTGCTAATTTATTGAGCAAGCTATCACTGTGTGTTGTAAAATGTTAATTTTCCTAAGTTATTCATAAGTCCTTATGATGCTGGGAACTTGAGAACATATAAACCTTCTCTGTAATTATTTGGTGCAGAATAAAAATTTTGGAGACTATTATAGATATTTCATTTGACTTGAAGGCTTTGGAATTCAAAATTTCGTGCATGACCCAGGATCACCTTTTTTGCATCATACTTGGGTCTGTGTGACCTCTGGGCTGAAATGCTCTCTTGGCATATAAATGTTTCTCTTCTTTTTCACCATGCATACGTGTTTCCCCAAACTCAAAATTTGAATGTTATTCAGTGATGCTTCTTCTCTGAGACATATTCAACCATGTGTTTTTGGTGGTTGCTATCATTTCTTTGTTTTCTTCGATTTTAAATTAGGGGAATTTTAATTTCTCCCTCCTCTGTTTGACCTCTATCTTCTACTTCCTTTGTAGGATCAAATGATCTTTAGGGTCACCCCTTTATCAAGTCACTTTCATCTCAAAAATCATTTTCCCAAAAATCTCCAGGGTTCCTCTTTTTTTCTGAGGTGTTTAACATTGTTCTTCATTGTCAGTCTCATTCTTATTTCATTGTCAGGCTCTGTGTGCTATTCTGGACAAAGTGAATTTCTCTCACCTACTCTGGAAGTGATTTTCCCACCAAATCAACAAAACAAAACTAAATCACATACAACTAACCTAGTATTCAAAACTAAAACAAAATTCAACTTTAAGAAGGCTATACGTGAACCCTAAGGAGAGGCTGGAATCACAAGGACTTTGATAGGTTGTGGACCTCAACATTCATATATTTCAAAAACCAAAATCCCAAAGTTAAGAATTTACTAGGTATCTAACATTAACGACGACCATGCGGGGAAATAACCGGTCCTCGGTCATAAAATTAGTCTTAAAGGAATCATTTAAATCATCCTTTGCTTTAAAATAATTTTTATAGGTTGGTATTAAAAAATAAAATTGCTTAAGACTTCTATAGAGTCTAACCAGTTCTAGCTTGTTGTCATAGTAGATAACCCGGACCGAATTAGTAAAAAGAAAAAACAAACGAAGAATTTAGAGGCTGAAATCTCATGGGCAAAGTGTTTCTTTCTTGATGAATTAGAAAGTCTTCAAGATATTGATTTTGATACGAAATTTGAGCATTCATTATTTAAAGTAATCGAAAATGATTTAAAAGCTTGATGTTTTAATTCTATTTTCTTTCATTTTGATTTAATAAAAGAAATCTATTGCAACAGAACTAAAATAAAGGATGACTATGAATATGAGTTGGGAGAATGATGGTGTGGCTCAAAGATGTTGATGATAGTGGATGACTCTATTTTGCATAAATATTTTAAATGATATTACAGGCATTCAGTGCTTCTGTGCATTCAGATGGGGATTCTTTCTTCATCATCCATCATTCTGGAAGTCCTGCCTACAGAATATGTGGATGTATTTCTCTGCTTCTTCTAATTTAAAATATTTATTCTGATCACTTCATCCACTGTATCCATGGTCTCATGGTTTCTTGACATAATAATATTCTTGGCCGCCCAAAATCACTATCATGGAACAATCACTATCATTCTCAAACAACTCCAAAAACTGATTCTTTACGCTCCTGAGTGACTAGAAAGCAAAATACATGAAGATAGACCATAATATACAGGCAGCTGGCAGATGTGTGAGACTATCAAAATAAAATACATTGCTGATGTTTTATCCTCAATGTACTCTCAACAACATTCCTAAATCATAATTCTTTGAAATTACCCAAATTGATGATTCATATGTTCAAATGAGATTGTTTGCTCAAAATTTAACATGAGAAGTTAGAAGTGGTTTAAAGATTTAGCTACTGTCATATATTTAAATATATTTTTACTTTGTTTTTAAATAAATGGAAAAGAAAAGAACCCCCTCAAATTTTATACGAGATTTGATAATTTAAAAAGAGCTCCAAATGAATGGTTTAAGATTCATACATATATAAGGAGTATAATAAATTATATAGATAATCATGCAAATCTGAAATACTCTTCATGTTTTCATATTAATTCTTGATGGTTTGACACGGATATGGCTTGCAATTAGGGAAGAATGAGATACATTAAGAAAAATGGAAACTAATACGGTAAAGTGTAGAAGTGAACATCCTAACTAAATGGCAGTAAATGAAAGAAGAGTTACTATCAAAGAAAAATGCAAATTTAGACACAAAATGGATGTTACGCTAAAAATTTAGAAGATTGATTGATATATTAGATAATTTGGAGAGAAGACCTCGATTGGGATAACCAACAACGAGATTATAAATCCCAACTTTAGAAAAAATATAAATTCTAGAAAGGAAAAGATCCGGATCAAACCATTGACTATTTTATTTCAAAGAGCTATGAAAGTTCTCAAAATAATAATAGTGATACAAGGAGGATACTATTAATCTAATGGGAATAGATGGCATTGCTATTTGCTAAACTTGGGAAGATCCAAAATTCTTGAACTAAACAAAACAAATTGATTCAATGAATATACACAGATAAACAAAGTTAAAATATATTAATAAAATACAAACTGAATATAGCCATAAAAACAAGAAAAACAATGAGTCTTCTACTAAAAACTTTAAAATAAATAAACTTTGACAGCTCTCAGCAAAGTTTACAAATTTCTAGAGAAAATAAGAAAAACTCAAATACACTCTGAAAACATTCTAAGTCCAAAAGAAAACATCATGCCCTAAAATTGTTGACATTACCCAAATTTTTAAGTCAAAAAACATTCCTCAAAAACTCTTCATGCAAAAGCATAAATTGAAAACATGGTGATACAGTCTAAAATGCTACATTTGATCTACAAACCGTAAAACTCAACCAACAACAACATCTGTTGAAAATTCTAAATCGAGAGAAAAAACATCCATTTACAAAAACCTAAAAATAAAGTTAAATGACAACATAAAACAACAAAGATGCAAACAAAATAAACTGAAAAATAATTGTAGAAAAGCAAGACAAGCCAACAAACTACGGTTACCAAAGAAGAAGCTGATTCAAATCGGTAAATCTCTTTGCATTCAACATAATCGAGAAATCGAAAAACTTAAAATGCAATTCCTTTGACTAAATTGGTAAAAACTGAACACCATATAATCAACCATAAAACATTAAATATAGACCAAAGTTAAAGAATCTATACAAATCAAATGATGATCGGCCAAAGTTTATTTTTGGCCCAGGATGTAAATGGAAAACATGCGGACGGTGCAATTCCTCCATTTTATATGGTCTATATTCAAATGGAATTCTACATATAAAATATGGATGGAACTTCCCATAACTTAATGCCAAAAGCCATCATGGAAACTCTAAATCTAGAAATTACAAGGCCATACAAATTTGTTTCTTTTTATTCAGTAGGTTAAATGCGCGAGTTTTAATTAAGGATTTGTGTGTAACACTAGTTGATACCCTGGTAAGAGTATATTAATGGACATTATGATATATAAAATGAATTATTATATACTCAAGGAAAAGTGCAAGGATATATTGATATATATCGGTGTTTGGCCAGCCCAAAAAGTTATATAGGGAAACATTAATGAAGTACATGGTCGGTGATCTTGAAAGGTCTGTATTTATTTACTCTACTAATAATATGATTCATAAATCGCTGGCAACTTTCTGTAAATGAAATCAAAACTTTATAGTAGATAAAAGAGAGGCGAACAATGATAACATTTTTCATGAATCTCATTGGCATGAATCTCGTTGGCATGATCAATGAACCGAACAATGATGCCATTTTCATGTCTGCAAGATCATTTGAGACAAGTTTTTATTAAATGTAGGAAATATGGCATCTTGAATCTAAAAAATTATTGAATTCAAATAAGGTAAGTTACTTGGACATATAATCTCAAAATAAAGAATTAGGATAAGATCTACTAGGACAAACCAATTATGAACATCAACCCACCAAAGAAACATCAAATAAATACAAGTTTTAGTTTGATAATTTTTAAAAATTATTTCTCATTCATAATGAATAAACAGAAAATTAAATAACATAGAAGAAAGTTGAATTTCTTCAGATGAGCTGTTAGACTCTGTGATCAAGATATAAAACAAGCCTTAACAAAACTCGGGGTCAATAATTAAAATTTTAAAATCTTGATGATTTTCATTTATTAGAACACTGTCACCTTTCTTCATGGAAAGAAAACAGTTAAGGATTCAGACAGCTTCCTACTTTTCAATTAAAGCCCTTATATATGCCTTTAAAGTACAACATTATGGAAAAAAAATCACCCATGATTGAAGACTATTCAAGACTTCGAGTTTATATTCTCTACTCACACATTGTCAACACTATGTCCCAAATTGCTTAGTTAAGAAATTCTACTGGGGATGATACAGTGGAAAGAGGTAAATTAGTTACCTATCTTGAAATATGACATAGAATAAAAACCCACAAATATCATTCAAAGGTCAAAGATTAACAGACTGGATGAATCAAATAACATTCATACATACTTAATTCATTTCTGGTAGATGATGGAAGATTGTACTTAGTAAAATGGTGGCTTCTCACATCATACAATTCAGAACCATCATATTTGTGCATAAAAAACTTATAAGCTCTTCTGGATTGTAGAATAAATAATTTTTAAGCACCAAACGATGAATTTTGTATCTTAGATAATGTACTTTTTGGAGAGATCATAGTGGGATTTTACTAAATTGTTTACTAAGGCAGCAATATACTTGAATAATTTCATGCGGGTGAGCGTGGAGGACATTTATGCGAAATCTCTGGCAAAATCTTTGAAGGCAAAGTTTCACAGCCTGCTAAGTTTTATTTTGATATCAAAAATATACTGTCTAGTGCCAAATTTTTTAGGGTAAGAGAGAATTATTTCTCATGTACAAACCCTCTTTTTCTCAACGTGTGATGTGTTCAACAATGGGGACTGGGCTTCCTTCAGTGCCCTCTCGTCGAGCCAACATGGTGGATTTTGACAACTGTATGCTTCTTCAGGCTGGATTGGAGCCATACCCTCCAGACAATCTGTAATCCATGTATATTTCTTTTTCTTCTCAAAAAACTATGCATCTTCAGAATGGGTGCCTTCAAAAAATAATCATGCAGTAAATACCATGACATTCAAATCCAAGAAAATGATTGAATTTTGCCAAATACCATATTACCCTAAGCCACTCTCTTGCATGTACCCAAGGTAATGACCTGGTGAATCCTCAAACAAAAGCCTGTAATATAACCTAAAAAATGAGAACAAATAAAAGACTTGGCATTAGAAGTTGGTCAGAATATACAGGAAGAATAAATTTCTAACTGAAAATCATTACAACATTAACACATAATATCATTTATGGAATTGGTCATTTTTTCTTCCTCTTCTAGGTGTACCGGTGATGAAAATTATCAATTAGGGTTGAACTAGTATCAAGAAGGATAAATCAACCTAATTTCTTACCTTGAACAAGGGAAGAAGTTTATGTCAAATCTCAAGTCATTCATGATAAGATCAAGAAAATGTATGATAAAAGACTAAGAGGATGATTTTTACATAGGAGATAAGTAACAAAAATGGGATCTGAAAAAGAAGACAAAGGAAAACATGGAAAAATTGATTTTCTATGGAGAAGAGACCTATGTAATTTATGGATATACTTAGTGTAATCATATATGAAAATTCGGAATCCGTGGAATCACCAGAAGGATCAATTAATGGAAGAATGTTGAAGCACTACTACTACTGATTTAGCAATACTTATTTTTTATTCACTGCGATCATTGTACATATAAATTACGAAGATTTAGGTTGAATGAACATTTCATTAGAAAATTTTAAGCATAAGAAGACATAAACTTTGAAAAAATAAATATCATAAATATGAAAATAGTTATGAATATCCTAAAACATTATAAAGTTCATCAGTCTAATTTCAAAGAAGGCTACTAAGTCTTAGAGTTCTTGATATTTAGGAATGTCATCCCCATGTGGAGCCACCATTGAGTCCTAATAATAGGGTTCATAAAATTTTGAATTGACTTTGATAAGTCTTATGACATGTACATACCTGCACTATGATTGTTTTCCCATATTTTAAGGTGAAAAAACTGTCAGAATAAAAAAACAGTAAGAACAAAGGAAGATAAAAAGGACTTATAAAAATATACCCAAAATAAAAGAAATAAAACACAAAAGTAGAAAATCAAATGCTACTTTATTTTTCTACAAAAATAACAATTATGTAAAATTATAAATATTATATATCACAAAATGATCTAACGATTGCTCTGTTTTTCATATTTCAGTCTTGTTATAAAGATGAAAATAAAGTTTGTCAAACGGATTTTTTTCATTTTATAAAAAATAAAGATGATGAAGGAAACAAAATGAAATCATAGGTTCATGAAAGCCTGGATTAAATCAATTGATTTTAAATTCAAGTTTTCTTTGAAAAATAACATAGGTTCCAATTTCTAATGCACAAATTATGAAGAAAAAATGTTAGAAATACAAGATTAGGTAGGTAGAAAGCGATGGAAAATAATGTAAATAATACATCATCGGGAAAAAATCACTAATTTCCCCCTCCCCATGAGTGTTACGATATTCTTACGCTATCGGTCGAAACGGGCTCGAGCATTTCTGCGACTTTTTTGGGACCGGACCTAAGGCTCACATGTTGGTTAGTTAAAAATTTTGAGTTATTATGGTAAAATCATTTTATATGTTACTATTATATGTCCAAAATATACAATTTTCCTAAGTAAAAACACACTCTTACTTAGTAGTGCCTTCTGACAATCACTCCATCCCTTCATAACATTCATAAAAATCTCTGAAAATCTTATTTATACCTAAGTATTATTCAAAAATATAAAGATGAGAAATGCTTGATTATTTTATACTAGAGATCATGTGTATTTTGTTTTCACTCCCCCTCTCATATTAACTTTTAACATATGTTATTAAATCCTAAAAAATACCCTTTCCTATATTATTAATTCCATTATCTAATAAACTTAAAAACTATGACTATTTCATTTTAACCAAGTATAATCTAGTGTGCTTAAATGAAAATCCCAAATAAAAACTCTTTGGGTCCTAAGATTATCTATATTCAAATATCCACCCTATAGTTTTTAAACTATTCAAAAAGGTTAAAAAACTACATAATATAGCATATCATTATGCACATTTGTGAAACATTTTTAATAAAATGTTGCGGTCATAACTCCTTTTAACTTATGTTTTATTAAAAGCATTAAAATAAATAATAATAGAGACATTAATAACCCATATATATATATATATATACAATATGTAAACCCACCTTGTATATAAGCTAAACATTATCTGTATGTTTTAAAACCATCTATTCCCAGCTATGGTTTAAATATGTTTTAAAAAAACATACATATATCAAACTATTATTTTCTTTAAGCGGTCCCTGTTGCTTTCCTTCCCCTCCTAAACAAATCTAAATTTAAACTTAAAGCTTTTAAATGCAGCGGTTTGGCTTAATCTCATCCGGCATATACAGGCACTCAGCACTGAAAAATCCCCTTTGACAGGGTTTAACGTGGCTACTCTCCATGACCTCATGGTTGGATCACGCGAGGTTTGGTCCAGAGTGATTATCACTTAAAGATGCATTGTGCCGGTTTTTTCTTCTCCTTTGAAATTCCAAAACCACTTCCCGTCATAATGCAACCTGTAACTAATGCCAAGGGTTAACGCATACATTTTAATAAAACCTTTGTTTATGTATTCTTCTACCTATCTTTCACGTTTGAACCAATGTTTTTCCCTCCTGACTGTGTAAAGGTGAAAAGAGCCCCCTGATAGCCATTTCCTGCTATTTTTACACCTAGAACCTCTGAAATTGGCCAAGAACCTGTAAAAATTGTTGAGGAGCCGCACTTGCTCCTAATCAACCATTGAAAGTCGCCAATTCAATGAGAAGACTGAAGAAAACCATGTTAAAACCGATACCTACGTCAAAACAGGTATTCTCCTAAGAATTAAACCTGCAACTCAAGTTCAAAAACATTTTAAAAGAGAAAATTGTCCTAAGATTAAGAAATAATCAAAGAAAATTGCCCAAAAGTCCCATAAACAGGCAAAACCCTAGAAAAATTTTCCCAGGAACCCTAGTGGTCTATTGCACATGATTTTCGAGGAAATTTATCATTTCTTCATAAATTAATGATCAAATTCAAAGCTCTAAAGGCCAAAAATCTTCTTCAGGTGCCCTATATCTTCTTAAAAGCCTTTTTCATTAGATTTTTAGCCCAATTTGTAGTCACAAGACTCAGAAAACCTCTGTTTTCTATTTTAGACTAGTTTTCAGCCTCAGAACTTCATTTGAAAGACCTAATTGAGCATAAAAGCCAAAGAAGCATTATATCTTGCTGAAATTGCCTAATCCAGCCTCTATTATAGTAAAATTGCCTCTGCAAAAATTTTAAACTTGCAGAAGCCTACAAAAATGCCTAAAAAACAGAGTGGAAACAAATATGAAGGTTCCAAGACTCCCAAAGCTACTCCTAACATGACTTTAAATACTGCCATTGTAGTCAACCCATTGCAGCCCCCAGTTGTTGATATTGAGCATATTCCTCTAGCAGACATTGACTACAAGATAGATGTTCCTATAGTTGAGTTTAATTTGTTATATATACACAACTTGTGTTTTGAAAATCCTTAGATGATCAAGAAGATGTTCACATATGGGAATCCAATCTGCCCAAATATGTAGTCCCCCTGACTCGTCCTTGTCAAGAAATTATCAGACTGTGTCACCAGCACTACATTCCTGAACAGAGAGCTATTGTCGATACAAATAAAGAGGTCCTATTTATCATTATAGTACAATCTATAAACCAAATGTTGCAACTTCAACCAGACCCTCAAGCAGTAACATTATTTATTGAAGCCCTCACTAAGTTATACATTAACTTAGAGTTTCCTAAAAGGTTTATGATTTTCCAAACTTTCATGCCTCTGTGTGTTGAAATTCCAAAATTAAACTCTCCATATTCCATTGCCAAGTTCCCTGAAGGATCAAGGCATGTAATCTCCATGCTTTCCTTCATACTTGGGTATTTCACTAATGAACATATTGATGAGTCAATATTGAGATTTTTGTCTATGTTTTCTCCAAGATAGTCACCCTCAGTTATATTTTACTATGCTGGTTTTATAGCTGATAGAATTCACTATCAATGATTTAATTTGCAACTCGAAGGAGTATTCAGATATACCTCCTATATTTTCCACTTTTTTCTATTTTTCCAATCAGAAAGCTTTCCAATTTCACTCCAAAAATTGGATATAGAAGGAAAACCTCTATCAGTTGTCTTCTGAACATCAATACTCAGAAAAGAAGGGACATAATTCAGTTATTCAGAGTTTGCAGAGTTGTTTGTACATCCATTGACCACCATCTTGACAAAATCAGAGCAGCATAGAATCAGTGAGGAAATAAAAAGAATCTTGCATCTATCAGAGAAAATAAAAGTAGGTGATTGGTATTTATATAAGGAATTCACTGAAATCAGATGTTTTGGTTCTAACTTGTTTCCCTACAAGTTACCTAAGCATCCATCTATGAGGATCTTTGCCTTAGAGAACATTAGGCAGATCCTGAATTCAGATTCAATTAATTTTATGGCAACCAAGAAAAAGACCCAATTTAAACTCAAAAATCAAATTGGGCCTTTCATATGTAATCAAAGAGAAGCAGAAAATGAAGCAACAAGTCAATTACAAGAATACAAATTAGAACAAAGCTTTCCATGGAATTATGATCCACAAGGGATCTTAAGTAAACTAAGGGTAAAATGTAAATTGACACCCTTTATCCATGAGTCAAAGCCAAATATAGAAAAAATTTCTAATCAAATTGAGTGGATTGAGAATACTTTAACAGAGATAGTAAACCAAAGGAATACTAGTCACCCTTTGGAAGTTGCCAAATAGCCAAAGACATCCACTAAAAGAATCAGAGAAGAAGGAGTTTATACTGCAGAAACTACCACAAAGACTAAGTTTAAAATCATTTACAATAAGAGGCCAAAACTGGATACAACAACTAAAGGCAATGTAACAATAGATGTTGAGGAAACACAACCCTTGAATACCGACACTACACAGACAGAGACCAATATAACCATTGTTATCATTAGTGAGCCAAATTAGAATCAAGAACAGTTGAATAATGAAGATGCACAGATAATGGAGAGGAAATAAAGTATGGAGGCTTCTTCCTCACACTCAGCTGAGGAGAAGGATTTAGATATTAAGGAAAAATACAAGCAAATCAAATTGAATAATGAGGAAATTAAAACTGAAATGTGTTCTCAGTTTTTAAAGCAGAAGCCAGGTAATCAAAATAGATTCTTATCAGCCTTTGATTATTCAACTCAAAAATTGATTATGTTAGTTTTACAGCCCACTGTACCAGTGCCAAAGATAGTGGTAATTGTAAAAAGGTTGATATGGAAGTAGCCACAGATAGAATCCATGAGTTCGATCAGATTGAATTTCACAGGAAAAAATCAGAGATGCTCTATTCCACGATGACAACAAAAGCTATGAGTGCTCATAGGCTTCAAAATACCATTTCTAATATGCTGGACCAAATGAAAATGGATAAAGCTTCACTATATGCAAAGGATCTAAGGGTAAAGGCCTTAGAAAAATTAGTATTGAAGGTAGGATATGATCCTACAAACATCAAAGCGACTAAAGCATTGGTTAAAAAGAAAAAGGAGGACGTAGCTGCCTTGAGGAAAAAACTCAAGCTTCCTCAAGGAGAACATCCTCAAACAAAGGAATTTTTATAGGATCAAAAGGAGAAAGATGAAATGATGAGTTTGATACTTCAACTCACTACTCAAAACAAGGAAATGGAAGTACAAATGGACCAAGTTGTCCAAGAAAAAGAGACAGTTAAGGAACCAGTCATTACCACTGTTATTCCAGTCATCATGGCAACAGTACCATCTATTTTAGGAGATAAATTGGCACCCAAAGAGCCACTAGCCACTACAATGCTAGTGACTTCTTCAACTACTTCAGTGACTGAATCTTCTACAACAGTGTTGCCACCTGTAGGTGAGAGCAGTCAACTAGTAAAAAAAATGGAGGAAATGTCCTTGAAGACCAATGAAATCAAAAAATTGACTAAGATAATTGAAAATATTGAGAAAACAAGCAAAGCAGCTCAGATAGATGCCAAAATACATTAACAGAATGCTCACAGATTGAGTGAAGAGGTAAAGAAGCTCCAGAAAGAATTAACTCTCAAGGATCAAATATCATATATTAAAAATTACTTATGGAATAATGTAATTGAAATAATTCATGATGTTTGGCCATAAATTCAAGTAATTTTTGAGTAGAGAGAGTTACTATTGGCAGCTCAGGCAGAGATCCAAAAGACACAAGAAGAATTGGCAGATAAACCAGAACAGGCTGTTAGATTGATCAATTTCCTCAACAACAAGAACAGACAGAAACTTGAAGAATTGAAAATAAATGATAGGACAGCTACTATCCTAGAAATTAGGAAAGTAACCACCAAAAGAAATTTGATGAGACAACTTGAAGAGAAATGTGAAGGAATGAACACTGTTGTCACTAGATTCATGGTTAAATTCACCAATTTGAGGCAAAAGGGACTTCTTGATATCATGGTGATCAATGATAAGTTAATGTCTCAAAATGATTATGACAAAAAGATCAGAGAACATGCCAAAGAGTAGGTCAACAAGCCAACAGGCCAAGGTATTCCCACAGGAAAAGTATTGTTGAAAATTTTTGAGGATTTGTTTTATTTGCAGTATGAAATCAAACATGTGTTTGTCATCAAACCTACATTTTTCAGGTACACTGAGGCTGATGAGAATTTTAGGAAACTCAAGAATATTAGAATTCCTAAAAATGAGGAGTGGCAAGCATCGACTGATTTTCTATGAAGAAAGAAAAGGCAAACACATGAAGAAGAAAATTTGCTTGCTGATTTTTACTGTCAAAACAGATTTTTACAGCAAGAAGGCAGTTTTACTGAAGGTAAAGAGTATCAAAAGTGAAAGAGTATAAGTGATAAAGAGTATCAATGAAGGCAAGTTAGATTCTAAAAATTTCTAAAAGGCCAGCAGAGAGGACACATGAGCAGCCAGTTGCTTCTTATCTTAAAACTGTTTCTATTTATTTTGAATAAAATAGGACAACTTGCTAATTTGTTGAGCAAGCTGTCACTATTATTGTTGTAAAATATTTAATTTTCCTAAGTTTTTTCCTAGAGGTCATCTAGGATATTTTGTAAGACATTTTATATAAATACTTCACTCTTAAAGTATTTTGGTGTGGAATAAAATTGTTGGAGACTATTATAGATATTTTTTTGACTTGAAGGCTTTGGAATTCGAATTTGAGTAGCAGACTGGATCATCTTTTTGGCATCATACTTCAGGATCCCTGTGATAAGCTATCTGGAGTGAAGTACTCTCTTAAACTTGTCATTGTTATCTTCTTTTGTTTCATGCATACATTTGTATTTTAATTCTAAAATATGAATGTATAACTAGGAGTATTACTACAGGACATGTTAATAGCACCATGTTTTTAACTAGTTATCATTTCTTTATTTTCTTCTGATTTCCGGTGTGGGGAATTCTTAATTTCTCCCTCTCCCGTTTGACCTCTATCTTTTACTTCCCTTTTCCGGATCAAAAGATCCTTAAGTGCCATTTATCCCAATCATACAATCTCAAAAATCATTTTTCCCAAAGATCTCCAAGGGTTATCTACCTTGCCCTGCAAACATTTGACCTTTTAGGCCTTGATCTCAGTTTTGTTAGCTTAACGTAGACTCCATAGCCCAATGGACAAATAGATTTCCCTCTATTTACCCTCCAAGTGAGATTTTCTCACCAAATCCAACAAAACAAAACCAAATCTGCACTTTAATAACTAGCTTAATATTCAAAACTAAAACAAAGTTAAACTTTAAAAAGAGAACCCTCTCTGAACCATAGGAAGGCTAGATCCTAGAGTTTGAAGTAGGTTTGTGGTTACCTCTAGTATTCTTTGACTAAAAACCAAAATCCCACAATTTAAGAATTTACTGGAGTGATAACCCAAAATCCCACAATTTAAGAATTTACTGGAGTGATAACAAATACATCTGAATATCTCAAACCACGATAGATGTTAGAAAAACTGAGAGAATTTTTCTTTATTTGGTTTGTTCCCTAAAAATATCTCTTTTTTTTTTTTCCAAAACTCATGTCCATCTATTCATAAACTTCTTTTTAAAATAGTGGCTAAAACAAGAAAAAACAAAATTACAAAATATGGTAAAATAATATTCAAACATTCATTTATATTCTCTAAACCATGATGACTGTGTAAAATATGAAATATTTTGTTTTAAACCAACCCGTTCCCAACAAAATCCTCTTTTGATATTTTAAAATTCATCATCATCTACTTCGAATCTTTGTTTGAACATGGTGACTAAAAGAAAAAAAAACAGAGTATTTCCATTTTTTCTTAAACCACTTCTCTTCTCTAATTCATAAACATGTTCCCTTTGCAACTTTTGTCACTTGAAATTGCATGTCCCTAACCCTAGTTGTACTTCCATCAAAATATTTGATGAAATATGCCACACGCTTGTTAAAACTGCTAATAACTCTTTTGTCGACTGCAAACTTGTTTCCTGAATATGCTGAAAATGGTTCTTTTACACAGTTTCAATTTTTAGGTTTTACTTCTAAAACCCTTTTTTAAGGGTTGGAAACCATTCCAAATGTCTCATCAAATTGTAACATGATTTATCCTTCTTCAAAAAGTGTTTGATATGATCTAAAGGGCGGTTAGAAAAACATTATTTTTAACATTATGTAGGCGCTACGAAAATATTATTTTGCGCAGTGAAATTAAAAGGATCAGATTCAAAATCGATTCACTATCTCAGAAAGGATTTCATATTCACATTACATTGGAAAACCAAATAGATCATGTGTTATGGCAGAAAATTGATGCTGCCTCATCCCTAAAATATCTCAGAATTGTACTGCAAAAAACAAACTCTAAAACAACAAAGGGTTTCCCCTCCCTTCGACCTCCGCGTCTAATGATCTAACCACTATGTCTAACTGCATCTCCCCATCGAATTCCATAATCATAATCATAACCAACTATTTTTTCCCATCAAACTCCAGAATCTTTCGTGCGCATAAATCCTATTTAAACTCATTTATTAAAAACTTTCAAGTTGATAATAATTCTAATCCTGTATGAAATAAAAATCTCGCCAATAACCAATCCACAGTAAGTAATAACAATAGTAATATCGTTAATATTAGCCCATCCCCTGCGCTATCAAATTAGACTCCCCTTCAACTCAGAGATAAAATCCCCTTCAACCTCAGCGTAGTACTCAGATATCGTCAACCTTTCAACCTCAAGACAACATTCAAAATCCGTTGCCATTACGCTGGTGATAGACATCTCTCAAATAACGAATCTCACCAATAATGAATCCACATTAAATAATAATAGTAATAATATCGTTAATATTAACCCATCCCCTTTTTTCAGAAGGAAAAAAACGTTGTATATATTAAAAGAAAATATATGACAGTACATGATCATCAATACATTCTCAAGCTGTTATATAAAAACAGCAAGAATACCCCATATACCAAAAACATCCAGAATACACTTCTGAAGAGAAGTGATTCGATGTTCATGGCCAACAACATTAAGGATAGTATAAAAACATATCCACGAGATCATCCCTGTATACAATGAAAAGAGCCAGCAGAGAAAATATGCAGCAACATATTCATGATAATAAAGAGAAAAGATAACTGAAAAGAAAGAAGCAAAAACAAATCAGGCTCGCTTGTTGCGCCGAGAGGCGCATCTACAGCCCCATATGACCCCGATGTCGGGTATGTCACGTCCTCAATGTCGGCTTACCTCAATGTCGGCTTAAATTTTAATTGTCGGCTGAAATTTTAAATTAAAAAAAATAAAAAATAAGTGTCGGCTTAACAAATAAGTTTTAATAATCATATAAATAAATAAAAAATATTAAAACAACATGGCTCGGATCTGTAATTTTGTATATATGGCTCGGATCTATGGATAATTAGAGTATGGGACAGATCAATACAAAGACCTCGCACAATGATGAAATTCCCTCGCTCGCACTATGATATGGCTCTCGCTTTAAGCGTAAAATGATTCGTTATATGGCTCGCTTAATCTATGAAGTGATCTAAACTTCGGCACACGGTGATTTTCAAACGATGCATCAGGCATTCTCATTCAAAGGGTTATACAAGGATTTATTCAAGGAATACTGCAAAGCTTCAACAGATTCCCAAAACTCTAAATTTGGGGTCACAGTCGTGTTGAATTATTGTTGAAAGAGAATTATATGACTGGATCTGTCAAATCTATTATTCACGTGCTTTCATAAATTCATATCATAAACATGCACTGCAACATGTGCTAATCTTATACAACATTAATATGTTTTCCATTGTATAGATAATAGATCCTTACCAGCACTGAAAATTGCATTGGAAGCAGCTGCACACTCTCAGTATTCGATGGTAGTTTGAAGGTCTATAATTTCCCCTCTGAAGAATCTATATTCTATAGAAAATCATTGCCATACTAGGAAAATATCAGCCTCAAAGGTTCACGGCGTCTTCACTGGATGCTTTCTAAGGCTGTGTTGGGAAAGGAGTCGACGAGGATAGTTTGATTTGTTTTACAATTATTTAAGTCATGTATGATATATTGAAAGGTCCAGAAAGCTTATTTTTCATTTCAGTAGAGGTTTTTCACATCGATCACATTGACCATGATCTCTGAGAAATAACTTCTCTGCTAAAATCTCAAACGTCCACACTTCGAAGGAGAATTGTACCCAATGATAATTTCATCATTACTTTGTAACATATCTTCAGAATAAGAAAATCCTTCAGTTGTCATTTCCAACCACTACCAACATGTAGATACTCACGATAGGATATTGCATAACTGATCCATTGTTTCTTCCATAATGGTGTTTTACAATCTAAACACAATACTGTGACTATTCACCACCTCGACAATAATGGAGATTAGGGCTCCAACGAGATTATGCTGAGAGCATGATTTTTAATCCCAACTAATTATTTATCACTTGTGTGGAGGAAATATGACAAATCAAGGACGTGAAGATCTTGGGAGGAAATTGGGTATTTCACATGGGAAAAGATCAGGGCTTGCGTGATTTTTTTACTTGGTATAGTATTGATTGTGGGTTTTTTTGTGTTTGTTTATGTTTCCAAATGTGTATTTTATTTGGTGGTGGGGTTTTATTTAATAATGATAGTTCATATGGCTAATTACAGAATTTTGTATGATCTCGCTTTGCTCTGAACAGTGACATTGAATCACGTACTCTATAGTGATTTGGAATCGCATATTCTGCATGATGGCATGGAATCTATATTTCTCTGCATCTCCAACAATGGTTTGTGGCACGTAACAGTTCGTATTGACCTGCACAATGTTATTACATTAAATTAAACACAATGCCATCACATATGGTTCGTATACTATTACATTGCCTTCCATACGTTATGCTATGGTCTAAAAGTGGCATCACAAACACAGTACATTATATATACACAAAGACTTGCAGTTTATATTTAGGATCGTGCTATATCTTTATGACTCATTGACAATTTTTAGTATGGACGACATGGATTGAGAGAATGAGTCAAGCTATCACGGTCCCATTTCAAGTTCCATGTATATTCGTGAATTATCTACTGCAAGTACATCAGGAAATTATATTATATATTCATGAATTATCTACTACAATTACATCACGCAATCATATTATAAATATAAATTATATTATAAAAGCCTTGACTATTTAATATTTAATAAATATTTAAATATGTGGTTTGGATATTTACTATTTCTACTGAAAAAAAAAAAAAGATTAAAATTAATTTTAGTATAAATGTTGATTTCTAATTATATTTTACTACTTCTACTAAATAAATAAAGCTTATTTTTATATTTACTCCATAAAAATCTTTATATTTACAATAAGTCAAAAAACAAGTTTTATTTAGGTGAAGCCTATATGCCAAATACCATGGGCCAAATTTGTATTAATACCATGGACTAAATACCATATTTATAAAAGAGCTATGGTAAATAAATAAATCAATATAAAAGAGGTATAAAGAGGCATGATAAACATATAAAAACATATCAAATATCATTATAAATCAACATCTAATTATATACCAAGTCTATGGGCCAAATACCATTGTAAATAAAAGAGGTATGGTAAATAAATAAAACCTATTTTTTATATTTATTCTATAAATCTCTTTATATTTACCAACACTCAAAAAATATGTTTTATTAAGGTGAATCCTATAGGTCAAATATTATGGGCCAAATTATTATTAAAATCATGCCAAAAAACCATTATTATCCCTAATATTAATATCAAAATATTAATAATAATAATATTATTATTAAATCTAATATTCATGTTAATATTATTATATTTAATAACTTTGGATTAATACAATATTAAATTTTCTATATTATTATATACATTAATGTATCATGATATATATTAACTCTAGATATATATGAAAGGGAAGAACAAAGACATAGAGTGATAGAGGTGGAGAGATAGAGGGAGTGAGAAGGGAGAGATGGGATAAAATCAAGGAGAGGGGAGAGGAGGAATGAAGAGAGAGAGGGAGAGGAGTGAGAGAGGTAGAAAAGGGTACGCGAGGAAGAGGGAGACATAAATATGGAGGGGGGGGAGAGGAGGAGGCGGGGGGAGATAGTGAGAGGATTGGAGGGTAGAGAGAGAGAGAGAGAGAGAGTTATGGGGGAAGAGAGAGGATTAGAGGGAAAAGAGAGAGATGGGGGAAGAGAGAGGGAGGTAGGAGAGGGAGGGAGAGAAAGGAAGGAAGAGAGAGAGGGAAATAGGAGGAGAGGGAGGGATAGAGAGATGGAGTTGAAGGGAAGAATAAATACATAGAGAGTGAGAAGTGGAGAGAGAGGGGGAGTGAAAAGGGAGAAATAGAGAAAGCATGTGTATGTTTTGGGGTGAGATAAAGAGAAAAAGGAGAGACGGAGGGAATGGGGGGAGAAGGAGAGAGGGAGGGATATATTGACAGAGTTGGAGGGTGAAGAGAGGGAGAGAGAGGGAAAGAGAGAGATATAGACATGGGAGAGAAAGGGAGAAAGGGGAAGGAAGAAAGAGAGGATGTGAGAGAGTGGATAGAGGGAGGGAAAGAGAGATGGAGTTGGAGGGGGGAGAGAGGGAAGACGATTTATTTCACTAGATGCATTGATTTCATTGTGGATGGTGATTTCTAATCCTATTTGATTTCTTGCACTATATGCATTGATTTTAGTGTAGATGTTGAGAGAGAGAGAGAGAGCAAGAAAAAGGATTGGAGAGAGAGGAAGGACAAGAGAGAGGACTTGAGAGTGATGGGGAACAGAGAAAATTGGAGGGAATATATATATATAGAGAGAGAGAGAGAGAAAGAGAGAGAGAGAAATGGATTTAGATGGGGAGAGACGGAGGGAAGAAGAAATATAGAGATATTGATAAGTGGAGAGAGAGATTAAGTGACAAGGGAGAGATGGAGAGAGAGTGTGTATGTTTTCAGATGAGATAAAGAGACAAAGAATGAGATATGAAGAGAAGGGATGAGAGAAGGAGAGAGGTAGGGATATAGTAACAGAGTTGGAGGGTGAAGAGAGAGAGCGATAGAGATGTAGGAGAGAAATGGAGAGATAGGAAGGAAAGGGAGGATGTGAGAGAGTGGATAGAGGGAAGGAAAAAAAGGTGTACTTCGAAGGGGGAGAGAGGAAAGAAGATTTCATGCACTAGATGAATTGATTTTAGTGTAGATGGAGATTTCTAATCCATTTTGATTGCTTGCACTAGATGCATCGATTTTAGTGTATATGTTTATTTATAATTATATTTAATTTCTTGCACTATATACATTGATTTCAATGTAGATGATTGCTAATCCTATATGTTTTCTCACAATAAATGCGTTGATTTCAGTGTAGACGATGATTTTTTATCCTATTTGATTCCTTACTCTGGATGCATTAATTTCAGTGTAGATGTTGATTTCTAATTATATTTGACTACTTCCACTAGATGCATTGATTTCAATGTACATGATTTCTAATCGTATTTGATTGCTTGCACTAAATGCATCGATTTCAGTATAGATGGTGATTTCTAGTCCTATTTGATTGCTTGCACTAGATGCATTGGTTTCAGTGATGTTGGTTTCTAATATTATTTGCTTACTTGCACTACATACATTAATTTCAGTGTATATGTTGATTTCTAATCCTATTTCATTGTTTGCATTATATGCATTGATTTCAGTGTAAACGTTGATTTTTGATTTGATGTAATTGGATGTACATTGATGGTACATTAATTTTAAAGTGATTGGATTAACATTGTGCATTAATTTCACTGTAAGCAGGCAAAATTATTGACAATGTACATTTATTTTTATGTTTTAGTAATTCAACCTATTAATATCGAAGAGCAAGAGAGAAAAGTATGATTTTTAGTACAATAGTTCCAGAAAAATATTTAAATAATTGAATAGTGTAGATGTTGATTTCTACGATTATTACGTGGTTCAGTATTCAAAATAGTGTTCTAACATTTGTTAGAATTTGTATTTCTAATCTTCAAAATTTCAAAGTATGATGTACATCTCAAAAATATACAAAAATTTTAATAATCTGAAAAATGTGACGTTGATGCCTCCAACTGGAACCAGCCTATATCCATCTTACTCTGGATCTATCATGCGCCGAGAGGGATCAAATCTCTCGAGGTGCAAACCTTTCCTCAAGTTTTTCACTCAAAAAATAGGTTTGCACCTCGAGAGATTTGATCCCTCTCGGCGCATGATAGATCCAGAGTAAGATGGATCTAGGCTGGTAATACATCATGCACGTATGACATGGAATCCGAGTCGCTTGAAAAAAAAGCCTGATCCACATGAAGAAGAAGAAAGCAGTCATGTACAATGCCAAAACTCCTGCCCAGACAGAACAGGCTCGCTTGATGAACAGTCCTGAAAACAAAATAGCTCCCGAAAAACGTTGAGTTTGGACCCCATGATTGGAGGAGATCCGGCTCCCCAACTCGATCCGGTGATCCAAACACCAAACTACATCCAGCCAGGACCGGCGATTCCTTCAGATCCGGGATCGTAAGGATATGATATGTCCTGGTGAATGGAGAAAACATCGGCCACCCGTACCATGCAACCCGATGCAGCAGAAGTCGAGTGAACAGAGAATAGATTAACTCCAGGATCCATGGCGGCGATAAGGAACGTTTGAAAATGAAATAGTGGCATTGCAGACGAAAAACCTGAAATCAAAACAGCATGCACTACTGATTTGATAGCTAGGTCCCATATCAAATTCGACCCCTCTTTAACTCCATCGCAGTACTAAGAGATCGGATCCCATTCAACCTACGCGCAATACTTAGAGATTGACAACCTTTCAACCTTATCGCAACATTCAAAATATGTTTCCATTCTATTGTTGATAGACATCTCTAAAATAGTCACTCAACCTCACGTCGATGCTCTTGATACCAATGGTTATTCGACACAAACAATTGTTGGTTATCAAACTTCGCATAACGTTAACATTGAGTCATCTGGTTTGCTATGGTTGAATCCCCATAACACGCACCCTCCCATCATTGATTTAAAATTTTCAAGTGTCTCTCCATATCATACACATAATTCCTCCTTGTTTTTGAAACCTGTGTGCTTCCCTAATATTAAACCACCTCCACCATTATCTAATTCATCTAACCTAATTATTAATCTATCCAATCTCAATTTAAATGAACCACTTATTAATATTTTAAATAAGGGCTTAAATTTTCTCATAACACAAAACAAAAAAAAAATCCCATATAAGATATACTTCTTCACATAGAATATGGCATTAAAGACCTGCATAATGATTCCAAAGAGAAAATTAGAAAATATTGATCCATCATTCTTAGAAAATCCAGACCCTATAAACAACATTACGAAATATGAATAACATACTATAAAATCCTTAAAACCTAACCTTAATATTTTAATATTAAAATCAGACAATGGAGGATCCATAGTCATCATGAATAGAAAATACTACAATGATTAAATGGTAGATCATTTAAAAAAAACTCGGTGCTACAAAAAGTTAAATAAAAATCCTTTAAAGAAAATTACAAAAGAGGTTTCCACCTTAATCAAAGCAAGCAACATTGAAGATAATAAGACCCTCATTGAAATTTTTCCTTATACCCCTAGAATTTATGGGGCTCTATAAATTCATAAAGATGGGATTCCAATTAGACCCATTGTAAATCCTATTGGAGGTCCCACATATCATCTAGCCAAATACCTTGCCAAAAAGCTAAAACCATTGGTTGGAAACATTGAATCATTTGTTAAATATTCCACAAACTTCATCAATGCAATAAAAAATATCAAGTTCAATAAAAATGACATTTTGGTCATCTTTGGTGTCACTTCTCTATACACCAATATTCCTATTGATGGAACCATGGAGATTTTCTGAAAAATCGCTGACCCTGAAACTTCAAAACTTGTTGAAATTTTCCTCAAATCCACCTTCTTTAGTTTCATGGGGGATACATATGAACAAATGCATGGAGTAGCAATGGGTTCTCCTCTTTCCCATATTGTAGCCAATCTATTCATGGAAAAAAATGAAGCCAAAGCTCTTGAAAGTGCACCCTTAAAACCCAAATTATGGAAAATATTTGTGGATGACACTTTCATCATATGGCCTCATGGATATGAAGCTTTATATATTTTTAAAAAACATTAAAATAGTCTTTCCTCATCGATTAAATTCACCATGGAAGTATAGGTTAAATATAGCCTTCATTTCCTTGACATTCTCATCGCACGAAATTCTGATGAGTCCATATCTCACCAAGTCTACCATAAAAAGACCCATACATGACAATATCTCCATGCCACATCTTATCACCATCCCAACTAACAATTAGGGATTATAAACAATCTTGTTACAAGAGCTATTCGAATCTCCAATAAAGAACACTTAGATAAATAAAAATCCCATCTAATAAATGTGTTTTTAAAAAATGGATACAAAAAACATCAAGCAATAAGAGCTCTGAATAAATGTAACAAAGAAATCTGTGATAAAAATAAGAATACAAATTTGGATGACCTCAGTGGAAAAGTAAACCTTCCATATATTCTGAGGACCACAGACAACATTTCCCATATCCTAAAAAAACATAACATCATGACCACCTTCAAACCTATAAACACAATCCGTAGTTGCCTCAATTATGTTAAAGATCCCATTGACCCCAAAGGCTAAAAAGGAGTCTATATGGTTTCTTGTTCTTGTGGAATTCCATACATTGGGGAGAATGGTCAATCCTTGAACATTCTGCTAACAAAAAACACAATCGATCAAAAACCTATGCACTAGCTGAGCATTCCAATTATACCAAACATCATATTTGCATTGAGAAAACCTGCATCCTTGCTAAAATTGACCACAACTTCCACTTAAAATTTATAGAGGCCATTGAAATCAATAAACATCCTAATAAGCTAAACATGGATGAAGGATGGATCATAAGCAAAAATTGGATCCCCACATTAACATCCAAATCCAGATTTCTCAAAAACCCTTAAAAATTTTGTTCCATTCATCTCTCCCACTAATTTATTCCATTCAATAATATTATTTCATGTATTATTATAACTTAAAACACTCATTAAAATGTTTTAAATATTAATTAATAAAAACATATCAACTATTCGTGAAATATATAGGACACAAATTATTTTATAATATTAAAATTAATAATATTAAGTTATTAATTAATAAAAACATATTAACTATTACTGAAATATATAGAACTCATAAGTTATTTTATATTATAAACAAATAAATTATTATTTTAACAATATATCCAAATTTATTAATCTTTGTAACATACATTTAAATTATTTAGGGCATGCCATTTTAATAATTTTAACATAAGGACTCAATTATAATTTGTGCTCAAAATCCCTTCTTAAAAAATTCATGGTCAACCATTTCACAAAAACCCTATTAACATGTCTTATTTATTAAACACTAAGGTTGATCAATTTTCCTTGTACTTTTGTATCCTCAAGATGAACCACAATTGTGGCTTCGAAATGTCAATCTCTAAATCAACATGAATGGGATGGATCTGGAAAATCATTTACAATGAGATAACAATCCCAGAAATCTAAAATGTAAAAATATTTCATTCAATTGAGTGAAAAACTTAGGTAAAAAATTAGGAATGACATAATAAACCTCTTTGACATGTTCCAAACCCTTATTCAATCCTTTCACACAAAATTTTATTATAGTCCAACACTTAAGCCTTCACTCTTTCTAAATGAAGTTTTCAACTGATTCTCAAAATATTTTTGATGGGAAAAATACTGAGAGGATGGGGGGGTGTGAATCAGTATTTTAAACTCAGTTCAAATTTCCATTTCTTACTCATATTTTTGTACCCTATTGTCATTAAGTAAACCAAAGTATGTACATGATTGTGATGAAGAAAAATATCATATATCCATTTAAATAACATTTCATTTATTTCATCATCTATTCAACTTGAACCAATGCATCATTACTTCATTAGAAATCAATTAAAAATTAACCATGAGTAGTGAGAGCATAACAAACCATCACACATAAGAAACACAACTACACATGAGGACACTTGGATTTTTAGTTGGAAACCCAATGTGCGATAAAACCACTACTGTCGTCGTCTATGTCTTATTATTTTATTATAAAGGAAACCATCTTACAATATTGTACTGGCGCAGACTCATACCAGTACATAGGAACCAACCTGCAGAAGGATACAACCTTCTATTGTTCTCTGGCACCCACTAGAAGGGAGCTCCAACCCTGCGTTCTTGTTTACCAGCACCAAGGTAGCTCCAACCCCCTAATCAAATTTACCAACAACCACTAGAAGGAAGCTTTGTCTCCCTCACTGAAGGCTCCAACCCTCAGTACCTCTATGGATCATGTTTCATAATATTTCATACTGGATCCGCCTGACTCAAAACATCAAAACTTGTAGGCCACTTCTCATCATATTTTAAAATTGGACCTACTTCCATCATTTAAGCCCAACATCAAATAAAAATTATGAAACCAGATATTGAATCAATTCATCAATATCGACAAACCAATCACTGAATGTAAATCAACCAAAGAAACTAGATCAAACCAGTTCATAAAAGATCATATCAGTTCACAACCATTCACGAGTATACCTAACCATACCATTTTCATCATAGAAATAAAATCCTGTCACAGAAAATCCTGATTAAACATATGTCAGAAGGTATACGTTATTGTTTTGAATAATACCCATGTATGTATGTGCTTCCCCTAAAGAATAAGTGCATGCAGATCTCAAAATGCTGATAACTCAATCTGAATCATTGTATCAATCAATCAATCACATAATAAAACTATCACAGATCACTAAACCTAATACAAATCACCACACATCAGCATCATCACTAGTCAACATTCCACACCATAATCAGTTCAACCCCAACCAGTACTATGAAACACAGATTATTATAAGAATAAATTCATTGACAAACAACAACAAACATAACAGGGTTGATCAAACATCATTGATGCAGGGTCATTAGACACTAGCCAGCAATGTAGGAGGTTTGTCCACATGTTGTGGCTAAGAGGGTTCGAAGTCCTTGAATTGTAACAGCTAGGTGTCAATACCTCAGCTGACTGTTTTTATTTAGATTAGTTAGGATTGGTACAAGTCGAATAGTTGGATTCGATCCATCTGTCATTTCAGTTATTTGAATAAGTTGTAATTAGACCTTTGATTTCTAGAACGGTCCTCTCAGAGGAACCGAAGAGTCATATATTGATGTATATAAGTTGTATTCCTCGGATGCATTGGGGAGGAAGGAAGAGGAAGAGAGATTTTCTGAAATAGAATCTGTGTGTTCACAATTTCTTCCAGTTAAATAATTTCTGTACGCATTGGCCTTAGAGTTGTTTCGAATCCTTGATTGTGAAGAGATTGTTTAGTTGTGAGGTGATTGAACTCTGTGCACATATAATTACTGGGTTGAACTGTTGTATAGATTTTGCATATCTCTGTCTATCATTTCCCTCAATTTGTTCGAACAGACTCTGTTGAATAAATCCCCACTCATAAAAGAAGTCTGCGAAAACCCGTGGTCATTTAACTCTATTTGATGATAATAGAATCCCGCCTCATAACGAGATAGTTTCGTTTTACTATTGGGACCCTGGCCTGAGTTAAGGACCCAAAAGGATCGCGCAACCCAGATGAACCTTGGTTAGTCACTGTTCAAAAACCACGAGTGGATTTACAAAGGCAGATTGCCCATATCGCACCGCTTTTGGTGAGTAAGTGGTATTTTCCGGTTGGGGAGAGATTCCATAGGTCTATCGTCACGTGGAGAGGTAGACCCACGGAAAACCATCATTGCTGCGTGCCATCGCGTGTTAAAGTTCGTATCAGGACACCGATCGATATGCGTACATGCCGTTGATTTGGGAAGGGGCCATCGGACAGTGATCGCTTGTTATAGATGCGCGAAGGATAACGAGGTACGGTGTGTGTGTTGGATTGACCATCGATATATAGGTGGGGCCCGGAGCCACAGTTTATTATAGGCCATTTGTTTAAAAGGCGTAGAGTATTAATATAAAGTTCAAAAGGTATAAACATTGGTTATAAGGCATGGCGCACATAAATAATTTGAATTCCCGTGATTAAACGTGTATGAGTGGGGAATAAAAGTTCGGGAATTACATTGGGAATTCAAAAGCTCGGAATGTATTTATTTGTCAATTTCTTTGAAATTGATAAATAATTCAAAAAGAAGATTAAAGAGCCACGTGGGGTAAACCACAGGGAAATGCTGACAGAGCCACGACTACGGTTGACCATCCCTCCTTAGGGGTCCAAAATTCAGTTTTGTTGCGTCATTTGTGGTATCAGAGCGTGTTTTTTAGTTGTTTTGAAGAGAATTGACATGGCAATCCGAGTTGGTAGAGGTGCTGGAAGAAGGAGACCTGTTGCCAACGCAAAGGTGTTGGGGATGTTGCAGAGGGTCGAGGCCAGAATGGATGCCATGTAGCGAAGACAGCCCAGAGATCCTGAAGACATCAACGAACTTGAAATAGAGGAAGAAGAAGAAAATGTTGAAATTCCTCTTGACATGAGGCTCCTTAGAACTGTTCTGGGGTCTGAAGTTAAGCCCAGAATTGAAGTGTAGAGTTATGCAAGAGGGCTGAATCTAGAGGAACTGGTGAACTGGATAAATGAAATGAATAAGTGCTTTGATTATGAAGAATTAAACGAAGATAAAAGGGTCAAGTTTGCGGTGACAAAGCTGAAAGGACATGCTGCACTTTGGTGGGATGGAGTGCAGGTAGAAAGGAGGAGAGTTGGCAAGCAACCTATCAAGAGCTAGACCAGAATGATGGCTAAATTAAAAGGTAAATTCTTGCCTAGTGATTATCAACTGACATTGTATAAGCAAATGCAGAACCTGAGACAGAGGTTGCTGACGGTAAAATATACACAGAGGAATTCTACAGAGTAAGCATAAGGGTTGGGCAATTCCAAGACACACCAGAGAAGACTTCCAGATCTGTGAATGGTCTCAAGATGGAGATCCAAGATGAGATTGGTCTTCTATCTCCTAAGACAGTGGAAGTGGCCTACCAGATGGCCTTGAAAGCAGAGGAGAAACTCCTGAGGAAACAGTCTGCCAAGAAGAGAGGTACTTTCCATGGGAAGGGAAGTCAGGGTGGTAGAGGAAAGCCTACTACACCTGGGGATGGAGCTAACAGTAGCTCACCTCAGAATGCATCTAAAGAGGATGATGCAAGGGGAAAAAGGGGTTCTGACAGAGGAAAATGAAGAGGAGGCAGAGACAGAGGCAGAGGTAGAGAGTTGAGGTGCTATAGATGTCAACAAGTGGGACATAAGCACTATGAGTGCCCAGAGAATGTGGGCGCTGGTCCAAGAAATGTTGTTGTTGCCCAGGCTGGAGAAGAGGCAGAAATTGAAGAATAAATTCTTCCAGAGAGGGGAGAGTCCTTGGTGGTTAATAAGGTCCTGTTGAAGCAAGCCAAAGAGGTCACTGAGCCTGCACAAAGGAAGACTTTGTTTAGGAGATTATGCAAAGTCCAAGGGAAATGCTGCCAGCTAGTCATTGATAGTGGTAGCACAAAAAATCTGGTTTCCACTGCGGTGGTAGAGAAGTTGAAGTTGAAGACAAGGGAGCATCCCACTCCCTACAGGGTGTCCTGGCTACATAAAGGGCACCAGCTAGTTGTAAAAGAATAGTGTGATATAGAGCTGCAAATGGGCAAATACAAAGATAAGGTCCTGTGTGATGTAATGCCCATGGACGTGTGTCATATACTGCTGGGTAGACCTTGGCAGTTTGACAGAGCAGCAGTGCATGATGGCAAGAGGAACACTTATAAGTTCTTCAAGGATGGGGTAAATCATACATTGATACCCATGGAAGAAGGAGAGCCATCCAACAGAGTGATTGATCCAAAGACCTTATTTCTGCGCAGGAAGGAATATCTGCAGCAGATAGAAGAAGAAGAGGTAAGCTTTGCTTTAATTTGCAAACCTAAGGTAGTTCTTACTTCTACAAAGATTTTTGATTTGCCAGTAGAAATCCAAGAGATGTTAGACAATTATTGGGACATTATTGTGGATGATTTACCTGATGAGATGCCACCTGTGAGAAAGATCAGCCATCAGATAGATTTTATCCCTGGTTCAAATCTGCCAAATAAGGCAGCCTACAGAATGACTCCCAAGGAAAATGAGGAAATCAGGAGACAAGTACAAGAGTTGGTGGACAAGGGGTTGATCAGAGAAAGTTTGAGTCCATGTGCAGTACCAGCAGTATTGAGCCCAAAGAAAGATGGAGGCTGGAGGATGTGTACTGATTCCAGAGAAATTAATAAGATCACAATCAGGTACAGATTCTCTTTGCCCAGAGTTGAGGATTTGATGGACTGTTTGAGTGGTGCTAAATATTTCTCAAAGATAGATTTAAAAACTGGATACCATCATATTAGAATAAGAGAGGGTGATGAGTGGAAAACTGCCTTTAAAACAAATGAAGGACTGTATGAATGGATGGTAATGCCTTTTTGGTTGTCAAATTCACCTAGCACTTTTATGAGACTTATGAATGAAGAATTAAAAGAATTCATTGGTAAATTTTTGATAGTGTATCTGGATTATATATTAGTTTTCAGCAAAACTAAAAAAGAACATTTAAGGCATCTTAATCATGTCTTGAAGAAGCTGCACCAAGAGAAACTGCTGATAAATTTGAAGAAATGCTCATTCACGAAGGAAGATTTGGTGTATTTGGGTTTTTTTGTTTCTGCAGAAGGATTAAAGATGGAGCCAGAAAAGGTCAAGGCGATGGTGGAGAGGCCTTCACCCAGGAATGTTTTTGAGGTAAGAAGTTTCCATGGACTTGCCAGTTTTTACAGAAAAATTATAAGAAACTTCAGTAAGATTAATGCACCCATAATTGAGACAATAAAGAAGAGCAAATAGCCATTTAAGTGGACTGCTAAAGCAAAGATAAACTTTAAAGTTTTGAAGCAAAAGATAACGGAGAAGCCTGTTTTGATTCTGCCTGATTTTACTAAACCATTTCAAGTAAAGTGTGATGCCAGTGGAGAGGCCATTGGAGCTGTGTTGAGTCAGGATGATAGGCCTATAGCCTATTACAGTGAAAAGCTAAATGACACCGGAAGAAAGTATTCCTCTTATGAGAAGGAATTCTATGCAATTGTCCAGGCACTGAAAAAGTGGAGACATTATTTGATGTCCAGGGAATTTGTATTATCTTATGACAATCATGCTTTGCAGTATATTGTACATCAGCCCAAGTTGAAACATAAGCATGCTAAATGGGTTGAGTATCTCCAAGGTTTTAATTTTGTTTTGAAACATATAAGTGGCCAATCCAATAAATTATTTGATGCTTTGAGTAGGAGGCACATGCTTGTTCAAGAAACTAATTTTGAAGTTGTAGGATTTGATTTTCTCAAAGAATTGTATAAAACAGATCGAGATTTTAAAGAAGAATTTGAGGCATGTAATAACCCTGTTTTAACATATAGAAGCCAGTGGCTGGATTATTTCTTGCAGGAGGACTTACTATTCAGAAGAAGCCAACTGTGTGTACCAAGATGTTCCATGAGAGAAAATTTGATCAAAGAGAAGCATAGTGGTGGACTTGTTGGACACTTTGGTACTGATAAGACTTATGAGCAGCTGAGTCACTTCTATTACTGGCCCAAGATGAGAGTAGAAGTGGACAAGTTTGTGAAGAATTGCAAAATCTGTCAATATGCTAAAGGAAGGAGCCAGAATGCGGGATTGTACACTCCCTTGCCTATTCCAGACAGGCCTTGGCACATGGTGAGTATGGATTTTGTTCTAGGATTGCCCAAGACTCATAGAGGGAATGATGCAGTCTTTGTTGTAGTGGATAGATTCTCCAAAATGGCACATTTTATTCCATGCTATAAAACTAGTGATGCCACCCATGTTGCTAACTTGTTTTTCAAAGAATTTGTTAGATTGCATGGGTTGCCCAAGAGTATTGTTTCAGATAGAGACACCAGATTTGTGGGTCACTTTTGGAGAACACTGTGGAAGAAACTAGGTACCAACTTAAGTTTCAGCTCAGCTTATCATCCCCAGACTGATGGACAAACTAAGGTAGTGAATAGGAGTCTGGGAAATTTGTTGAGAAGTCTTGCAAGAGAGCATCCCAAATAGTGGGACCATATTTTTCCCCAGGCAGAATATGCATATAATGACTCACCAAACAAGAGCACAGGGCAGAGTCCATTCCATATTTTTTATGGAATGCACCCCAGAGGAATATCAGAGTTAAGAAATCTGGGAAAGGCAGAGCTGAGAAGTGTTGATGGTGAGGAATTTGCTTCAGAGATACAGGCCATACATGAACAAGTGAAACAGAAACTACAAGGCAGCAACATCAAATACAAAAGCAGAGCAAACTTGAGTAGAAAAGAAGTTCATTTTGAAGTAGGAGATCAGGTTTTGGCACACTTGAGAAAGGAGAGATTCCCAAAGAAGCAGTATAATAAACTGAAGTTCAAAAATATTGGGCCATGCAAGATACTTATAAATTTTTCTGCAAATGCTTATGAGATTGAATTACCTCCTGATGTTGGAATAGCTCCCATTTTTAATGTTGCAGATTTGTACAGGTATGAGGATGATGGTGCAGAAGAAAGATCAACAAACAAGGGACAGATTGAGTGGAAGGAACAGCTACCTCCAGCACAACCATTGCAAGCAGAGAAGATATTGGACCAAAGAGTGTTCAAAAGGACCAGAGGACAAGAGTAATTTCAGTACTTAATCAAAGGGAAGGACAAGCCAGAGGAAGATGCCACTTGGATGACTGAAGGAATGTTGCAGAAGATAGGCATATCAGTGGAAGAGCTCATGGACAGGAGCCCATGAAGAAGATTTCCCTCGGGAGTCTGATGCAGGGGCATTAGACACTATCCAGCAATATAGGAGGTTTTTCCACATGTTGTGGCTAAGAGGGTTCGAAGTCCTTGAATTGTAACAGCTAGGTGTCAATACCTCAGCTGATTGTTTTTATTTATATTAGTTAGGATTAGTAGAAGTCGAATAGTTGGATTCGATCCATCTGTCAGTTCAGTTATTTGAATATGTTGTAATTAGACCTTTGATTTCTAGAACGGTCCTCTCAGAAGAACCGAAGAGTCATATATTGATGTATATAAGTTGTATTCCTCGGATGCATTGGGGAGGAAGGAAGAGGAAGAGAGATTTTCTAAAATAGAATCTGTGTGTTCACAATTGCTTCCAGTTAAATAATTTCTGTACGCATTGGCCTTAGAGTTGTTTCGAATCCTTGATTGTGAAGAGATTGTTTAATTGTGAGGTGATTGAACTCTGTGCACATATAATTACTGGGTTGAACTGTTGTATAGACTCTGCATATCTCTGTCTATCATTTCCCTCAATTTGTTCGAATAGACTCTGTTGAATAAATCCCCACTCATAAAAGAAGTCTGCGAAAACCCATGGTCATTTAACTTTGTTTGATGATAATAGAATCCCGCTTCATAACGAGATAATTTCGTTTTACTATTGGGACCCTGACCTGAGTTAAGGACCCAAAAGGATCGCGCAACCCGGATGAACCTTGGTTAGTCACTGTTCAAAAACCACGAGTGGATTTACAAAGGTGGATTTCCCATATCGCACCGCTTTTGGTGAGTAAGCGGTATTTTCCGTTTGGGGAGCGATTCCATAGTTCTGTCGACACGTGGCGAGGTAGACCCATGGAAAACCACCATTGTTGCGTGCCATCGCATGTTAAAGTTTGTATCAGGACGCCGAGCGATATGCGTACATGCCGTTGATTTGGAAAGGGGCCATCGGACGGTGATCGCTTGCTATAGATGCACGGAGGATAACGAGGTATGGTGCGTGTTTTGGATTGACCATCAATATATAGGTGGGGCCCTGAGCCACGGTTTATTATAGGCCATTTTTTTAAAAGGCGTAGAGTATTAATATAAAGTTCGAAAGGTATAAACATTGGTTATAAGGCATGGCGCACATAAATAATTTGAATTCCCGCAATTAAACGTGTATGAGTGCGGAATAAAAGTTCGGGAATTACATTGGGGATTCAAAAGCTGGGAATGTATTTATTTGTCAATTTCTTTGAAGTTGATAAATAATTCAAAAAGAAGATTAAAGAGCCACGTGGGGTAAACCAAAGGGAAATCCTGACTGAGCCATGACTACGGTTGACCATCCCTCCTTAGGGGTCCAAAATTCAGTTTTGTTGCGTCAATCATCAACAAACCATATTGAAAAACCCTAGCATGTATAAGTGACTCTTACAAAACACATATGCATATGTACATGCTTGTCATGCTTGACACTTGTGTCCAAATTTTGAACTTTCGCAGAATGTATACGTGACTACCCAGAAGTAGATCCACATATGTACACAACCTCTCAGAGTAAAACCATCGTACATATATGTAATCATTGAATCATACCTCCGTTGCAACCACAACATGTACTTCAAAAAAATTACTGCCACACATTCATGTCAAAGTATTATTATCACCACAGATCTATCATTGTTAGACATTATCAACAAGAAAATCAAACAGGCACATATGACACCATACTTCAGAGCTTTTATATCTTTGCCTTCTCCTTGCTCCTTGGTGCACACATGTTCTTTATCAAATCATTCATAAACAATTCATCACATGTACTCATAACACTTGATCTCCATCTCCTTATATAGCATAAGCCTTAACCAATACCTTAAGCCAATCCCTTAGTAATGTCGATGGTATTCTTTGATAGGATCAAATATCCATTTTCACGCTCATTACTATGGGGCAATAGTATGGTAAAGACCCCGAGTGTTGGTAATACCATGGTGCTAATTTTGTACATGATTTCTCTTCACCATACCTGCATATGTACACAATATTGCTTCACAAGACCCGCATATACTTTTTCACACTTTATATTTATCATACCTTTGTCTCTGAACTTGAAATTCCTTTTTCCATCTCACCTATCATGTATGTACCAGCCTGCATAATCATCATGTTACCATAATGTTTACATATTTATCAAGTAGGTTTCTATTGAGGACAACACATTAGATATAATTCCAAAAATCTCCCCCTTTGGACTTGATGGAAACCACTTGGGTGTTTGGTCACCCCCACCTATAAAGACCTGAAAAGACATTTTTAAGCACACCAAGCTTCTCTCCCAAGTCACCAAGCTTATCTCCAAACATTATTCTCCAAACACCAAGCTTCCCCCTTTTCTACATAAGGGTCTTCCCTTATGTAGAGAGGATCATTGTAAGGGTGATCTGCTAAAGAATTTATATGGACCATGCTCCCCTTGAGCATATGATGAATCTTCTAAATATATTAAATTAATTACATGACTCTGTGACTCAACCAAATATGACCTTTCCTATCACAAAGGACTCAAGTTCACATCAATCACCCAATACAATGGGGTCACATATTTGACTCACTATTATATCAATTTCCCAAAATAATGGGATTACATACATAAGTGACTTAACCCCAATGGTCCATACATGATTAATTTTACAATGATTTTCAACATGGATCTTTACATTCTACATCAAGATACATATATTACATTTATAACCAAAACCAAAGACCTCAATAAAGATATAGCAAGACCATGATAGTCATCAGTAACCATGATACACTCTATAAGAATCTGCAATATGAGCATCTGACAACAGTAACATAGACACCAACATGAAAATATTCATCATCAAGGATCTTTGTCGCTCCAATATCATCAACCTATGATAAGTCATGCAATATTTCCAATCATCTTCAAGCTATTGCATAAGATAACGCAATCTTTCAGCAACTCATCATTTTGACCTCATCTCATCAAGATCAACACACTCTCTTCATAAGTATGAAGAGTTGAAATCCTTAAGCAACATTATTAGACACTATATGCAGCATGACCATGTATCAATAGTATACGCATAGACTAAAGATGTTTCGAGCATTACAAGCCATAAAATAGATAAGCAACATCACATCTTCAGTATACTTAACAAAAAGCTTTTAACCGCATCTTTATCATATGCAATCCATGCATGAATGATAACATAATGACAACATCATATCAATGTCAACAAACAGTGAGTGAATCATATCATCAACTAGTGCCAACAATGACCATAGCATACACATCCTTTTCACCAAAATGTAACTCAAATAATCATCCATAAGATTATTGTTTGCAATTCACCCATCAATAATATCCCATGACATGTATATATATTCTCATCAATAAGAGATTCCAACAATAGTTAGTATACCATGAATGCATCATCATCAATCAATCATAGCATATGATTGTGTAATCAAAATCTGTTAGTAACTCATCTCCTTGATCACATATCATCAAGATCAACATGCTATTTTCACACATAAGAAGAGCCTTAATCCTCAAGTACCAGAGACATATCAATTTCATATATCACAACACCATAAGAAACATATCTTTCCTTGTATCAAAAACATATGTGAGAACCAAGAATATAACATAAAAATGAGTAAGCACATGCAATTCAAACAACATATAGGCATCATCCTTGACTTCACCGTATGCAACTTATGCAACATAGAAAACATAATGACAAAAACATAGCATGATAAACCTCACTAAGTGCAACTTAAGCAATCTATAGTCATCATCCAAACCATATGTTTCTTCAACAACATCACCAAAGATATATAATTATCATGAACACCATTATGTAACAAGGAATGCTCAAGAAATCATAATGCCAACAATGCACTATTAGAAGCATAGTAAATGCTCCCCATGAACCTGTGCCAACTTTTAAAATATGATTATATCCAACCCATCAATCAAAAAATCCATCAAAGAACCAAATTATAAATGACACTTTGCAACAATTCATGAAACATCACCATTTCTAGATAACATTTTACCATCATCAACAGACTATAATCAATCAATGTCAGAACGAGAAAGCTAAATAATAACTTATTGAAGCATATCAGAAACTATCCTCGAGTTTTTCCCACTATTTTTTGATCTCATAGAAACAAACGTGACTATCTATGTCAAAACTCACGTATATATACGAATTCCCTTCATAATATCTGCGTATAGAAAATAAAATGTTGAACTTCCACAACAACATATCCTCTTGAACATGTATTTTCTATTCCTATTCACTTTTATCTCACCAAATGTAATGTCATAAATATAAAAACATCATTACAATAATATCAAACCATAATAGAGGACCCTCACCAAGCTATTCATGCATACCTCCCCCTGATATCATACACTATTGATCTTGTAGACCTTATAATAATTACCTTTATCCTCATGAGGTCATGTACCTCTCATTACTTCTGCAGTCACTGTGGGAAGTAGGATTTAAGAGAAATTGACTGCAGTAGGGCCCATATTCTTTTATTTTGAATCTGAAGAAGAGGAACTATCCCTCTCATTTCTTCCTAAGTTTTTTTCTTTAAACAAATATAATTTTTTTGTATTTTTATCTCCTCTTGCTATGACCATTCTAGTTTCTTCATCTATAACCTTGCATTTGGTTTATGTAAACACAATTATATTTCATTTATCGACCATTTTACCTACACTTAGAATATTATTTTAAGCCCTTGAACTAATAATGTATCAACTACTCTTCTATACTTACTAATTTTGCCTCTACCTTTTCCCAAAACTTTTGTTGGAGCATTATTTCCAGGAATAAATTTACCATCTTTGTTTTTCTTGAGAGACTCAAAATTCTTCTTATCTCCAGTCATGTGATGAGAGCATCTATTGTCTTTGTACCATTCATCTTCATCTTCAAATGAGAAAATATCAATACCACACCTCATATGTTCTTCTTCCTTTTGTTTAATATGAGAAGTATTGGTGGATCCATATTTATCAGGTCTTTTGACAACAAATTTATTATCTAATTGTTGTCCATCTTGTCATTGGAGATCCATTGATTTTTTACTGCATTCTTTTGCTACATGCCCAAACTTTTTGCAAGAATAACATCGTATTTGACCAGAAAATAGAGAAAATGAATCATAATATTTTTGTTTCATATTTCTTCTATTACAATTAATAGCTTTGTGACCAAATACGTTGCAAGTAAAACAATATCCCTTACAAAAACTTAGAATATTTACCTACACTTAGAATATTATTTTAAGCCCTTGAACTAATAATGTATCAACTACTCTTCTATACTTACTAATTTTGCCTCTACCTTTTCCCAAAACTTTTGTTGGAGCATTATTTCCAGGAATAAATTTACCATCTTTGTTTTTCTTGAGAGACTCAAAATTCTTCTTATCTTCAATCATGTGATGAGAGCATCTATTGTCTTTGTACCATTCATCTTCATCTTCAAATGAGAAAATATCAATACCACACCTCATATGTTCTTCTTCCTTTTGTTTAATATGAGAAGTATTGGTGGATCCATATTTATCAGGTCTTTTGACAACAAATTTATTATCTAATTGTTGTCCATCTTGTCATTGGAGATCCATTGATTTTTTACTGCATTCTTTTGCTACATGCCCAAACTTTTTGCAAGAATAACATCGTATTTGACCAGAAAATAGAAAAGGAATCATAATATTTTTGTTTCATATTTCTTCTATTACAATTAATAGCTTTTGTGACCAAATACGTTGCCAAGTAAAACAATATCCCTTACAAAAGCAAGAATATTTTACTACACTTAGAATATTATTTTAAGCCCTTGAACTAATAATGTATCTACTACTCTTCTATACTTGCTAAATTGCTCTACCTTTTCCCAAACTTTTGTTGGAGCATTATTTCCGGGAATAAATTTACCATCTTTGTTTTTTATGAGACTCAAAATTCTTTACTTATCTCCGGTCATGTAGGTAAGAACGTCTATTTTCTTTATTGTTCATCTTCATCTTCAAATGGAAAAATATCAAACCTACCCACCTCTATGTTTCTTCTTCCCTTTTTGTTTAATATAGGAGAAGTATTGGTGGGTTTATATTTATGGTGCTGACAACAAATTTTATTATCTAATTGTTGTCCATCTTACATCATTGGAGATCCATTGATTTTTTCTTGCATTCTTTTGCTACATGCAAACTCGTTCTTGAGAATAACATCGTATTTGACCGAGAGAAAATAGAGAAAAATGATGTAATATTTTTGTTTCATATTTCTTCTATTACAATTAATAACTTTGTGACCAAATACGTTGCAAGTAAAACAATATCCCACTTAAAAACTTAAGTGTTACCTACACTTAGAATATTATTTTAAGCCCTTGAACTAATAATGTATCAACTACTCTTCTATACTTACTAATTTTGCCTCTACCTTTTCCCAAAACTTTTGTTGGAGCATTATTTCCAGGAATAAATTTACCATCTTTGTTTTTCTTGAGAGACTCAAAATTCTTCTTATCTTCAATCATGTGATGAGAGCATCTATTGTCTTTGTACCATTCATCTTCATCTTCAAATGAGAAAATATCAATACCACACCTCATATGTTCTTCTTCCTTTTGTTTAATATGAGAAGTATTGGTGGATCCATATTTATCAGGTCTTTTGACAACAAATTTATTATCTAATTGTTGTCCATCTTGTCATTGGAGATCCATTGATTTTTTACTGCATTCTTTTGCTACATGCCCAAACTTTTTGCAAGAATAACATCGTATTTGACCAGAAAATAGAGAAAAGGAATCATAATATTTTTGTTTCATATTTCTTCTATTACAATTAATAGCTTTGTGACCAAATACGTTGCAAGTAAAACAATATCCCTTACAAAAACTTGAGTACCTTAGGGTTGATGATCTTCTTGTGATATGACTACTTGCTTGAAACAATTTTCTTCTGCAATGGGTGAAACATATCTATAATTATGACATATAAAGCATTCAACATTATTGATCATAGGAGAGAATCGATTAATGTTTCTATTATTTGGAGCAAGTGATTTATTTTCAAAATTCATGTTTCTTGGATATAGATATGGTTGACTTCTTATCTCTTTAACACGAATTTCAAATTTTGTATCCTTCAAGATCCTTGTGGCAACCTGTGAAATAGATTTTATTTTTTCAATTTCATGAAAACCACGACTAGATTTAATGGAAGGAGAACTTTGACTTCTAAGAAAATTATCCAAAATCTTAGTACTATTTATTATTTTCTTCTAATTTTCCTTTGAGAATGTTTACCCCAATCTCCATTATATGGTATTGCTCTTCCTTTTCTAGATACTACTTTCTCATTCCTTCTTCAATATTTCTTCCTTCTTCCATTTTCGCCTTTAATTTGATAATCTCTTCCATAAACCCATTCTCTTGTTCTTCAAATGCTTGAAGTAACTCTTGATTTCACTTGTTTTAATTTTCAAGATATGTTCTTAGAGAGATGATATCAACTTCAATACCTTCATAATATTTTTTAAATTCTATTATGACACTTACCGATTTAACATGATCCTTGTTATCATATGCGTGCAACATATCCTTAATATTGTTAATCCTTTTCAAGGAAAAA
Organism: Pinus albicaulis; assembly: GCA_034641835.2. Classification (NCBI taxonomy): domain Eukaryota; kingdom Viridiplantae; phylum Streptophyta; class Pinopsida; order Pinales; family Pinaceae; genus Pinus; species Pinus albicaulis. The sequence goes on from CM076572.1 coordinate 1,337,775,293, forward strand.
CAAGTTTTCTTTTAAGGTTAAAAACTTCCTAGAACCAATGTTCTTCTAAATCAATGAGTTCATCTGACATAACATACTCATGTTTTGATATATCATTTTTTTCTTTAGAAACATGATTACCTGTTGGTTTTGATGAACAATATTCCTTTTTTTTTTCCTTCATGAATGACCTAAAAATTATCCCATACTACTTTTGAAATTTCATAGTGCATAATATTTCCTAATGCAGAATCAGGTATGTTACCAATTATTTAATTTAAAGTTGCATTATTCTTTTGTAATTCTTCACTTGATGGAGGAGTATTAGTTCAATAATTACATACTAAATTCCAAATATTAGATCCTAGGTTCATTAACTTAGACTTCATCTTTTATTTCCATTCCTAATAGTTATCATCACTTAGCATAAACGTACCTTTATTGTCCATAGTTTCTTACTTACCTTGATCTTCTACAGTATATTGTTCCTGACCTATAAATTTAGATATTTCCACAACATTATATGCATCACTATCACTGCTCTCCTGAATGGATTTCTTTCTTTGAGTTGCTTTCTTCTTTTGGTTATTTCCCATCATACTTGATCCACTTCAAGAAATCAGGCTTAATATGGAGTGACTTGCTCCGATACCAATTGTTGGGAAACATACTCAGAGGGAGTGGGGTGAATTAGTATTTTAAACTCAGTTCAAATTTCCATTTCTTATTCAAATTTTTGTATGTTGCTGTCAGTAAACCAGTGTATGTACGCGATTGTGATGAAGAAAAATAGCGTTGATCCAGACTTATGTAGGAACACAATAAAATAAAAAAATAAAGCATAAATGCATAGATGCACAAGGAATACCACTTCAATTCATTAATATCAAATACTGAAAAATTCTTATATACAAAATGGACAACAAACTAACTCAGACGATGGTAGCATATCTCTGAGAAGAGATGTGGCGGCTACATGCCTTTGAACTACATTACAATGAGGCTCAAGGGCCTTTTTATTATTGAAAAACATGATAAAACCCTAAAAAAACAAAATCCTAACTGCAGGAGATGAAACACCAAGATTTTGTGGGCCCTGTTGGGGTTAGTTGGGCAACCAAATTTCAGGGATCGTAACTCGGCCATATTGTCTCCGTTTTTCGCATATAATATATCATCGGAAATATATCTTAGAGTAATACAGTATTCTCCAAAGGCTTATGCCTATGTCTACAGACCTATTGCGCACCTAAAAAACTCTGTTTAAGGGGTCAAAACTGCTCAGTAAGTTCAAGACCCGAAAAACTACTAAAAATAGTAAATGTTGTTAGAAACAAGGAAACTGATGAAACCAACTAGAGGTCTAGGTGGAATAGGTGGGTGGACACCAATATCCACCTAGAAAATTTCTCCCCCCTTAGGAAGAAATATTCCCCATTGTGTGCAAAGCCTCCATGAGGTGAGTAAATTTCTGTTGAACTTGATCCCTGGTGAACCACTTGCCTTGGTGAAGGAGTTGGTCTGCTTTGACAAATCGATATAAATGGATCCTTTACTGGCGAGTGTTCTTAATTTGTGTTTCCATGATGCAATTATTTGTGGCTTGTTCCATGTAATATGGATTTAACTTTGTTGTTATGAGTTGTTCTGCAATGTTGGATGTGTCCAGGTGGAAAGTGAGGTCGAAGATGTTCCACATTGAACATTGGGTGCAAACCAAGAAATGGTGGAATACTGAGCTCAAAGGAATTAATTTAATTTAAATGATTACACATGCACTAAAATAATGCATTAACTGCAACTGGACCCTGAAAATAATAGAATCACTCTACATGTGTCACCTTTGACCCTCAACTCGAATTTCTTGAGCTAACTCATTATTTCTAACTTAGTTAGCTGATACAAGTTGTTATGAGACAAAATTACAATTTAATTTCCAATTTATTTAAGGGATAGATAAATTAGAAGCCCACATTTAGTGTTAGTGTGTGACTGAATTCCTCACTCATGTGTGACTGGAATCCCACACCAGTTATGTCGTCAATTTTTTTCCTTTCTGGATACTAATTTCACTATTTCTTGTTACAAATTTCAACACTCCCTCTCAACCAGAAAGGAATTAATCTATCCTGATCTGGTACCTTTGGAATGTTCTTCATGCAAAACTTCTCTAGTGTTTTTTTCACATGCAACTCTCATGAAACTGAATAGCCTTCAAACAAATGAATCAGCATAATGGATCTCTCATCAGAGTCTTTTGACTGCTGCTAGCTACTGCACATGTCTATTGGACTCTCTATGTTGCTACTAACATCTGCATCCATGCACTTTGCATTGTTGCCAACTCTGATCTGCACTCTAGTATCTGACATCTGTCACTCTGATTTCTATCTTCCTGACATCTTACTGCATCAATCTAACCAATCCTTCCTGCTACTGTTGTATTGTGGGCTCCTCCTATCCAAGTTCGATCCATGAGACACAACATCTCAATGGACTCTGCCCAAATTTCTTCTTGGGATTAATTCTGCACATCGCCCCACCTCAAACTTGGAGGTATAGCTGCATGTACTCCCTCTGCCTTTCTGGCTCAAAATTTCCCCCTCCTGGAGGTCTCTTGTTGAGCGGAATCTTCCACTTGGTCTCCTCTCTGCTTCTCTAATTGTGGCTGCTCCACAACCTTTTGAGACTGCTTCTAAGGCTGCATGTTGAGAGATAATTTCTCCCTCTCAACCACCAAGTCATTAACCAATGCTTTGCCCCTCAAATATTTTCATGGATTCTCAACCTCGAGAGTATACATGTTCTTGAATCTTGAACCAATCTGCTTCACCTGTCCCGTGGCTATGTGTTTAAGGAAAACTTTTCCTTTTCTAAAAATCACCTCATAACCACGGTTTTCCAATACCGCTACAGAGACAAGATTATTCATTAGGCCTGGAACATACAAAACATTTGCTAGTGTGAGAGGGGATCCAGAGTCCCTCTGAAAGGTAATTGTACCTATTTCAGTTGAATTATACCTCCCATCATCTCCAAACTCTATGTTCTGCTAGTCCAGGTCCTTCTCCTCCAAGTCACTGAAGAGATCTCTATTCCCCGTCATATGGAATGAGGCACCATTTTCTACATACCACATGAATTTCACTACAGTGTTGGCCATGCACGCAATGAGAGTAAAATCAATCTTGAACTGTGAAGCTAATGCTTCACCTGTTGCAAGTGCAGGCTTGTTCTTGCTTGCCTTCTTCTGTGGACAATTCGAAGCATAGTGCCCATGCTTGTGACAATGAAAACATCTAACCTTAGACAAATATCTCTTGCCCTCTTCTCTTTGGGATTTATTTCCCTTAGCCTTCTTTTATTTTCCAACCAATGCACAATCTTCTTCTTTTTTAGTGCTGGAGGTCACGTCTCTGGTGCTCCACCTTATCTCTTCTATTACCAAGTAGGACCACAAATGTTCCCAGTCTGGTAGCTTCTCCCTCCCATTCACAAAGTCCTGGTAACTATGCGAGAAATTGGGAAGGCCTAGCCCAGCCTTACTCACGTAATCCCTAGGAAATTAATCCCTATTAAATTGGATAATAAATCTTCATTGACTGCACAATCCGTCATGAGCCTTCCTCTAACTTTATTATTGTGTCTGGGAAATTCACTAATAATACAACTTATAGTTAACTTCCCTTTAACCTTTGTCTTAACTAGGTCATCATCATAATTGACATGCATGCAAATATTAATAGCAAATCATCAGTTATCTGATTGATCACTACTTGTGAATTAAATCTAATTTAGTTCACTTGACCTCTCACTAGCTCATCACTCTGTTCGAACTAGTTAAACTGATTTCAACTCAATTAATTTGAGTTAATTGATTAGACATGCACTAAAATAATGCATGAACTACAATTGGACCCTGAAAATAATAGAATCACTCTACATGCCTCACCTTTGACCCTCAACTCAAATTTCTTGAGCTAACTCAGTATTTCTAACTTAGTTAACTGAAACAAGTTGTTATGAGATGAAATTACAATTTAATTTCCAATTTATTTAAGGGATAAATAAATTATATGCCCACATTTAGCACTAGTGTGTAACTAAATTCCTCACTCATGTGTAACTGAAATCCCACACTAGTTATGTGGTCAATTTTTGTCCTTTCTGGATGCTAATTTCATTGTTTCTTGTTGAAAATTTCAATAGATGTGATAAATGGGCTCAATGAAGTTGTTCACCTTGTCAGATTTACACTGGACATGAGCTGAATCTGCCTGAGTGGCCACATCAATGGGACATAGTGGCTGGAATCCCAAGCCCACCTGAAAGGGGCTATGGCTAGTTGAGTTGTGGAGAGTTCGATTATAGTTGTGATGGACATAGGGGAGTCTTTCATCCCATGTGTGTGGATACTTTGAGTTGCACATGCGTAGGATGCATACGATCATCTTGTTGATGACCTCTGTTTGGCCATTATTTTGGGGGTGGAACATTGTGGAATTAGTGGACTTGGTGTCCAGCATCGACCAGAGACTTGACCAAAATTTACTGAGGAACCTGTTATCCTTATCTGGGATAATGGAATCTAGGATCCCAAAGTGTACCCACTGATCAGGAGCTCAAATCTGAGCTTGGGAAAAAGCTCAAAAATGAAAGTTCTCAAATTGATTTGGTTCCTGAGCGATGAGATAGGCCTCGGCGATACAGTCCCAACGCCACAAACGGTTCGAAAAACTGACACCGTATGAATAATTTATTGCATTTTTAGTGGAGTGGGTCCGGCAGAGCACGGAGGGGCCAACCCTCCTCCCATGGAACCTCATCATATGACCAGTGTGGGAGCTTAATGATTAAGAGCGCTTAAGGAGCCTAATATCAAGTTTAATATTTAATTAAGCTTCAGTTTAGTTGATTTTAATATGGCGGAGATTCTGGAGGCGCTCCCAAATTTAGGCGGACTTCCACTTTTAGTGGAGTTAACTGGCAGTTGTCCCACATTTAGTGGAGGAAATTGGGGCAAAGTTGTTTTGGTCATAACTTCCTCATTACTCAACCTTTTGGAACGAAATTTTTTTTTTGATTTCGTATGTTCTCAGCATTTTGGACTCAATGGCACAGGTTTCAGAGCCATTGGAGCTCAGTTTCAGCCTGTTTAGCTTCGGCGAAGCTTTTTGAGCCATCAGGGCCTAGAAGGAGAAGGCTGTGTTTTGGAGTGTGTTTCTCTGTTTAAGGTAAATGAATAGGCATTATTAGCTACTTCATGCCTTTTGAATCTGTTTGGATGGCTTGCAGAGCCTGTTAAGAACTTTAGAAAGCCGAAAAGCTTCATTTAAGTTCTAGAGGCCATTTTCCAAATAGAGTGTGTAGGCGAAACCGGAGCAGCCGGAGGCCGTTTTTGATGAAAAAAAACTCTATCTTGACTATTTCAGTCATTCTGGAACCAATGGAAGTTGTTTCAGATCATTTTGAGTAATTCTACAGCTTGAGAAGTTGATATGAAGTCGTGGACAGCCCTGGGCAAACCATGGAGGAGAGCCATTTTTGGGGATGTTGTGCTTAATGTAAGAAATTTATCAGTTTGTATTTGATGTTTGATCATTATTGGATGCAGAAGTAGTGGTTTCAGGAGCAGAAACAGAAATATGAGGGATTTTGTGCCATTTAGAAGCTCAGAGAAGCTTGGTGCACCGACAGAAGGATGTGTGTCCATGGAAGCCTAAAGTTGTTTGTAGGAATTGGACAGCCATTAAAGGGATTTAAAATGGTATTCACATCCCTTTGAATCATTCTTGTATTCATTGTGGTTAAGTTTGGAGCTTGTAAAAGAATTTGATTACCTTAATCCCAAAGAGTCTAGTCATGTTGATGAAGCTCAAAGGAGATGTAGCCCAAGAGTTGGGGTGAACTCCTATATTATATTGCTGTTGTGTTTTGTTATTCTATGGCTGAATTATGTTGCTGATATACATGTTAAGTTTCAGCAAAAACAAATAAACTTAAAACACATAAACAGAAGAAAAGACATACACCTCTTCCAAGCAAAAATTCTGCATAATGTCATGTTTGAGTAAGGGAATTTTAATTAAGTCTGAGTGTTTACTTCTATTATTTCTTTAGGCAGAGTCTGTAAGTGGGCCAGGTAGCTTCTGGATTCATCCTTTCTTTGAAAGGTGACATATCCGGTAAATGCCCCTACAGTCTATCTTTGTATTAGAAATAAGAAGTTCTCACATTTTCAGATTTAAAATTTGGAGTATTTGCACTCATTTACATAAATGAAAATGGATACCTTGCACCCTTTTCAAGTACATTCCATTTTCAGATCACCCACACTCATTCAAAGAAAAATTTAGCAGTGGGTTCTATTGTGATATTCTTCTTGCAGTCCGCCATGCTTGGTAGAAGGAAGGTCTGACATGTAATCCATGGAGATGGATTCCCAATGTTGACTAGGGGTAGGAAAAGGAGTATATAGGCCTTTAATTTTGATGGTCAGTTTGGAAATGCAATAAGAAATGCAGGATATGATGTACTTCCTAACATATTTTTGAAGGTTCGGCTAATAGAAATAATCCTACAAAATTGACATTGTTTTCTTGACCCCGAAATGTCCAGCGACCCAACTCTAGTGCGCTTTCCAAATCATCTTGGCTCGCTCACTTGAAGGAACACAAAGGTCTCCCAGGTAGCATAACAGTGCATCCTGGAGGTGAAAATTTGGAACTTTCTTACCTTCCAGGAGCATCTGGTATGTGTTTTCGAATTCTGGATCGATTTTGTAGAGATTCAGCCAACCTAAAGTCTCGTTCCCATAAGAGTCAATCACAGTGGTTAGTGCCACAATCGATAGTCGACTGAGGTAGTCTGCAACATTATTAGTGTTTCCCTTTTTGTACTTGATTTTCAAATGGAACTGTTATAGTTATGTGGACCATTTTTTATGGCGATCATTCTGCAACTTCCCTTATGTTTGTATGAACTGCAGGGGTCGGTGATATGTATGGATGATCGTTTCCTTCCAAAAAATGTAATGCTTCCATTTTCGACAAGCCTGCATAATGGGATACATCTCTTTGTCATAGGTGGGGTACTTCCAAACTGTGTCTGAAAGTGTCTCACTGTGATAGGCCACTGGATGCACTTGGTGAGTAAGTACTAGCCCAATATCATAGTTAGAGGCATTTGTCTCCATCTAAAATGGTTGCTATAAGTATGGTAATGTGAGCACTGGTGCAAAACATAGTCGATGCTTCAACTCTAAGAATGCCTTCCATTGAGATTCAGACCAAAATAATTTGGCTTTTTCTCCCCCTTTGGTGACTTGACTGAAATTCCAAGTGATATGAGAGAACCCCAACACGAACTTGCGGTAGAAATTGGAAAGACCCTAAAATTTGCAGAGCTATGTTAGAGTGGTTGGTTCTGGCCAATTTAAAATGAAGTGGATCTTGGTTGGGTGCACATGCACCCCCCGCTCATCAATGATGTATCCTAGATATTGAACCTGGGTCGTGCCAAAATTGAATTTCTCCAAATTGGCAGACATCTTGTGTTTTCATAGTGTTTGGAGGACCTATCGAATGTGGTGGAGGTTCTCTTCCCAGCTCTAGCTAAAGATCAAGATGCCATCCAAATACACCACCACAAATGAGTTGGTAAATAGTTGCAAGATGCCTTCCATCAACCTCATGAACGTTGCAGGGGAATTTTTCAACTCGAAAAGCATGACCATCCACTCAAAAGGTCCCTCATTGGATTTGAAGGCAATCTTCCAGACATCAGACAGTTCGATTGGTACCTAGTGATACCCAGACTTCAAGTCAATATTGCTGAAATATTTGGCCCCTTTGAGTTGGTCAAAAAATTCATCAATCCATGGGATTAGATACCTATTCCGAAGAGTGATCTTGTTCAGTCCCCAATAGTCAATACAGAGTCTCCAAGTCCCATACTTGTTATGTAGCAACACGATCGGGCTCCCACGGGGCGATGAACTCGGTCGGATGTGACCTTTCTACCACAACTCCTGAATCTTCCTCTTGATTTCTTCATTCTCTAGAACAAAGTGCCATTATATTGTTCCATTTGGTAGAGGCACGCCTAGGGTCAAATCGATGGAGTGCTTGACCTGAAAATGTAGATTTAACCCTGCGGGTGAGGTGAAGACATTCCCATACTCCTCTACAACCTTGTACATATGTTGTTTCCGTGAGGAGGATCCCTGTCTAGAGGTAGTGGCCATAATATTCCTCTTACCCTGAGGACATATCATCAGAAAAACAAATTTCCCAATTTTGTAAATGAGCTTACCTCATTTTTTTCCAATGATCAAAGATATGGTAGTAGGCGATGCTACATCTAGTATCCTATACAATTTATTTCCGAAAGTAAAAATAGCATCGCAAGGCCTAGAATAATACACAACATGTCGCTTCCACAAGTAGGGTTGGCCTTGCAATACATCACAAAAATCAACAGGAGCAATATCGCACAATACCTCATCCATGAAGGGCTTGATGTTGTAGGGAAGGCGATACTGCTGGCTGACGCAGAGATTGTTGAGAATGCAACAAGATGATGGAGCTTAGTGAAATGAAGTCGCCTTCACTAAGTGGGCCCGCGGGCAAATTCTGGCGCAAAGTCTATTTTTAGACTATGTCTATTTTTAGACTATGTCTATTTTTAGACATATGGAGCATGGTCCAGGGGTTGCAGTATGTTATTCTTAGAGTATTGGTCATGTTAGTAAAAATAGATGGACCTCTATTTTTGTGACCTATAGGTCGATAGGTCGAAGTCTATTTTTAGACTACCTGTCCTAAAAATAGGGAAGTCAAATATTATTTACCCTTAATAATATTTGGACTATAAACTTCAGTTTACTCTCTTGGAGCACTTTAGTTCGAGCCTTGGAAGTGGCTCATGCATCTGACAGAGGAATTACACTATTCCCAAGGGTTTGGTGAGCACATGCATGGTTGACTTCAGTTAGGACTTCAGTGGCAGAAGTTTGGTGGAGTTAATGAGACAGCTAGTGGAGTTGTGTTCTGTTTATTTTAGTTGAACTGGTTGAGATTAGTTTAACTAGCTAATCAATTAGTTAAGAGTGGAGTGAATTAAATATTATTTAATTCATTAATTAGTAACTCATTATTCAACTCAAGAACACATCAGTTCACTACAGTGCATGATCAGTTCAGTGGAGACCAGTGAAAGAGGTAGATGAAAGGGTGGAGTTAGCTATCAGTGGCGACATCAGTTGTGCATGAGATTTGCAACACACTTGGAGGAATTTCCCATGATGATTGCGCTGTCAAGCCAAGGAGATTCGAACCTTGGATCTCTATATAGACAGGCCTGGATTGCGCAATAGAGGCAAGGCAATTGGCGGTGAGTTTTGAACCAGTAACCTGTTCAAAACTGAGCTAGTTTGTGTGTAACTTCATGAGAAAGTACTGAGTACTTGTGAGGAGTATTGTACTGAGTTTTTTACATGATTTATCCATTATAATATACACAATAGTTGTGGGGTTTTCAGCTATAAGCTTTCCCCATACATACTTGTTAATGTGTATGATGAATTGATGTGCTATCGCTTGTTTTATTTTCCGCATGTGTGATGATCTGAGTGGAAGAGATTATGTGTTGCATATAAATTTGAATTGTATGTGATCAGGATAGTCTCGGTGGATAATTAATCATTATTCAGCAAATTTCTACAGAGATCACATCCTTGGTGAATCCACTCGATGGTGTATGTATGTGGGTGTGTTGTGGTTGGTAGGCCCATCCGCTTCATGACCTCTATTGAAATGAGGTTATTTTGGCTCCTGCTATCGACAATGAACTGCAATGGGGAACCATTCACCCACATCTAGGAATGGAAGAGGTGCTCCCTCTCCTCTAGATCATTGGGTTCCTACTTTTGAATCTTGGTAATGGCAGTAGTGGCGTTGGTCTCCACATTGATAATTTTCTTCCCTTTGTCATTCCCCTTGTCGAGTTCTGACTCAGAGTCGTAACATGCATATGATTTAGAAGCCTTCAGTCGGCCACCAGTGACTACTTGGCCCGACACTCAATTTTGTTGTGAGTGGAGCTCTTATGGAACTCATACCACTTTCCCATGACCTTCTTGAGATGCCTATCCCTTGCTTTTGATTCAAAAATACAAAGTCATGCTTCTTCTATTTGAATTTATGCTCAAATTTGGAAACATACAAGTTTGTTGCACCAAGCGAGGAGATGTTTCGAAACTCCATTTCACCTTGAATGTATTAGTGCAGAAAATTGCAGTACTTCAACACCAAATATTTATCCAAATATTTGATACCCAACTTTGTGCATAGGGCATGGAACATATTCGTCAACTCATTCACAACTTGATCCTTTTGTTGCCACAACGTAGTCCATTGTATATACTTGTACTCATATTTCCCCACAAGATAATATTGTTCCTGGATTAAATCTCGAAAATAATTCCAAGTGGGTGCAACCGAGAACATAGAGAGTTCCCTCTCGTCCTTTGCTCACAGTAGGTTTCCCAATAGTCCTGGACATGGGGGCGACTTTGAGGAGGGAAAATGTAATATTTTCCCTATTGGAAAAGTCATGAATCGAGAAAAATCCTTCTAATAGATTCAACCATCTATATACGATGTCTGCATCTATTTGGACCTCAAATATGGAAATTTCAAATTTTACTTGTAGCTTAAATGGAGTGGCGCCTCTAGAGTGGTTGTTGGATGAAGATGCATCATCGATGGGTAGTCGTTGAAGGATTTGGGCAAATTTATTCATAATTTTGTTCTTTTTCTTCTCAAGGCCCTCTTCAAGCAATATTTTGTTAGGATCTCTTGCTCCCTCATCTTACTTGTCTTCTGCCATGGGAGGTATTTAGGGTTTGAAAGGTTGATCTTATAAAGGTTCAACCAGATCAAGCCCTAACTCCTTATACCTTGACCTCATTGGGGACATGCAAAGAAATATCGATAAATAGAAGACCACTCTGATACCACTGACCCAGACTTATGAAGGAATACAATAAAATACAGAAATAAACATAAACGCAGAGATGAAGTAGGAATAACACTTCATTTCATTAATATCAAATATTGAAAAATGCTTATAAACAGAATGGGCAATAAACTAGCTCAAGTGATGGTAGCTTGTCTCTGAGAAGAGATGTGGTAGCTACATGCCTCTGAACTATATTATAATGAGGCACAAGGGCCTTTTTATTATTGAACAACATGAGAAAACCCTAAACAACCAAAATCATAACCCCAGGAGATGAAACACCAGGATTTTGTGGGCCCCGTTGGGGTTAGTTGGGCAGCCAACTTCCCAAGGTTGTAACTTGGTCATATTATCTCCATTTTGCACGTACAATATAGGCTTGTGCCTACTGCGGCCCTCAAAAAAATGCCATTTAGGGGGTCAAAATTGCTCCAGAAGTTCAAGAACCGAAAAATTGCTAAAAATAGTAAATGCTACTATAAAAATGGAAACTGATGAAACCAACTGGAGGTCTATATGGAATACGTGGATTGCCACCAATGTGTACCTGGATCAAGTGTATATCCAATTAACTAACTTTTCATTCATTTCATCATTTTTTCAACTTGAACCATTGCAGCATTACTTCATTAGACATTAATTAAACATTAACCATGAGTAATAAGAGCATAATAAACCATCACACATAAGCAACACAACAACACATGAGGACACCAGGATTTTTAGGTGGAAACCCAATGTGGGAGAAAACCGTTGTTGTTGTCATATTTATCTTCTTAAGGAAAACATCTTACAACCTTTTACTAGAGAAGACTCATACTAGTATGCATGCACCCACCTGGAAAAGGCTACAACCTTCTCTTGCTCTCCAATACCCACTAGAAAGCAGCTCTAACCCCTTGATCGTTTTTACCACACCCACTGGATGAGAGCTCCAACCCTATGATCATATTTACCAACTACCAGTGGAAGGAAGCTTTGACTCCCTCTCTAAAGGCTCCAACCCTTAGTACCTATGTGGACCATGTTTCATAATATTTCGTATTAGATTCACCCGAATCAAAACATCAAAACCTGTAGGTCATTTTTCACCATATTTTTCAGATTGGACCCACTTCCATGATTTAAGACCAATATCAAATAACAATTTTGAAGCTAGATAATGAATCAATTCATCAATATTGAGAAACCAATCACTGAATCTCAATCAACCAAAGCAACTAGATCAAACTAGTTCATAACAAATCATATCAGTGTAGAACCATTCACAAGTATACCAAAACATACTTTGTTCATCACAGAAATCAGATCCTGTCACTATGAACCCTGATTAATCATATGTAAGAAGGTATACACTATTGTTCTGAATAATACCTGCATATGTATGTGATTCCCCTGAAGAAGACCTGTGTACAGATCTCAAAATAATGATAACTGAATCTGAATCTCTATACCATTGTATCAATCACTCAATCACATACTGAAACCATCACATATCACTAAACCAAATACAAATTACTATACAAAAACATCATCACTAGCATTCCATACCGTAATGGGTTCAACCCCAACCAGTACTGTCAAAAAAAAATTATTATAAGAGGGATTTCATTGACAGAAAACAACAAACATAATAGGACTGGTCAAACATCATCAATATATCACCCTTCAAAACCCTATCATGTATATGTGACTCTTACAAAACACATACGCGTATGTACGTGCTTCTCATGCTTGACATCTACGTACAGATTTTGAACTTTTGTAGAACATATACGTGACTACCCAGAAGAATATATGTGTATGTATGTGGCCTCTCAAAGGTAAACCAATGTATGGATCTATTGTCGCTTAATGAAATATTTGCCACAACCACAACACATACTTTGCAAACCTTATCATCACACATTCATGTCAGAGTATAATTATCACCACAGATCTATCATTGTTAAACATTATTAACAAGCAAATCAAATAGGCACTTCTGACACCATACTTCAGATGTTTTAGATCAGTGTCTTCTCCTTAATCCTTGGTGCACACCTATTCCAAATCAAATCATTCATAAAAAAATCATCACATGCACTCATAACACTTGATCTCCATCTCCTTAAATAGCATAAGCCTTAGCCAATACTTTATGCCAATCCATTAGTAACATCGATGGAATTATTTGATGAGATCAAATATTCATTGTCGCTCTCATTACTATGGGCCAAAACCATGGTAAAGACCACTAGTATTCATAATACCATAGTGATGATTATGTATGCAACTTCTCTTCACCATACCTACATATGTACACTATCTTGCTTCACAAGACCCGCATATACTTTTTCACACTTTATATTTATCATACCTCTATGTATGAACTTGAAATTCCTTTTTCCATCTCATATGTCACATTTGTACCATCTTGCATAATCATCTTGTTACCGTAATGTTGACATATTTATCAAGTAGGTTTCCATTAAGGACCACACATTAGCCATAATGCCAACAATTTGGACCCTTTGTGAAGTTACAAACCTAGTGCTAATAGTTGGATCCAATTGGGATATTGTATCCCCAGGAGGCAGTAAATAACATGTTAACCATGTTTCTGATCCTTCGGGCTACTCCCAACTCAAATACTAACAACTCGACTTGCAACTGAAATCAAACTGCAACCTACAAACCATGACCTATGATCTAATTCATTCCAATCCTTATTAAAAACAATGACTGAAAAAATGAAAACCAAAATACTAAAAATATGCTCTTACTGCGAACATATTAAAAAAAATCCTGCCCTAATCTGCTGAAGAATTGCTAAAATAAGGTAATACAAAAATTCCAGTGAAGATAATCAAGTAGTTGCTCAAATAATGTGGTCGCTTGACAATGCTTCAACAAAATGAAAAATGAAAAATGTAAAATTTGTGGCAACTCATAATGGATTTTTTTTCAAAGTGAGAATAAGGTTGAACATTCAAGCTACAAGAACCCTCCATATAAACAACTATGATATCATTAAATTTATAGATGCCATATATTGTCTAATGATATTCAATGTATTTTTCAATTTGATCATCATGGTTGAACTTTTCATGTATGCTTTCTATCTTAAATCCACAATCCAAAACAAAAAAATTCCCACTCAATAACAGAGGGCATCAATATGTCTTTTCATTTTTTTTTAAAAGGAATTTGAAAAGTATGAATCTCATTTGAAAAGAAACTTTGGGACTCTAAATCTTCAAGCTCTATCTCAATCTCCTTAGAAAATTGTTCTAGAAACATAATCTTAGCTTCTAATTTATGTTTACATGACTCTAAATAAGAGGATAAGAATGAAGAAAAATTCTCATCTACTTCATCATCATTATACCCATGTTCCATTCTTGGAAACCTTGAATGGAAACATAGTTCGCCACTAACTTTGTATTTTCCATCCATGTTTCAAAAATATAACCCGAAAACCTATTATATACCTTATAGATTTAGTAAGCAAACACTCAACCTACTTCCCGCACTTTCCTTGGAATGAATCGTAGAATAATCTTATAAATACATCTTCATTCTTGACTTTAATAATACTAGTAAAGTCACGAAAATTTTAGATTTTCTTCAAAGCCAAACTTAAATCATCTCCATTAAATTTTGGACCACCTCTCAAAAAGTATTCATTTTTAGGAAGATGATTTGGAAAATCGGGAAGGTTTGTAAAATCCAAACATGCATACCTTGAAACAATAGTAGCGGCATATGGTTTCTTCATTGAATCCAGTGGAGTCACCAGTAAATTATTCAAGATTTAAATTCTTTGGACAATGGAGTTGTCATTGAAGCTTTAAACTTTGGATTATTTAAAATGGAGTCGTTAAAGGAAATGTATAGCTAATGTTGTTATATGACCTTTTCTTTTCCCTCATAAAGTAGGTCCGATCATTAAAATAATTATGGGGAAGATGTACTCTCATATCCCCAGTGGAGTCGCCAAGATGTTATCACTCAACAAGTTTTCTTGGTTGTAACAAAAAAATCCCTAAGGTAACCTTTTCAAACCAAGCTTGTAGATTCAAAGCTAGCCCCTTCAATCCAAAGAGGGCTCTCTCTGACAATTTAATCACTAAATTTTTATCAACTAACTATATTCCCAAACAATGTCTAGATCTTCAGTAAGGTGGTATCAAAACAGGGTTTGGTTGGGTAGGGCTACAAAAATCTCAAATATTTGGAAATGGAGTCAAATATGAGTTTATATAAATATTGTTAATGACTGATAAAATTATCTAGGAAATAGTGGTCTGAATGGGAATATTAGTTTTGTTGTGCCAAGATCCAATTTAGAATATAAACAAAGTGCTTGAGGATTGAGAGGTTAATTGCAAGATTAATATGAGTTTTTATGTGAATTTCATCAGAACATTAACATAAACCAACACTGAACAACAACATATAACAAACATGAACATCACCATAAACAGTAACACAATAGCACATGATGAAGGAGTTCACCCCGCCTAGGCTATGTCTAATTGGTCCAGCTTCCACTGGCTTGGCCCTCTTCTATTATGCTCAAAAGTGTGATTGCATGTGTTTACAATGCTCAAACAACTCTGAAACCTATTCCATCAGCTCCAGAATGCCCAACAATTCCTATGTAGCCTCCTTCTGCCTTGAATTTAGAAAAAACCCAACTTAGTTATGAATTCCCTAAGTTCCATCACTATTCACTCAACGTTTTCCCCAAAATCCGGCAACATCCAACAAATCTGCTCGAAATCCAGCTAACTGAGTGCCAATTTCACCAAAACTCAGTCGAAATTTTCAGTGTGCCAATTTTCAAAATGATGCTTATAAAATGGATTCAAAACCATATTTTAATATTCCAAATTTATCATACTACTAATTGGAATATTGATTTTTTCTTTTTACACCTAGGAGATGAATAAATGGGTAAGGAGGCCCATACATTTCAGAAATAAGAATAAAATCCCTCATAATGTGAAAAGGGATCATCATAGGAGCTGGATTTCACACCCTCATGTGTGAAAAGGGACATTTGCATGTGGACAAGGTCAAGTTTGACCAAGTCAACAACGCTGGAATGGAAGGTGGAGATCACCTATGGAGACAGTGCAGTGATAGTGGGAGGAAGATTCCTTGGTGGAGGAAACCCTAATGAGTGGGACCCAAGATGATAAGGCTTCAAATTTTTTATAAGGAGGGAAAGGCAGCCATAGCAAGACATGATATAGATTATTGATTTTGTGGTCTGCATGACTGTTGTGCTTTCTTCAACAATTTAGTTGAGATTGTTGTGCTGCTTAGCACAAGGCATTCATGTTTAGGAATCCATTCTCTTTTCAAGAGAGGCCCCTTGAGGGATATTTTACTTTATTTCTCCACATCCGGGCTTGAGGCCAAGCTACCTCCTTCAACTACAGTGCAGTTTCTCTTTAGAGCTAGGTTGTGTTGCAGGGTGTTGCAGTGGAGGTTTCACAACACCACTTCTAGAGCCTATTTTTCAGAGGAAGAAGCTTTCTTTCCTTTGGGAGGTCAGTGAGGAAGATTCTAGAGCTTATTACAGATCTTGGCACTTGGAAAATACATTTTCCATCTCCTACACCGCAGTCCCTCTCCTTGACTGTGTTATTTTTAGTGAGGGTTTGCAGTGATTGTTGGAGGGTGAGATCTTCAATGATTGGATCAGACTTTCAACTGAAATATCCATTAGATGAGATCCATTCATCTCATGTTCCATCTATAGCCATCTTCATATAGATATTGAGTTGCAGCTGCTACTCAGTCCTAGGACTGCAACTCCGACATTTTTGCACTTTTGCATATTTCAAGAAATCCTTCTAGGATTGCCTTGAAACTGAGTGTGGGAACTTAGATCATCACTCCCAATATTGTATGAGCCATATATTTTCAGATTTATGTTATTTCAAATTCCCATGTAGTAGTGTACATTTATGACTGTGTTGTACATGTTCATGAACATTCTGCAATATAGCAGCATTTCACTTTTGGCATATGCATTCATGGGAGGCTTGTTTGCCTTGATTATTTGAGTTATGCACACTTCGATTGTACTCATTTGCTGTTGATTTACATAATAAAATGGCTCCATGTTTTCCATACATTTTGGTATGATGTTATTCACTACTATTTCCAGTTTTGTGTTCATGTATTGCTGCAACCCCATTTTCGGATATTACAGTGGTATCAGAGCATAATCTTGGCTCAACCTATAGAATCTCAGCCATTATGCTATCAGAAGAATAAGAAGAAGAAGAGAAAGATCAGAATGATGGAGAGAATGAGACTTATCTCATCTCTTTTCAGAAGCATAAAGGACCTCAACAAGGAGTTCAAACAAAGAAGAGAAAAAAGAAGCAGTGGGACTATGCCCTTTCCTTTTGAAAAACAGGAAAAATTGCAGAAATATGGAGGACACTTGGATCATGAGATTCTAAGTGAATAAATTTATAAGTACAAATCTAAACCTAGAGCCTTCAAGGAGACTCTATCTTTACCACAGTTCATTCAGTTGGGGGAAGAAAGGAGACCTTGTAGAAAATGGAGAATCAAGGGCAATAGGTTTCTATTGTCTACTTTTGATGGGTCATCTACAGCAAGGGCTTGGGCAAGGAGACTTGATGCATTCTTCCTACTACATCCAGTGGTAGAAAGAGAGGCTGATAGATTGCAGTGCTACACCTTGAGGGTGAAGCACACATTTGGTGGTTCAGCCATTTGATTCATGCAAGAGTATCTACTTTTGCAGAATTTACTCAAAGGTTGATTAGAAAATTTGGCAAAGAGAAATCAGAGGACGAAAATCCCTCACCACCACTTGAGGAGACTTATACAAGTGATTTCACAACCAAGAAAGAGCAGCCATCTACATCAGCAGTTGGGAGAGCCAACACATTGAAGGAAGGAGCCTTACAGTCATACAAGATGTCCCCAAGTTCCACCAAGGTATGCCTCATTCTTTTCTTTCTATTTCAGCAAATATTATGGAGGATTGTGGAAATATACATTTGCATGACCTAGGGTCAACCTATACTGCTAATTTGGAGCAACAGAATTGCACTGCATTGTGCAACCTTGAGTTGAGAAAGAAAGGGATGAGCCATCATCCTAATGTGCCATTGTTGAGCTACACACAACACTTGAGGTTAGGGTGTGAATCGTTGGAGGATAGGATGAACCTTGTCCAAAAAAAACTCATACAAAACCATATGTTCATCCTTGAGTTGGAATATAAGATAGAAAATATGCCATTGAGGAGTTTTATAGTGTTTTCATTGAGCAACAGTAAGGAGGTTTTACCTCCAGCACAGTTGGATCCCTATGGATTCAAGAAGGACATTGATGAGAGATCTTCTCTAGGAGATCTCCAAGGATTTTCATTTCAACATCCCATGAAATGCAAAAGGAGGAATCTAATTTGGGAAGATGGTAGTCTTCATTGGAAGAGTACCAAGGTAGAGCATGATGGGAGGAACCCACATTTGGATGAATGGGTGTGGATGGAGAGCAAGAGGCTGGAAATCTACTTGCAAATATATGACATCGGGAAATAGAAGGCTTGGCTGCATTGGCTACTCTTGAAGGAGTTTGGCCATCATATGACATATCCTCCTCAAAGGGTATGTGGGAGGAGAAAGTTTGGTAGGTGTTGAACTCTTAGTTAAACTGAGAGGGGAGGGTGAATCAGTTTAACACATTCATGGACTTTTAAAACTTTCCTTTAAACTAGTTTACACCTTCATTTCATGATCAACTTAATATGTGTACAATCTTAATATGTGAGCAGCAAGCATTAAGCAAATTAGATAATGTAACAACAAACTTAATATGTGAGTAGCAAGTGTTAAGCAGACTAGATACACCACATCAACACATAAACATCATGCACATAGACAACATATATAAGTGGAAACCCATAAGGGATAAAACCACATCTTATTATTGTTGTGATGCAAAGGCAAGCTCTAACTCCCTCTCACCACTGATTTTCTATAGGCTCCAACCCACAGGAGGCTCCAACCTCAATCAAGCTCCAACTCCCATCAATTTTATGCAAGCACCAACCTACATGAGGCTCCTACCTCATTCAGCTACAACTGACAACTATCAAGCTACAACTTGATAGGGAAGCTCCAACTTCCTCACTCTTTCAAAACAACACATGCTGATTTACCTGGATATCAGCTCTATTCTGTACCTTCTTCACTTCTGTCCATCTATCTTATATCACCTCTGAATCTTCATAGCTTCTCATTCTGCTCCTCCTTCTTCTTATCCTCTCTGCTTCATTTCATCATTCTCTAACCTCTCTATGCATATCTATGAGATATCATTTATAGAGTTCACCTCTTTACTGTTTGTATTCAACAGGGAATTTGAAGTGAACAGCCATGACTCTTTGACTTCTGCCTTCTCATTTCTTTGTCCAGCTCATTCAGAAAAATATAACAATGTGTACAAATTTCAATATTACAGTGGAGTTTTGTTTGCCTAAGGAGACTTGCCTTTGCATCACAAACAATATAAATTAAATAAAACTTTACATTTTTAGTTACAATAAGTATTTCTATTCAACCCATTCAGTTTTTGGCTCACTGTGAGTTTTTCTTTTCTGCTGCTGTAGTGTAATTGTTCTACATATTCTCATGTTCACTGAAATTGTATATATGTTGCATATATAATTTTTTTACAAGTTTAGCCCCCAAATAAATTCACAATCTGGAAATATTTACATGCGGAATCTTTTCTTATTTTCTAAACTAGGCAATTTAAATAAATGCAGAAGCTTGCCTTTTCTTTCTATGGTTCAACCCATATTCCTCAGATTATATTAATATGCAGAAACTCGATTTGTTTCAATACATGTTTAAACCATCGTCTAAACCCACTTCATGAATTCATATGCAGAGTTTCCATTATATACCCTACTTCTAACCTTGATTAATTAAATATCAACATATGTGCCAACGCTTTATCAATCCCATCTTCGGTTAAAACGCAGAATTCAATATATATAAAAAATTGGGGCCCACAGCACTTCGACTTTGATTTTAAACAAAAACCCAACGTAATAATGGCCTCAGCTTCCATGTCTCACATTCAACTATGTTTATATTAATGTGAACCAAAGTTTGACTTTGATTAAACATAATATATCACCATATGAGCTTTATTATTGGACCCATTACATGATGCTCTACAGCATATCAACAAATATATGCTCCTGGATTTGTTATTTCACCTTATCCATAATATATTAACATATATTATGTCCTCCATTCAAATGCTGAGAAACATTATAAAAAAGTTTCGTTCAACTCATTTGGGATTCATTTGGGCCCACACAACTCATTCAATGCATATCAAATTTATATTGTATATTGGTTCTGGCATATATTATGTTCTGGACCCACAGCAATTAATGCACCAGCATGTCTTCCCATCCAACAGCGTTCGTACACTCCATCTGAATTGTATATAATCTAACGACTATCGCATTACAAAGGCGCACAAGGGTTAATTCCTCCAAATCAAATCAACGATGTACTCTTTCTCTTGGGCCCTCAAGGCTTTAACTTTCCTGGCCTTAATCTCTATGCAACTCTACTTGTGATCCAACAGTGGTCGCAACACATCAACCTACCATGCGAAATCCAACGGATATCGCAAAATTTTTACCTTCGTGGTTTAACCGCCCAAAACTTTGCGAAATTCGTGGTATTTAAATACCACTTCAGGACACGTGTCTCACGCGGACCCTTATCACATTTTTTTTGTGATCCCACTTTCCATTTAAAAATTGTGTGAAAACCATAAATGGTTTTCGAGTTCCTTCTTGGTTCTGAGACAAGGTTCCAGTGCAAACAGTTCTGCCACTTCTTTTGTAGTTCCAAAGATGCAATTCCTTCGAAACAACAACCCAGTTTCAGCATTTCATTTCAAAGTTCCGCTGTATCATTTCTTGTGGTTCCGCCGTTGTCCTAAAGCACATCTCTATATTCCCCCTTTGCCATGTTGTGACTACACCACCTTCTCCAAATAGACTTTAATCGACCACCATTCCACTGCGTTGAACTTAATTTAGATTAACTCGAGTGATATTGATTGAAATCAACAGAGATTTGATTCCAGATTAACATTTCTCAATAATCAGATGCCAATATCGTTTACATTCTTCATCTAAAGGGCTAACTTCATCGATCTATATGTAATGAGGTCGAATCACCTCTTTTCCGTGTGGCTTAATAGCAAGGGTCAGATACTAGATCAATCTTCATTGTTGGTAAACCAAGTTCCGCTCAACTCAAGCATAGAAACAAAGGTTACTTTCATTCTTTCTTCACACAGGAATTAATGCATATAATTTGGTCTTATCGAACTCTGTTTAATAGAATTATCAATGGACTTTCTAAAAATAGGATTCTTCCTTTTCATATATGCTGATATACGCAGAGTATACATATAGTCCCACAATTTCAAAGGAATCGGAACCCTCCTTCAAACATACAGTGATTTCATAATTTCAATTCATTTCAGAAGGCATCCAACTTGTCATATACAGATTGAGACAGGCCATTAAATACCTACAAGAATCGATCCTTTCAGTGATCGATTATTCCAATTTGCAATTCAATTTAAACCACACAGTCTCACACACAAATCAATCTGCCTCTGAATTCCTCTGTGTATTTAAAACTAATTAACTTACAAACTTACTTCCTTTATGGCCTAAACTTCAATTCGATGGCCTTCTATAAACTTCTAAATATTGAATTCATACACTCTGCAGCCCTCCAGGTAAACCCAGAAGTAATGGAACATAAACCCAGAAATTAAATTATGCACTGACACACACAATACTTACATCAACAGTCTTCCTCCTTGGCCTAATTTTCAACCAGTGGCCACATTCTACAATCTCAAATTGTAGATACCACAATTGATCAAATAATACACATATATTTCAAAATCAAATGGCCCTGTCTTTGCTTCTTCCTGGTGTCTAAGCTGCCTTTGCTACCTCTCTACTCCTTGTCTATCTCCTTGATGCCTTTGTTTCTTGTCTAATGTTGGTTCTTCTTTTGTGATAGTTCATGTGCAACTCCTTTCTTCTCCTTTGCCATCAATGACAATATTTCCAACATTCTCCCCCTTTGGCATTGATGGCAATACTTCACCAATACTCCAATACTTCCTTCAGCACTTCCTCCCCCTTTCATTCTGAAAGGTGTTTTTTGTCTTCCTTTGCATATCTTATTTTGCTTGCCTTTCCTCCCCCTTTGACATCAATGGCAAAGGGTTTCACATCTCTCAGTGTAGATTCTATATATGCATTTCCTTTTTTTGAGTTGTGTTTAAGCCCTTTTTCTTTTGACTTTGTACCATGCTGCTCTAGAACACTTTTGACTAGTGTACACGAGTTGTTGAGAGAACACTTTTGAGAATTATTGAACTTGTATATATACACAAAAAGTTGATACCATCCCAAGTCATAGAATTCTTTCACTTGTATAAAGCTGAAAGTGAAGATAATGACACTTCGTAGAACAGAATTATACAGTTAGACTTATATGCTTAGAGATGCATCATTGGATCAATACTTAAAGATTGTGAATCCTCCACGTGACATATCAAGCTTGCTTCAGCTATACTTCAGTCTATATTATAATATTCATCTACGATGCATATCTATTGAGGAAGGCTGTAGATGGAGTAAGTCTTTTTCTGCAATGCACATCTACAGTACACATTTGTTCAAATATGATGATGCCAATATATCTTTTGTGGTTGTGGTTCACTTGTACTGCCTGTTGGTGGTGATATGAGCTAGGATGCTGACAAGGATATTACACTTAGTAGTTGAAAGGTCCTTGTTGTTGATGTGAACAATGAAACAACCTAGAGCTTACAACTTATTGTGAGATTAGACGATATCTTTCAATTTAAGAGACAAAATACCAACTTTACTGCTTGTACAATGTACTTTCAAAACAAACCCTTGAGAGTAGATACATTCAATGCATTGTTCAGTCTCACTTATCAACCATGCAATTTTCTTTATGACATAAGGGGGTATGTATGTCAATGATCAACCTCTTTTCAGTGGTGAAATACCAACAATTCCTTTCTGCTGAAGTATGCTTGTGATGAATCAATAATAGACTTTTGAGCTTCAATTGTTAGATTAACACAACTATTCTGTCATGATGATTTTCAACAAAAACATCTTCAAGTTGTTTAATTGATATCTCAGCCAACAGACTTCACACAGTTTTATGAATGATATTAAGAAAGAGGCCTTGAATATATATATGTACTGACTTCAGGAAGGCATGCAGTTATATCTATAAATAGATCATGCTCAATATACTACTTCAAGTGTAAACAAGATAATGATCCGTTTTCCCTTTCATTGACCCTTTTATGCTTTTAAAAATGCAGATAACACTGGGATACTACCTTGATGTACTCTTGCCATAATCCTTTGATCCTGAGGACCTGTACCATACTTTGCTCCACTGATAACACTTGGTATTTTGTTGATAAGCATGCTGCTTGTACCTAAATACCAATTGATACTACCATGCAGAGATTTCACTTCATCTTGCACATGAACCCACAGTTAAGACAACCTTCATAGTTTCTCCTATTGAGCTCTCCATTTTTCTCAACAACAATCATCAACATACTGAATCTGATCTTGGCATTATTAATCTTTTGCTTATTCTGTCATTCTGGTTTAAAAGAATGTCACTGCATTTTCCTTTCTAGGACTGCTCCAGAATCATTGCTGCTTTATATACAATTCAATTGTTCTAACATAAAGATCTTTGGGAAGACATCTTCAATTTATATACTAGGAATCTTCATGGGCAGATAACTCAGAAATTTATCACTTACTTAACTGCATTCCTCCAAGGGAAATATTCATAGATGAATGATGTAATGACATAATGATGATAGGCACTTTTCTTACTCATCCTTCTTAATGTGATTCATTGTTAACTCTAGTAGTATGATGCAAAATGTGATAATCCTTTATGGGTCTTTCCTGTTCTATAGCTCAAGACATAATTTTTTGTTATTTTAACCATTCATCACTTAATGTGTTGATGTCTTCTTAACTTACATGTTCATTATAGATGTTCCCTCTACCATCATAGCTGCTTGTTGCCTTCTCTTCTTCCATCAATCTGTCATCTATTGAATGCTTTAGATAATCTTCTTCCTCTATAGTTCTCTGTTAGAGAAATTGTCCTTTCCCTTCATGATCTTTTAGCTGTCCTGATTCCAAGGAGCTATTCTTAGACTACTTTTGTAGGGATTGTTTATGAATTGCTCTCCCCCTGGGATGTTGCTTCATATCTATCATTGGTTGGATATTTGCGTTGCTTCCACTTCTTTAGGAATCTTCTGAGCTGCTTCATTATCCTTTACAACTTTTACAAAAATGATATTCCTGTGATCTTCTACCTTGGACTTACTGGTTTCTCCTTCATAGCCTATCCCAGTCTTTATGAGAGTAGACCTTTGAGCATTTAGAATTTGGTCCAACTATCCAGAGCTTTTTATTTGAGGAGTATTCATTAATAATTCTCTTTGGGATTTTTCTAATTTCTTTCTTAGGCACACTACTTCTTCTTCCAATTTCTCACATTCTAGACTTTTCTCTCTCATTTTTTGCAGCAGAGTGTCTTCTACTTTCCTTTCTTCTTCAAGTTGTGTCTTCAGGCCAACAATTTCTTTCTTATCTTCACATTCTTTCTCATCACATATTTGCACCAATGTCTTAAGGTCTTTGTTTTTATTCTTCAATCTTTCTATTTCAGTCAAAAAAATGTCAAGTTTGGTTTGTTCTTTCACTATAATTTCTTCATGGAACTTACTTCCATTCACACTAGCAGGTGCCTCATTTGATTGAACATTTTCCTTTTGACATGAATTTTTCTTCTTCTTGATTCTCTTCTCCTTCTTGACAATGCAACCACTAGTGTCTACTTCATGCATGAAATGCAATCTATCCCAGATTTATTTTGCAGATTTTAGATCCATTATTAAATCAAGATCCTTGTTATGAATACTATTATATATCACACATTTTGCCTTGGCATTCCACTGTTGTTCTTGCAACGAGGGAGAGTCTGTGCAGTAACCATTACATACAAGTTTCCATACCTCATGTTCATAAGCCATTAAATCTGTTTTAACCTTATCTCTCCATTCAGGAAAGTTTTTTGTATTCAACATAGGTACATTTTGATAGTCCATGACTCAAACAGATCTCCTTCAAGCTATTAGGCTTACACCAAAGGAACCTGCTTTGATACCAATTGTTGAACTCTTAGTTAAACTGAGAGGGGGGGTGAATCAGTTTAACACATTCATGGACTTTTAAAACATTCCTTTAAACTAGTTTACACCTTCATTACATGATCAACTTAATATGTGTACAATCTTAATATGTGAGCAGCAAGCATTAAGCAGATTAGATAATGTAACGGCAAACTTAATATGTGAGTAGCAAGTGTTAAGCAGACTAGATACACCACATCAACACATAAACATCATGCACACAGACAACAGATATAAGTGGAAACCCATAAGGGAGAAAACCACATCTTATTACTGTTGTGATGCAAAGGCAAGCTCCAACTCCCTCTCACCGCTGATTTTCTGAAGGCTCCAACCCACAAGAGACTCCTACCTCAATTCTGCAAGCTCCAACTTGCAAGGAAGCTCCAACTCCCATCAATTTTCTGCAAGCACCAACCTACAGGAGGCTCCTACCTCATTCAGCTACAACTAACATCTATCAAGCTACAACTTGATATGGAAGCGCCAACTTCCTCACTCTTTCAAAACAACACATGTTGATTTACCTAGATATTAGCTCTGTTCTGTACCTTCTTCACTGTTGTCCATCTGTCTTATATCATATCTGAATCTTCACATCTTCTCATTCTACTCCTCCTTCTTATCCTCTCTGCTTCATTTCTTCATTCTCTAACCTCTCTATGCATATCTATGAGATATCTTTTATAGAGTTCACCTCTTGACTGTTTGTATTCAACAGGGAATTTGAAGTGAACAGCCATGACTCTTTGACTTTTGCCTTCTCATTTCTTTATCCAGCTCATTCAGAAAAATATAACAATGTGTACAAATTTGAATATTACAGTGGAGTTTTGTTTTCCTACGGAGACTTGCCTTTGCATCACAAACAATATAAAATAAATAAAACTTTACATTTTTAGTTACAATAAGTATTTCTATTCAACCCATTCAGTTTTTGGCTCACTGTGAGTTTGTCTTTTCTGCTGCTGTAGTGTAACTATTCTGCATATTCTCTTGTTCACTGCAATTCTGTATCTATTGCATATATAATTGTTTTACAAGTTTAGCCCCCAAATAAATTCACAATCTGGCAATCTTTACATGAAGAAAATTTTCTTATTTTATAAACTGGGCAATTTAAATAAATGCAAAAGCTTGCCTTTTATTTCTATGGTTCAACCCATATTCCTCATATTATATTAATATGCAGAAACTCGATTTGTTTCACTACATGTTTAAACCATGGTCTAAACCCACTTCATGAATTCAGATGCAGAGTTTCCATTATATACCCTACTTCTGACCTTGATTAATTAAATATCAACATATGTGCCAACGCTTTATCAATCCCATCTTCGGTTAAAACATAGACTTCAATATATATATAAAATTGGGGCCCATAGCACTTCGACTTTGATTTAAAACAAAAACCCAACGTAATAATGGCCTCGGCTTCCATGTCTCACATTCAACTATGTTTATATTAATGCGAACCAAAGTTTGACTTTGATTAAACATAATATATCACCATATGAGCTTTATTATTGGACCCATTACATAATGGTCTACAGCATATCAACAAATATATGCTCCTGGCTTTGTTATTTCACCTCATCCATAATATATTAACATATATTATGTCCTCCATTCAAATGATGAGAAACATTATAATAAAGTTTCGTTCAACTCATTTGGGATTCATTTGGGCCCAGACAACTCATTCAATGCATATCAAATTTATATTTTATATTGGTTCCTTCATATATTATGTTCTGGACCCATAGCAATTAATGCACCAGCATGTATGCCCATCCAACAGTGTTCGCACACTTCATATGAATTTTATATAATCTAATGCCTATCGCATTACAAAGGCGCACAACGGTTAATTCCTCCAAATCAAATCAACGGTGTACTCTCTCTCTCTTGGGCCCACAAGGCTTTAACTTTCCTCGCCTTAATCTCCACGCAACTCTACTTGTGATCCAACGGTGGTCGTAACACATCAACCCGCCATGCGAAATCCAACGGATATCGCAAAAGTTTTACCTCCATGGTTTAACCCACAAAACTTTTGCGAAATTCGTGGTATTTAAATACCACTTCAGGAGACGTGTCTCACGCGGACCCTTATCGCATTTTTTTTTTGATCCCGCTTTCCATTTAAAAATTGTGCGAAAACCATAAATGGTTTTCGAGTTCCTTCTTGGTTCTGAGACAAGGTTCTAGTGCGAACAGTTCCGCCACTTCTTTTGTAGTTCCAAAGATGCAATTCCTTCAAAACAACAACCCAGTTTCAGCGTTTCATTTCAAAGTTCCGCTGTATCATTTCTTGTGGTTCCGTAGTTGTCCTAAAGCACATCTCTGTATTCCCCCTTTTCCATGTTGTGACTACACCGCCTTCTCCAAACAGACTTTAATCAACCACCATTCCACTGCATTGAACTTAATTTAGATTAACTCAACTGATAATGATTGAAATCAATAGAGAGTCGATGCCAGATTAACATTGCTCAATAATCAGATGCTGATATCGTTTACATTCTTCATCTAAAGGACTAACTTCATCGATCTATATGTAATGAGGTCGAATCACCTCTTTTCCTTGTGCCTTAATAGCAGGGTTCAGATACTAGATCGATCTTCATTGTTGGTAAACCTAGTTCCATTCAATTCAAGCACAGAATCAAAGGTTACTTTGATTCTTTCTTCACACAGGAATTAATGCATATAATTTGGTCTTATCCAACTTTGTTTAATAGAATTATCAACGGAATTTCTAAAAACAGGATTCTTCCTTTTCATATATGCTGATATACGCAGAGTATACATATAGTCCCACAATTTCAAAGGAATCGGAACCCTCCTTCAAACATACAGTGATTTCATAATTTCAATTCATTTCAGAAGGCATCCAACTTGTCATATACATATTGATATAGGCCATTAAATACCTATAGGAATCAATCCTTTCAGTGATCGATTCTTCCAATTTGCAAGTCAATTTAAACCACACAGTATAACACACAAATCAATCTACCTCTGAATTCCTTTGTGTATTTAAAACTAATTTACTTACAAACTTACTTCCTTTGTGGCCTGACCTTTAATTCAATGGCCTTCTATCAACTTCTAAAGATTGAATTCATACACTCTGCAGCCCTCCAGGTAAACCAAGAAGTAATGCAACATAAACCCAAAAATTAAATTCTGTACTAACACACACAATACTTACATCAACAGTCTTCCTCCTTGGCCTGATTTTCAACCAGTGGCCACATTTTACAATCTCATATTGCAGATACCACAATTGATCAAATAATGCACATATATTTCAGAATCAAATGGCCCTGTCTCTGCTTCTTCCTGGTGTCTGAGTTGCCTTTGCTACCTCTCTGCTCCTTGTCTGTCTCCTTGCTACCTTTGTTTCTTTTCTGATGCTGGTTCTTCTTTTTTGATAGTTCAGGTGCAGCTCCTTTCTTCTCATTTGCCATCAATGACAATATTTCCAACAGCAGGATACTTGCATCATAAGGCGGCAAGGAGTATGGATGCATTGTGTTGATATGACATTCTTCATTTCAACCATTATGTTTTCATCACATGATTTGTATGATGGAGGTATGAGGAGGCAACAAAAAAATTTGTTGCTTTGGTTGTTCTTGGGAGAGCATGGGCAGTTTTTCTCTCATACTTTGCATGATGTTATAGGAGTAGGAGATGGAACTATCATGGTGCAAAGGGGCTACTCCTTGGCCTTGGATGATCAGGAGGTACTTCCACCTTGGAAGGAATTTCCTATATGTAGTAGCATTATGAGAGATGTCTTTGACAATGGGCATGTCAAATAATGGAGCTATGAGTTGGCAAGAGCCTATTTACATAGGCCAACAGTGCTGTCACTTTGGAGCTTGGGCTTATTGATGGAGTGTCCCTAGGATCACTGCACATTTGATGCACTTGGTGGACAAGGAGGAGGTGAGATTGATGGAGTAGTGGATGGATACATCCATTACCGATATATGATCTTCTTAACGTGGATTTCTAAGTATAAGAAGGAGGATCTTCATGCAGCACATGTTTCATTACTCTTCATGGGAGTATGTCATACCACTATGGAGGATTGGTTCATGGATCCATTTATCATCTTACTTCCAGTTCTAAGAATTTTTTTTTGGCATTTATTGATTATCTAACACAGTATTTGCATACTCTTACCATTTCTATTCAATGCATTGCTCCACAAGAGGGCAAGCTTCTCTTGGGGCTCCATGGTCAATTTTGGGCCAAATTATATGATGGGGAAAGCCATATTTTATGTGGCCTTGGGAAAGTGTTTTTTTATTCTTCTATGTATGCTCATTTCATTCACCAAGCCATTTACTATTCACTAGTAGATGTGATGACATATACAACTAGCCATTTTTCAAGAAACAAATTGTCATGCTATTTTTTGAAGCAACAGTTAGGAAAAATGCGCTGTGACCACTTGGGAAAATGTTGGTACCTTTCAGCACTATATGAAACCTTCAATACCTTTCACATTTGGATTCCATATGATGATCATGTCCTATTCATCATATATGGGATTGTTTGGGCCAGCTTGATTCACAACATTGGAGAGGAGATCTTTGGAGCTATAGTCTCTTTCTTGCCACTTGAGGGAAACTTTATTGTAGCCCAAGATCAGTAGGCACTCTACACTTATCATAAGTGGAGAGGGGGATAGCATGGAGTAGACTATTTTTTCTACCATGTTTAGATATTCATCCCACCTACATTGCAGGAGCCAAAGGTGGAGGAGGATTTTCAGGAGTTGCCATGTTGGGAGGTAACTCATTTTGCCTGGATGATAGCTTGGGGATGGGAGATTCATATGGGGATCGTAGATCCCAATATATATCAGACCTCATGCCTCAAGAAGTCCTTTATATATCCCATTGTTGCCTCCATGGATGTTTTACTTGTTCATGAGCATAGCTATTCAACTAGCTTGCATGCTTGGGAGGGGCAATATGGATATTATTTGATGAGACAACATCTCATTCCTTGGAGGAGTTTATCATATGTGGGTGTTACAGTAGGAGGAGGGGAGACTTCTCAATTCTATCCTTGCAGTTGCTTTAGGACAAGCAACATCTGGGAGGGGAGGACTATAATATTCCAAATTTAGCATACTGCTAATTAGAATATTGATTTTTTATTTTTACATCTAGGAGATGAATAAATAGGTAAGGAGGCACATACATTTCAGAAATAGGAATAAAATCCCTCATAATGTGAAAATGTATCATCATAGGAGTTGTATTTCACACCCTCATGTGTGAAAATGGACATTTTCATGTGGACACGGTCAAGTTTGACCAAGTCAACAACGCAGGAATGGAAGGTGGAGATCACCTAGGGAAACAGGGCAGTGATAGTGGGAGGAAGATTCCTTGGTGGAAAAAACCCTAATGAATGGGACCCAAGATGAGAAGGTTTCCATTTTTTTATAAGGAGGGCAAGGCAGCCATAGCAAGACACGATATGGATTATTGATTTTGTGGTTTGCATGACTATTGTGCTTTCTTCAACTGTTTAGTTGAGATTGTTGTGATGCTTAGCACAAGGCATTACTGTTTAGGAATTCCTTCTCCTTTCAAGAGAGGCCTCTTGAGAGATATTTTACTTCATTTATCTACATCCAGGCTTGAGGCCATGCTACCTCCTTCAGCTACAATGCAGTTTCTGTTTAGAGCTGGGTTGTGTTGCAGGGTGTTGCAGTGGAGGTTTCACAACACCACTTCCGGAGCTTATTTTTCAGAGGAAGAATGTTTATTTCCTTTGGGAGGTTAGTGAGGAAGATTCTGGAGCTTATTTCAGATCTTGGCACGTGGTCAATACATTTTCCATCTCTTACAACACAATCCCTCTCCTTGACTATGTTATTTTCAGTGAGCATTTTCAGTGAGGGTTTGCAGTGATTGTTGGAGGGTGAGATCTTCAATGATTGGATCAGTCTTTAACCTGAAGGATCCATTGGATGTGATCCATTCATCTCATGTTCCATATATAGCCATCATCATCTAGATCTTTAGTTGCAGCTACTATTTAGTCCTAGGACTGCAACTCCGGCATTTTTGCACTTTTGCATATTTCAAGAAATCCTTCTAGTATTGTCTTGAAATTGAGTTTGGGAGCTTATATCTTCACTCCCAATATTGTATGAGCCATCTATTTTCAGATTTATGTTATTTCACATTCCCATGTAGCAGTGTACCATCTATGACTGCATTGTACATGTTCATGAATATTCTGCAATATAGCAGCATTTCACTTTTGGCATATGCATCCATGGGAGGCTTGTTTGCCTTGATTATTTGAGTTATGCAAACTTCTATTGTACTCATTTGCTGCTGATTTACATAATAAAATGGCTCCATGGTTTCCATTCATTTTGGTATGATGATATTCACTGCTATTTCCAGTTTTGTGTTCATGTATTGCTACAACCCCATTTTGGGATATTACAATGGTATGAGAGCATAATAGTGGCTCAGCCCATGGAATATCAGCCATTATGGTATCAGAAGAATAAGAATAAGAAGAGAAAGATCAGATCGATGGAGAGAATGAGATTTATCTCATCTCTTTTCAAAAGCAGAAAGGACCTCAACAAGGAGGTCAAGAAAAGAAGAGAAAAAAGAAGTAGTGGGACTATGTCCTTTCCTTTTGAAAAGAGGACAAATTGCAGAAATATGGAGGACACTTGGATCATGAGATTCTAAGTGAATACCTTGTTGAGTAAAAATCTAAACCTAGAGCCTTCAAGGAGACTCTAGCTTTACCACAGTTCATTCAGCTGGGGGAAGAAAGGAGACCTTCTAGCAAAGGGAGAATCAAGGGCAATAGGTTTCTATTGTCTACTTTTGATGGGTCGTCTATAGAAAAGGCTTGGGCAAGGAGACTTGATGCATTCTTCCTACTACATCCAGTGATAGAAAGAGAGGATGTATAGATTGCAGAACTGCACCTTGAGGGTGAAGCACACATTTGGTGGTTCAGCCATTTGATTCATGCAAGAGTATCTACTTTTGAAGAATTTACTCAAAGGTTGATTAGAAAATTTGGCAAAGATAAATCAGAGGAGCAAAAGGCCTCACCACCACTTGAGGAGACTTATACAAGCGTTGTCACAACCATGGAACAACATCCATCTACATCAACAGTTGGGAGAGCCAACACATTGAAGGAAGGAGCCCTTACATTCATACAAGATGTTCCCGAGTTCCACCAAGGTATGCCTAATTCTTCACTTTCTATTTCAGAAAATCTTATGGAGCATTGTGGAAATATAACTTTGCATGACCTAGGGTCAACCTATACTACTAATTTGGAGCAGAAAAATTGCACTGTGCTATGCAACCTTGAGTTGAGAAAGAAAGGGATGAGCCATCGTCCTAATGTGCCATTGTTGAGCTGCACACAACACTTGAGGTTGGGGTGTGAATCATTAGAGGATAGGATGAACCTTGTCCAAAACAAACACATACAAAACCAAATTTTCATCCTTGAGTTGGAATATAACATAGAAAATACACCATTGAGGAGTTTTACAGCGTTTTCATTGAGCAACAGTAAGGAGGTTTTACCTCCAGCACACTTGGATCCCTACGGATTCAAGAAGGACATTGATGATAGATCTTCTCTAGGAGATCTCCAAGGAGTTGCATTTCAACATCCCATGAAATGAAAAATGAGGAATCTGATTTGGGAAGATGGTAGTCTTCATTGGAAGAGTACCAAGGTAGAGCATGATGGGAGGCACCCACATTTGGATTAATGGGTGTGGATGGAGAGCAAGAGGTGGGAAAGCTACTTGAAAATATATGACACTAGGCAGCAGGAGGCTTGGCTGCGTTGGCTACTCTTGAAGGAGTTTGGCCATCATGTGACATATCCTCTTTCAAAGGGTATGTGAGAGGAGATATTTTGGTAGGATACTTGCATCATACGACAGCAAGGAGTATGGATGCATTGTGTTGATATGACATTCTTCATATCAATCATTATGTTTTCA
The DNA here is from genome assembly GCA_034641835.2 of Pinus albicaulis. NCBI lineage: Eukaryota > Viridiplantae > Streptophyta > Pinopsida > Pinales > Pinaceae > Pinus > Pinus albicaulis. Next base: position 1,337,808,720 of record CM076572.1, read on the forward strand.
TCACATGATTTGTATGATTGTGGTATGAGGAGGTAGCAAAAAATTTTGTTGCTATGGTTGTTCTTGGGAGAGAATGGGCAGATTTGCTCTCATACTTTGCATGATGTTGCAGGAGTAGCAGATGGCACTATCATGGTGCAAAGGGGCTACTCCTTAGCCTTGGATGATCAAGAGGTACTTCCACCTTGGAAGGAATTTCCTATATGTAGCAGCATTATGAGAGATGTCTCTGGAAATGGGCATGTCAAAGAATGGAGCTATGAGTTGGTAGGAGCCTATTTACATTGGCCAACAGCACTATCACTTTGGAGCTTGGGCTTATTGATGGAGTTTCCCTAGGATCACTACACATTTGATGCACTTTGTGGACAAGGAGGAGGTGAGATTGATGGATACATCTATTACTGAGATATGGTCTTCTTAACTTGGATTTCCAAGTATAAGAAGGAGGATCTTCATGCAGCACATGGTTCATTACTCTTCATGGGAGTATGTCATACCACTATGGAGGATTGTTTCATGGATCCATGTATCATCTTACTTCCAGTACATGGTAAGAATTTTGTTTTGGCATTTATTTATTATCTAACATAGTATTTGCATACTCTTACCATTTTTATTCAGTGCATTGCTCCACAAGAGGGCAAGCTTCTCTTAGGGCTCCATGGTCAACTTTGGGCCAAATTATATGATGGAGAAAACCATCTTTTATGTGGCTTTGGACAAGTGTTTTTTTATTCTTCTATGTATGCTCAGTTGATTCACCAAGCCATTTACTATTCACTAGTAGATGTGATGACATATACAACTAGCCATTTTTCAAGAAACGACTTGCCATGCTATTTTCTAAAGTAGCAGTTAGGAAAACTGCGCTGTGACCACTTGGGAAATTGCTGGTACCTTTCAGCACTATATGAAACCTTCAGTACCTTTCTCATTTGGATTACATATGATGATCATGTCCTATTCATCATATATGGTATGGTTTGGGCCAGCTTGATTCACAACGTTGGAGAGGAGATATTTGGAGGTCTAGTCTCTTTCTTGCCACTTTAGGGAAACTTTATTGCAGCACAAGATCAGTAGACACTCTACACTTATCATAAGTGGAGAGGAGGATAGTGTGGGGTAGACTATTTTATCTATCATGTTCAGATATTCAACCCACCTACATTGCAGGAGCCAAAGGTGGAGGAGGATTTTCAGGAGTTGCCATGTTGGGAGGTAACTCATTTTTCCTGAATTATAGCTTGGGGATGGGAGGCTCATATGGGGATGGTAGATCCCAATCTATATCAGACCTCATGCATCAAGAAGGCCTTTAAACAACCCATTTTTTCCTCCATGGATATTTTACTTGTTCATGGGGATAGCTATTTAGCTAGCTTGCATGCTTGGGAGGGGCAATATGGAGATTTATTGATGAGACGGCATCTCATTCCTTGGAGGATTTTATCATATGTGGGTTCTATAGTAGGATGAGGGGAGACTTCTCAGTCGATCCTTGCAGTTTCTTTAGGACAAGCAACATTTGGGGGGGGAGGACTGTAATATTCCAAATTTATCATACTGTTAATTAGAATATTGATTTTTTCTTTTTACACCAAGGAGATGAATAAATGGGTAAGGAGGCCCATACATTTCAGAAATAGGAATAAAATCCCTCATAATGTGAAAGTGGATCATCATAGGAGCTATATTTCACACCCTCATGTGTGAAAAGGGAAATTTTCATGTGGACAAGGTCAAGTTTGACCAAGTCAACAGCGCAGGAATGGAAGGTGGAGACAGCACAGTGATAGTGGGAGGAAGATTCCTTGGTGGTGTAAACCCTAATGAGTGGGACACAAGATGAGAAGGCTTACACTTGTTGATAAGGAGGGCAAGGCAGCCATAGCAAGACATGATATGAATTATTGATTTTGTGGTCTAAATGACTATTGTGCTTTCTTCAACTGTTTAGTTGAGATATTTGTGTTGCTTAGCACAAGGCATTCTTGTTTAGGAATTATTTCTCCTTTCAATAGAGGCCTCTTAAGGGATATTTTACTTCATTTCTCCACATCCAAGCTTGATTCCAGGCTACCTCCTTCAGCTACAGCGCAGTTTCTATTTAGAGCTGGGTTGTGTTGCAGGGTGTTGTAGTGGAGGTTTCACAACACCACTTCCGGAGCTTATTTTTCAAAGGAAGAAGCTTTCTTTCCTTTGGGAGGTCAGTGAGGAAGATTCTAGAGCTTATTTCAGATCTTGGAACTTGGCCAATACATTTTCCATCTCCTACAGCATAGTCCCTCTCCTTGACTGTGTTATTTTCAGTGAGCATTTGCAATGAGGGTTTGCAGTGATTGTTGGAGGGTGAGATCTTCAGTGATTAGATCAGCCTTTCACCTAAAGGATCCATTGGATGAGATCCATTCATATCATATTCCATCTACATTAATATTCATCCAGATCTTGATTTGCAGTTGCTATTCACTTCTAGGACTGTAACTCTGGCATTTTTGTAATTTTTCATATTTCAAGAAATCCTTCCAGGATTGTCTTGAAATTGAGTTTGGGAGCTTAGATCTTCACTCCCAATATTGTATGAGCCATATATTTTCATATTTATGTTATTTCACATTCCCATGTAGTAGTGTACGATCTATGACTATGTTGTACATGTTCATGAACATTCTGCAATATAGTAGCGTTTCACTTTTGGCATATGCCTTCATGGGAGTCTTGTTTGCCTTGATTATTTGAGTTATGCACACTTCTATTATTCTCATTTGCTATTTATTTACATAATAAAATGGCTCCTTGGTTTCCATACATTTTGGTATGATGTTATTCACTGCTATTTCCAGTTTTGTGTTCATGTATTGCTGCAACCCTATTTTGGGATATTACACATATCAATTATGGTTTAATACAAAAAAATTTAAATAAAAATTGTTGCATGTTTAGTCCTAACCATCAGCATTTAATGTGAATCATGGGCACATGTTGGCGGTTGGAGGAATTTTACATTAACCGTTAGTGTCGGTGGTCAAGGAGAGTGTTTAACACCGCAACGGTCTTAGGCGTGGACACATGTTGGCACATTTGATGTTGTGGTTTAAAGACCATTATGGGGGGAGGGGGGGCACGAGGCTAGCCTCTTGGCCATGGTCCCGCCTCTGACGGTGACCAGGGTTGGGGATAGACCCCGACCCCCTCCCCCCATTGCGTATTAAAACTTACAATAAAACAATGTGATAGTCATATTATGGTAAGGAACACATGTGCTGGTGCAATGGTAAAGCTTGTTCGTGGTTAGGCGGAGGTCGCGGGTTCAACACCCAGTGCCTTTTCTCAGCCTCCCACATAGATTTTGGTGGCCCTCGGGCTACCAGGTGGCAGCCCCTAGCCACACCACGTGGTAGCCTGTTATTGGCCACCCTATTAACCAATCATAATTCACCACTTCAAACCAATCATAAAGTACCACTTAGCACGATCCCATTCACTGGAGAAGACCATTGACCAAGTAACCTTGTACAGTCACCCTACCATATAGGCATGCCTAGTCAATTGTACAGACTGCTGACTGGGTTGTCCTGCATTTTTTTTATATTTTTCCTGTTTGAAAAAGTGGATAGAACATATTTCTGGGAGCATACGTTGTTGGTTTTCTACGGAAAAAGTTTCACCAGATTCAGAACGATGAGATCTACGCGATTGTTTAGGTTCCACACCATTCTGAAAAATTTTGTTTTTGAGCATAATTTTGATCACCTGATAACTCCTCCCCATTGGAATCTTTTTGACCCAAAAATATCACTTTCATTTGTTCCGCAGATGAGGGTACTATTCCCTCACCTTTCCAATATTGATCCATTTCACCTTAGAAGGATTTGTGCCTTTGAGACCCATATGAAGGTAGTTTACACTCCCTTGTTTTGATATCCATGTTCTTCTATCAATAATTGTGTCTTGTTGAAGCTCATCAAGGTATTCAGTAGAAAATTATTCAATAGAAGGAATCTGAACCTGTTCTCCTTGATCTTCAATCGATGGAGGCTCATACAACCTTAAGTTCTCCACATTAACAATAGAGTAAATTTGCATGTATGAAGGCAAATCTAACTTGAAGGCATTTTCAACAATCTTTTCCAAAATTATGAAAGGACCATAACGGATTGGTTTCAATTTTTTACCTTCCCCTTGAAGCCTCTCATTGTTAATGTGAAGCCAAACTTCGTCACCAACTTGGAACTTGTGATCTACACATTGCTTGTTGTGTGTTGTTTTGTCCCTGCCTTGTCTCTTTTCAAGCTTATATTGAATTGTTTGATGTATCAATTGGATTTGTTCCATGAAATTCTTGGCTTTTTCTATGTCGCTATGGCCATCAATAGCAACATCCTTTCCAAAAATTAAATCCAATGGCAATATAGGCAAGTATCCAAGACCTGCCTCAAATGGCGATGTTTGTGTAGAGGAGTGCTTTTCATGGTTGTAAGCATGTTGAATGCAATGGAAGTTTTCATCCTGTTGGTGTCCCGTGTTTTGATAGTTTGGCAAATCAAAAGACAAGGAAACATCAGAACCAATCCTTAGAGTTATAGGATCTAGTCCTCCTGCTCTCAGAGAGGGATCTCTCAAAGTTTGTTTGCAAAGGTTTATCTTGCGTGCTTAGAGTATTGGTTTTAGACTAGTTATTAAGTGCAGGTATTTGTTTGTTTGGTTGGGTTGAATTGATACAGCAGAACATAAAAGGTCTAGGAAAGATATATAGGACAGTAAAATATCTGTTTCATTGGGAAATGGAGTCAAAAAGAGGTCACAACACACTTATCAAAGGATATGGGATATCAAAGGGAAAATATAACTTGGCCACAGGATCCTTTTGTTTTTGGAATGGAATGAACATTAATGATTTGGAAAGAGAGTTTTAATTCTCAAAAAAGGGAATTTGAAAGCATAATTTGAAACAATAAATAGTTCTTTGATAGACAGGGCTAACCGTAAATTCTACAAATCACACCTTTAAGCAAACAATGATTTCAAAACAACTTTCAAAGTAAAATCTAAGATTTGGGGAACACCCTATTTCCTAAAAGATTTAATTCTAAAGGACTTTAGAAAACATATAATATTTACTGATAATCATAGTCATAGAAGAGAGAACACCTAATACATCTATGATAATAATTATAACGACCTTTAAGCCAACTGTTTAAGTGAGGACAAAGGGCAAGATCAAAATAGACCTCTCTGATTCACTATAGGCAAAGAACTTCAAAGGGAGACTTCAATAACAGTTTTTAAGTGGCAACAGACAAGCAGGGAGAACCATAAATCATGTTGAAACCAACTGTTCAAACTATTAAGGAAATAAACAAGCATGAAGACTAAAGAGAAAGTTTAAAGCCTCTAAAATACTTCAGCAGAAGAAAAAATAAAACAGTGAAGGATGAACAGGTCTAAGGTGCTTCCAGGAGTCATTTCTTAGCCTATTATTTTCTATCCTACTGTAGTGAGAAATTATGGAACATAATAAAAATAGGGAAAAACATGAAACAGTTCAGAATACTTCACCAACAGCCAAGCTCATGAATCCAATGATAGAGCCTTCTCAGGAACAAACATGCAACAACATCATCAAGAACTCCAAGACTTCAATTTGTTCTTCAACTTCAAAGGACTATGTATTGATTTCAGAGAGTTTCAATATTACAGCTTGTGATCAACAACAACCAACAACCAACCAACGTTTCTCATCTTCTATTGAAGTATTTATAGAAGAATGAGGAGGTGAGACCTAACAAAATATCTCTTAGGTCAATTAATACAGATTCAAGACTTCTCGGCCTTTTGAGGGGCTCGATGGAGAATTTTACAGGTGGACTACTGTATTAACTGTTTTTACAATAAATATCAAAGCTCGGTCGGAGCTTTTATTGACTTTGAGGCTCTGTGTAATGTTTGGAGTAACTTTGCAGATATTCGTGCATTGATTTCCTTGCAGAAGTAACTCCTTGGCTGCGCTGAGGCAAAATCTGATCTTCTTCAATAACTTCGGCCTCTGTTTGAATGGTTTGAGGCAACAGGTGGCTCTGTGGTAGCTGGGAGAAATTGGAAAACCTTATATGTGGCGGTGGAGGTTTCCTGTCTGATAATCCTTTATGCTTTCTTCTTTAACTGTGTTTTAAACCGGGGATTAGGCTTTTGATAACAGTCTTAGCCGTAATCCTCGTAAAAACTGTCTTTGTTCCTCTGTTCTGATATATTGGGGTCTTCAACACTAATACTCTTTAATTGTGCCTGATTCATGGTGTTCCGCTGGAGTGCAGGGTTACGCAGGGACAATATGTCATCAATGCCCCTCGAATCATTGACGAGACCTGAAATTTACACCTTGCAATTGATTTCCTCTGATAAATCGAAAGCAAGAGGGTCGTCACCCTCTCTTTCTAATTTTCTTCGAAGATAGCGAAAATATCATTAAACCCTGCAAAATGCAAACAAAATGTTATAAAATCCTGCGTATTAGGTCAACTGCATCAGAAGGTGTGTGGAGGAAGCGGGGCCATTGGATGGCATCATCCAACGGTCAAGAATGATCAGAGAGATCGTGGAACGGGCAAAAGAAGGTTGAATCTGAACCGTCGATCGCGCAAAGATCGATGGCCAGGAACGGAAGTTGAAAGTCAAACGGAGAGAAAATGAGCAATAAAATGTGGACCGTCGATCTGCAAATTAGATCAACATCGAAGATTGCTTGGACGACGCGCCATAGCCTGGTTATCGCGTGGGCACCTTCGTTAATTTTCGGGCATCTTCGGCGAGCGATAGTCGTTGGATGGCCCGCCCCAGATCGGATGGTTCACAGCAATATCGCTGGGCGTCCTGGTCCAAATATTAATGTGTGATGGACGACGGATGGACGGCAATATTCAAATAGTACAAGGGATATGTGTTGAACGTTGTATGGAATCACTGGCTGTTGGGAGAAAACAGCTTTTGCCCGAAGGCGGTGCGATGAATACTGCACAGTATTTGGAGTGGAGGACAGCTGGTGGGGACCACCGAGAGATGTACTCTGCACCGTCCGATATGGGGATTTAGATCGACGGTGCGGAACAATCCAAAACTTCGTACCGGCGGATAATTTAATAAAAATAATAAAATGACGGATTTTATGAATAACAAAGGTTTTTTTAAAAGCTTTTTTGGCGGAGAAATATTTAAAATACGGATAAGCGCCTAACTGCTGAGTGCGCAGTTCCGGCGCCAGGACTTATGGACGATAAGGGTTAGCAACTTAGCCCGAGGGGGCTTAAGTCCAAATACATAGAAAATATGTATTTTCCATGGTTTCTCAAGGATTTTTCGAAGGTTTTAAGGGTTCCGATAAGGCCAAGAGTGAGTCTTAAACCTTAAAAGTGATTTTAATGAGGGGAAAAAGGCAGAAATGTGAAAATGAGGGATTTTTGTGGGAAATAGGGGGATAGAAAGATGAGGTTAATTTGGGAAGAAGGGAAAGGAGAAAATGGTGTTTGCAGCAATATTTGGCCTTGGAAATCAGCAGGATTTCAGATTCTTTTGGGATGTAAACAAAGTATAGGATATGGACAGAGGCAGGAGGCCTTCAAGAGTCTTCAAGAGCCAACAATTTTTAGTAATAGAATTTGTTCCTTGAAGGCTCAAACAGTCTTAGCCATATTTTGCTATAACAAATATTATAGGTGGCTAGCACATCACACAACTTAGGATTCTTGTTGCAGTATCCTCGAAGAATATGGATGATTGTTCGATTGACCACCTTAGTTTTCCCATCTATTTTTGGATGAAAGGATGTACTCTTCTTCAACTTGGTGTCCATCAAGTCTCACAAACTTGACCAAAAATTCCTGACAAATCGAGAATCTAGATCACTAACATTGGATGTGGGAAAAACCAAAATGAACCCAAACATGTTGAATGAATAAGTGAGTTGTTTTTCAGCTATGATTTGTTTTTTACATGGCATTAATATACTCATATTTCTGGACCTATCCACAACTACATAAAAATAATCATGACCTTTTTTTGACAATGGAAGACCTCCTACAAAATCCATAGAAACACTCGCCTATGGACGTGAAGGTACAGGAAGTGGTGTGTACAATCCTAACTTCCTATTTCTAGGCTTACTGACTACACATAATGAACAACCTTTAATGAAATGTGGCACACTTTCAATCATACGAGGCCAATAACAATACCTCTAAAGATGTGCCATTGTTTTTCCTCCACTGAAATGTCCAGCAATAAGAGAAGTATGTGCTTCCCTGATGACATTCACTCTCTCCCTCTATGGAATACAAAGCTTTCCAAAATGATACAACAAGTTATTATGTACATGGTAATCCAATTCCTCTACTCGGTTGCCTTGACTCAAGCTTGCATAAACATCTTGAAAGTCATTATCAAATGCATATTGCTCAACATAACTTTCATGCAAAACAAAATTATGCTTAAGTAGTTGCACTAATAATAGGCCTACAAAGCATATCAGCAGCCTTGCTATAAATACCTTTCTTATACTTGACGACCAAGTGGAATTGTTGTAAGAAACCCATACATCGAAAGTGCCTTGAATGTTGCAACTTAGTTTCCGATTGCAAGTATTGCAATGGTTGGTGATCGATGTGTATGATGGTTTCCTTTCCCATCAAGTAGTGTTTCCACTTGTTCACACTTTGAACCAATGCATAAAGCTCCTTGTCATAAGTAAGATAGTTAAGCACTGCACCATTGAAATTTTTTGAATGAAATTAAATGGGCTTACCATGTTGCATAAGGACTGCACCCATGGCATAGTCTCTTGCATCAGTTTGAATCTCGGAGGCTTATCGCAAGTCCAATAATTTAAGAATTAGGGTTGAACTGATCTTCTCTTTCAAAGCATCAAATGCTTTCTTCTGCTTTCCTCCCCACTGGAAGATCTTTTTCACACTATTCAATGCATGTGAAGGAGTTGCGATAGAAGAGAAGTTAGCAATAAACTTCCTCCAATATTGGGCTACTGCCAAAAAATTTCTTACCTCAGTGACTCTATTGGGCATTGGCCAACTCACAATGAATTCAACCATAGACGGGTATATCCTCAACTCGCCTCCTCTAACAAAATTCCCCAAGTACACCAAAGAAGTTTTACCAAACTCACATTTTGACATCTTCAAAAACAATTGTTCTTTCCTTAAGACATCAAGTACTTTTCTTACATGCATGACATGGTCATCAAGTAATTTATTGAAAATTAAGATATCATCTAAGTAGACAATGAAAAACACATCAATAAATGGCCTTAAAACATCATTCATCACATGCATTAAGGTAGTAGGAGCATTACATAAACCAAAATACATAACAAGCCACTCAAACAAACCTTGCTTTGTTTTGAATGATGTCTTCCAAATATCACCTTCAACAATTACAATTTGATGGTAGCCACTCCTTAAGTACAACTTATTAATATAATTTTCATCTTTCAATTGGTCAAGTAAATCATCTATTCTAGGAATTGGATAATGGCTCTTTACCGTAATTTTGTTCAATGCACAGAAATCTACACACATGCGCCATGTTCCATCTTTCTTTGGCACCAACACAATAGGTGACCCGCATGAATAATTACTTGGTCAAATGATCCCTTTGTCCAAGAACCCTTGAGTTTTATTTTTTTATTTCAGCACTCTCCATCACTGACATCCTATACATGCCAATGTTAGAAAGAGGACAATCTTGCTGCAACTATATTTCATGTTGGATTCCCCTCTTGGGAGGTAACCCCTTTGGCTCCTGAAACATCTCATTAGTTTGATTAACCGCTTTAAAAAAATCATATTCCAACTTTGGATCACAACCTTGAAATGCTTCATAATCAACATCATTCTTTGGTTTAATCATAAGAAGCACAAAATTCTTTCTTGAATTCACTATTATTTTCATTTTCCATACATTAACTATTGAAAGATTTAGCTTCTTGCGATGAGCTCTCACAATATACTCCACAAAAGTTTTTAAAAAGTGTTACTTGTTTTCATGGCGATATAAGATGGCTTTCCTATCATATAGGTAAGGACTACCCAAGACAATTCCTAAAATATCAAGCGGTACAACATCTAATTCAACTTTGTCAATGAAGTTTGTTGTGATTACAAAACGAAGAATACACTTTCCTGTAACCTAAAAATTTGTGTTCTTGCATATCCAACCCAATGGATATGGTTTGTGATGAGGAATGGTTTCAAGATTAATTTTATTGACTAAGTCTTCAGATATCAAATTGGCTTGAGACCCAGTATCAAATAGTGTGTCAATTTTTGTATGTTTTGAAATAACCCTCACATGAAATAATTCAATCCTTGTTTCTTCATTTGGAGTACTAGTGTGACAATTTGATGAACTAGTGCTAGCAATAGATTATTTTCCTTTCATACACATGGCTGTAACTTTAGTTTCATCACCCGACTTGGATTCGAATCCTGTTGAGTGGTTGCAGCTGTTTTTTTCTTTCCCTTGTTGTTGAATTTCTTGGGCCTCATCTCTGGATGAAGCTTCCAATAGTGGTCTTCATCATGACCCTCTTTGGAACAATGTTTTCATGTCATTTTGTGTCCTTCCTTTTTAACAGATGCATTTTTCTTTCCCTTTCCTTTCTCTCCACCCTTAAATGGATTCGTTTTACCCTCTTCTGGAACATTTTCCCCTCTTTCCTCAAGGTGAGTGGCTTGCACACAAACCTCATCTAGACTAGTGGGATTGAACATAAGGATAGTATGACTTAGGTAATTATTTAAACCCCCTATATACTTCAGCAATGTGTCTTGTGAATGCAAATCAACACCTAACATAAGAGCTCTTTTTATACATTCTTGGGTGTAATATTGCACACTTTGACCTTTAAGTTGTCTAAATTTCTACCAATTCATGATGGATTTTTGCATATATCCTAGAGGGTAAACTTGTCTTTTAATTGCAGCAATGAAATTATACCAACATAGTGATATCTTACCATGTTTTTTAATCTCATCTTGTGTCTTGGCTTCCCACCATACTAGTGTTGCACCCTCCAGTTTTAAGGAAGCTAGCTAAATATTTGTATCATCATCTTGAAGGTTTTGAATTCTTTAATAGACCTCCAACTGACGAACCCAATTGTCAAGCTTATCTGCATTCACTTCACCATTATACATAGGCATCTCAAATTCAATATCAATTTTTAAGAAGGTTTGTTTACGAATTCCTTTTGGCGTAGGTTGATGAGTATGAGTAAGGGTTGTAGTAGTGGAAGAGGATGAAGATGACGATGGTGGTGAAGATGATGGTGAAGTAGATGGTGGCTTGTCACCATTTCCATTACCTACTCCTCCAAGAGAACCATCTCCTCTTGGAGGCATGGAGCTTTCACCCTACAACATTATGTTCCTCTTTTCATAGAGGACCTTCACCATCTCTGTCATGTCAAAGAAATCCTTCCTAAAATCCTTCTCATCCTCTGACATGTTATCAATTCCTCCTTCATGAGACATGCTTAGTGAAGCTTCTACTACAATTGGACATGAATCTTGTGGCAACTGTGTCCTCCTTATCCTTGCTCCAACTAGAGAACCTGCACCCACAAGCTTTCCTTCTCCTCTCTAGTTGAGCTTCAACCTTGTAAGCATTTAAACACATATAAAACAAATTAATGATCCTTGCACAAGTAAACCTAGTGTTTTGATACCAACTTGATTTAAATGGGAATATTAGTTTTGTTGTTCTAACATCTGATTCAGAATATAAACAAAGTGCTTGAGGATTGAGAGGTTAATTACAAGTTTAATATGAGTTTTTATGTGAATTTCATAAGAAAATTAACATAAATAAACATTGAACAACATCATCTAACATACATGAACATCACCATAAACAGTAACACAATAACACATGATGAATATCACCAACATCATCTAACATACATGAACATCACCATAAACTGTTCGAGCTTTGAATTGAAGTCGGGTTGAGAGTTTATTAATTTCTGTGGTGAAAATCCATGAAGGAAGTGAGAATTTGATGTGAATTCATAGTTGTGAACTCAGAGTTGTATTTTTTATAGAAATGAACAAATTTCATGTTAAGAACCAACGCATAAAAGAATTGGAGCAGAACTTCTATGCGATGTTCGTTGGCTTGTTCAATTTATACTATATGTGTAGAATCCATGGTGTGAAACATTGAATTAGAGGAAACCATGAAGGGAAGACTGGTTAATATCATAACCAGAAGGAGCACTGTAGAAATAGGCATAATGGGAACCCGGTCCTGCTTGAGTGTTAAGTGGAAACCCGTAGAACGAAATGATGGCATAGTAATGGTCGTTCGAGCCTCGAATAAAGCGTGTGATCGAAGAAACAGAAGCAATGAATGGAACCGATTCCTATGTAGCCATGGAGAATTTGAATCAGTTCACAGATTCAAGAAATTAAACAATAATAGTCTGGTGGTCTTTAAGCGATAGAGCGTAATTGGCATGACAAAGTTAATGGACGAGGCGGAATCATGAAGATGAAGCGGAACCTTGAATAAATAGTAAGGGTGGTTTCGGAGGTGAAAAACAGCAGTATCGCGCGATCACAAGAGTAGTAAGTGGGATTACCTTTTTGAACGCAATATTGGTCTTCGCTCGACGCGTGACAATATGTGGTATTTGAATACCATTTATATCGCGTAATTTTTTAGGATTAATGCTCATGCAATTAAGTTGCGCGATAATCATCCGATGGAAGGTTATGGAGATCCGAAGGTATGTGTATTTTGAAATTTTTCAGAGGTTAATAAGGTGTGAATCAACGGTGGAAAACCTTAAGTTGGAGCACGATGACTTTTCGGTCGTCCGATCTGATGAATGCTGGATATCATACATTGGGTTTAATGCAATAGAACCTTTGATAAAGCATATTCATATAGTGGATATTTTATGATGATGTTCGGCAGTTCAGGCAAGGGTAAGAACCTTATGGTTGGCGGTCATATCATATAGTTGGCAGAATATATGATGAATGGAGTTATATGACATAGACCACTATATGTGCATTTTATTATAAGGTTGAATGTTGATTCAATTTCCCATAAGGTGAGAACATAAAGGTTATGTTACGGGTATAATTGCTATTCGAATATTTAATATGATTGCATGAAATGGATAAGACCTATGGTTTATAACCATATGGCATAAAATTAAGAAGCAGGTTTTGGTTATGACTCTAACCACAGGTTGGGAAGTGAAGGTAAGATTCTGTATTAATTAGTATTTGTTCAAGTTGGAAATTATGTTGGGCATAAAATTTGGGTGCATTTTTACATGCACAGAAAGAGTGATTGTGGGTTATGGCAGGTTAGCCCGGGCATCATGTGGTATCAAAGCTGGAATAGCTCATTGAAAATTAATTTTTGAAATGCACGTGTACTGAAATAGTGAAGGAAATTTGAAGTTTTAAATCTAAGAGTGATTGGATATTTGAAGAGGGGTGCAGTGAAAAGAGATTTCCAAAACTAAATGAATGAAGAGCAAGATCATGCAGGGATCTTGCAGGTAAAATAATTTTAAATCTGATTTTGAAATTATGATGACAGAATTATGGTTCTAGATATGATGAAGACAAGGTTTTGATGGTGATGAAAGTGAGCCTTTTATTCAACTAAAGTTTGGATAGGGAGAACAATTGCAGTGTTTCCAAGAGAAGGCGAGTTGACGAGCAGTGTTTAACTCTGGTTTGAATAATTGTTTGCAAAATTCAGATTGCAGGCAATTGAAGAAATCTCAGCAAAGAAGATCACATATTTGAGAGCAGTGATGAAAGGGTCCAATAGAGGATTCTAAAGTGAATAAGAAAGTGTGGCAAAACCTGAAGAATTACCAACAGAGGTTGGATGAAAGAAGAACAGATGTGTTCTTGAAAAGTTGTAGAGTGAAGCCTAGAGAGAGCAGAAGAGAGTGCTCAAAAGATTCCAGCAGAAGGAGAACCAGTACTTGCCAAAGCCCAGATCCGGAGGAAAGGATTGGTGAGGTAAGTGGTAGCAGGAGAGATTTTTGTTGCAGAGGATTAGTGCATCTTGTGAGTGAAGAAATCATGGAGAAAAGGTTGACTACTGATATTCATAGCAGAGATAGCAAGGGTTCAAAGAGAGACCACATCATAAGAAAGGAGAAAGCAGATGTAGAGGCAAATGGCATAAGGCAGCAGTTGTCTGATCCAGAATATTGGAAAGAGATAGCTAAGATCATATTACAGTTTAATAAACTAGAGAGGATGATAGAGGAAAGCTAGAGAGTTGGTTGGCTCATGAAGAAGAGAGTGAAATGGAAACCATTACAATTGAGGTTGAGGCAAAAGGAGATTGCCTTATTGAAAGAGGAACTCAGAGCAGCTGAGTTGAGAAAAGAAGTTTCTGGTGGTGAAGAATAACAGAGTACAGGTGAAGAACACAGATCTATGAAGGATCTTATGAACCATGATGAAGACTTATGGCGACAAGAAGTTTGTCTTGCTGAAGAGAAAATCATTGATGATTTCCTAAGTTATTGGACAAGTCCAGATCAGCTGGATGATGTAGAGACTTGTATTTTTGAACCTGACAATTGTGAGGAGATTACAGGTTCTACAGAGGAAAATGAACTCAGAGTTCTTGAGTCAAGGATGGAATTTGAAGATTCCACATGTAGATCTGTTCAAAGGGAAGTGCTTGAGAAAGAAACTAAGACTGAAAAGTTTTGTGGTTTTAAAACCAAAGAGTTGTGTATGTTTGCAGGTACATCACAGAGAGATGAACAAGCTTTATAGTTTGTTGAGGAGGAGAAATTGAATCTGAAATCTGTTCAGATCAATGCTGAGATAGCAAGATCTCAGGAGAAATTGAAGACAAAGGAGTCTAATAAGAATATTGATGCAAGAGATGAAGGACCATCTGATGATCGATCAAGAACAAGTGAAGGTATAAAAGGTTGTGTGAGGTTCCCAAAATCTACTCCAATTTAAGTTGTTGATTTGTATAGAATGTTGGATTTTCAAAGAAGAGAATTGGAGAAACAAAGGACCTATGCACAAGATAATTTGTTGGGGAAGTAGGGCAGGAAGGTCTTCATGAATAGTGTTCATGAAGCAGATGATGGAAAGAAGGAGAGACTAGCTGACAGTCTCATGGAGGATGCAAATCAGCATACTGATGTGCTGACAAAGGATGTGGAAGGAAACTCAGAACAACATACTGATGTGTTGTCAAAGGAGGAAGAGGTATTGAGACCTTGTAATTTTAGTGTTGAAGATTCATGTGTTAATTTTGTAGGCAAAGAAGAACAACAATTGGAAATTGTCAGGAAGGTCAATAAGAAGGAAACTATGTTAGCTGAAAACATAGTGAAGGATCGTCATTTTAACATGGTGATTGGAACAATGGAGGTAACTCTAGAAGCTGGGGAGAAAGATAGTGAAGATTTTCTGAGTCCTGAAGAAGACTTGGAACTGCAGAGAGAAAACTTGGTGACTGGATCCGCAAGTGAGACCATTGGGTCTTGTGATTTTGAAACTGACAATTTGATTGTGTTTACAGGTGATGCAGAAGACAATCCATCATTTGGAATTGTCTTGAGAGGAGAAGAACTGTTGTAGAAATAAGAGCTTGAAGAACTTGATTTGATTGGCAGAATAAATCAAGGGGATAAAGAAAAATTACTGAAGATTGTCAAAGAAGAAGATGTTGAATTTAAATTGTAGCATACTGATGATGTGAAACAAGTACAAAATGAGTGGCTGAAACATTTGCTGAAAACATTTAAACGGGAGAATGCAGACACTGAAGTAAAGATGCCTAAAGTTGTGAAAGAAAGAGGAGCAGATACTAGTTTGCAGAATTTAATTATGCTTACTAGTATACAAAGAAAAATAAATGAGTATGTTACTGCAGGTGGAAATTTAAATGATGATTTGTTTTCTAAAAGTAAATTTGCAGATGATGAGCAAAATAAAAATGTTGCAGAGGGAGATATCTTAAGAGATATTTAGGAATTTTGGGAGGTAGCCACAGAGGTAGCAACATGTGGGGTGACATCTGCAGAAGTAAAAACAATTACAGCAACAATTGAGGAGGTAGCCACAAGGGCAGTAGCAAAATTCTTGGAGGCAGTAACAGCAGCAATATTGGTAGCAACAGAGATTGGAAGCAGCAGCAGTGGGCAGAGTAATTTCCAGAAAAAAAGATAAACTGGACAAAGAAATTGAAAGCATCGGAAGACTAATGATGAAGGTGTCTCAGAAGCAGCAGACAACAGCAAGAGAGCAGAGAAAATTTGACAAAGGAAAGACAAGAGCAGAATTTGAAAGTAAAACTGGTGGTAAATCGCAGAACAAGATATGGAAACCTTGAGAAGTGTAGTTGAAGGATGATGTAGCTATTGGACACCACCAAAACAAAGTATGGGATCCAGGAAAACAAGGACTGAAGGCACATGATCAGGAGATTATGAACAAATTGAACCTTGGGAGTCTGATGCAAGGGCATTAGGCACAATAAAATACTTTGTATCTAAGTAGACATAGGGGGGTCTTATGTTTCTAAATTCTCATGTAATTATTAGTATTTTGAATAAAATAGTGAGGAATTGTGAATGTTCTCCAATGATTAGAGAACATGAGAGGAAGGTGATTAGTGAGGAATGTGAAGAGTCAGTTTCAGTAATTTTAGGAATTGAGTATAACTTTAGGACTTTGGAGAATTCCAAGAGTCTTTGTTGAGCTGTTAAGGAAGCTGAACCAATTCATTATTAATTTGTATAAATGTAAGCCTACGGGCATATAGAAGGGATCAGATCTGTAGAGTAGTGAGGATAGAAGGCCATCGAATTAAAGATCAGGCTAAAAGATGAGAAGGAGTTTGTAAGTGAATTCCTTTGTATATATATGAAAGAATTTGTTTCAGTATTACATGTGCATTGGTTGATTTAATTCTGTGTGAATATACTTGGTTTCAATAAGTATATGATAAGCTCTAAAATAGACTCTATAAATTGGGGTTTTAATTGTGTTCTGTGGGTTATTGAAGGAATCAACATTCGTGTCGATGTTGTGGAATTGAATTATTAACTTGAGTGTAGAACTATGTGAATCGATCATAGAATGATCGATTTCACAATCTGATTCTTATTGATGAGGTTTTAAGTCACATTAAAAGGGTTGAAGATATCGTGTGAAATGTTACAAACTGTTCGAGCTTTGAATTGAAGTTGGGTTGAAAGTTTATTAATTTCTGTGGTGAAAAGCCATAAAGGAAGTGAGAATTTGATGTGAATTCATAGTTGTGAACTCAGAGTTGTATTTTTTATAGAAATGAACAAATTTCATGTTAAGAACCAACGCAGAAAAGAATTGGAGCGGAACTTCCATGCGATGTTCGTTGGCTTGTTCAATTTATACCAGACGTGTAGAATTAGTTATGTGAAACTTTGAATTAGAGGAAATCATGAAGGGAAGACTGGTTAATATGATAACCAGAAGGAGCACTGTAGAAATAGGCATAATGGGAACCCGGTCCTGCTTGAGTGTTAAGTGGAAACCCATAGAACGAAATTGATGGCATAGTAATGGTCGTTCGAGCCTCGAATAAAGCGTGTGATCGAAGAAACGGAAGCAGTGAATGGAATTGATTCCTATGTAGCCGTGGAGAATTTGAATCCGTTCACAGATTCAAGACATTAAACAATAACAGTCTGGTGGTCTTCAAGCGATGGAGCGCAATTGGTGTGACAAATTTAATGGACGAAGCGGAATCATGAAGATGAAGCAGAAACTTAAATAAATAGTGACGGTGGTTTCGGAGGTTAAAACCAGCAGTATCGCGCGATCACAAGAGTAGTAACTGGGATTACCTTTTTGAACGCAATATTAGTCTTCGCTCGACGCGTGGAAATAAGTGGTATTTGAATACCATTTATATCGCATATTTTTTTAGGATTAACGCCCGTGCAATTAAGTTGTGCAATAATCGTTCGATGGAAAGTTATGGAGATCCGATGGTATGTGTATTTTGAAATTGTGCAGAGGTTAATAAGGTGTGAATCCATGGTGGAAAACCTTAAGTTGGAGCACGATGACCTGTCGGTCGTCCAATCTAATGAATGGTGGATATCATACCTTAGGTTTAATGCAATAGAACCTTTGATAAAGCATATTCATATAGTGGATATTTTATGTTGATGTTCGGAAGTTCAGGCAAGGGTAAGAACCTTATGGTTGGCGGTCATATCATATAGTTGGCGGAATATATGATGAATGGAGTTATATGAAATAGACCACTATATGTGTGTTTTATTATAAGGCTAAATGTTGATTCAATTTCCCATAAGGTGAGAACATAAAGGTTATGTTACGGGTTTAATTTCTATTCGAATATTTAATCCGATTGCATGAAATTGATCAGGAGATCAAGTCCCTTGTAGAAAAATACTCAAAAATGAAGTTGCTCAGAATTGTTCCAAATCAAAACGACAGAAAAGAGCTCGCAAAAACAATCCTGTAGCCGTGAACGGCACTCAAATCCGTTACCGTATGGAGGAGATATTGCATTTTGAAATCGCCCAATAACTTTCAATTTGGAAAGAAATTTTTTTAATATATTGTGATGGGATAATTTTATTCTTTATTAAGGTTTAATAAATTAATTAAATTATATAGTTTTAATATTCTATATGGTTTTTTATTAAATCATATATTATATTATTAATTAATTATTTTAATTAATTATTAAAAAAAAAAAAAATTAAACCTTATTAAAAACTAAATATTAAACCATACTATGTATTAAACAAAATTTGAAATATGAAAAAATGCTTTAAAACCCAAAAGGCATAACGTATGGTTTAATGTGGCAACGTTCACATTTCAAAAGTTAATGTAGTCAATGTAATACATACGTGGCAAATGAAAGGTTTGAATGTGCTATGGTATCCGTGTTTGATAGCACGTGGTCCAATAAAAAATGTTGAGCGGAGGTTATGTATGGGCCCAAAAACGTGGGAAGAGGTCACATGAATGTCGGCGGATTATTATATTATATGGTTGAAACTTTATTCAATGCCGAATGAAACTTATAGTTAATCAACCACCTCCCGTTCGATGCGGACGCGTGGGCTTATCCCTTAGCGCCTCACAACTGGCTGTGAATTCGGCGGTACCCTAGATTTAGCAATGAACTCCATTTTTGTCGGGCTATCTGGCAGTTAACCAGACTTAGCTAGAGTTATTCTAGGCCAAACTGGCAGTTGGAGTAAAAGAGCCATAACTTTGGCTAGGAAAGTCCTTTTGGGACGAATTTTTTTTCGATTTTGGGGTATTGAATCATTCTGGAGCTGTTGGGAGTGTTTGTAGAGCCATCAGGGCGTTCTATCAGTGAATTTACCAGCGATTTTG
This sequence comes from Pinus albicaulis, assembly GCA_034641835.2. NCBI lineage: Eukaryota > Viridiplantae > Streptophyta > Pinopsida > Pinales > Pinaceae > Pinus > Pinus albicaulis. The sequence continues at coordinate 1,337,828,177 of CM076572.1, forward strand.
GTCGTGGAGCCACTAGGGCCTAATGAAAGAATAGTTGTTTTGGACTATACTCATCCAATGGAGGTGAATAAATAGTCGTTTTATACTTATTTATGCCTTCTGTATCTGAATATGCAGCTTATTTTTCCTCTTGAGGCTTTCTATACATTTTAATTCACATTTTGGTCATTTAATGAAAGAGGGAAAAGCCTAATTAGAGGCTTTTGGACCCAGCAGAGGTAGCCCAAGAGAGGGGTGAACTACTTAAACAATTACTTGCTGTCATACTGTGTATTTTTGCTGCATTATTTCAGACTCTGCTAATTTAAACAGTAACTTTCCATAAGTACTCTTTTCCCAATCAGGATTATACAGTGAACAAAACTTATTAGTTCATCTTCAAACCACTTTACTTCATTTGCAGAATACGTAAACTTGCCTATTCACACATTACAGTTGGATTAATGAATACTTTTCACATAAACAAATACTTTCATTGATCGGATCTATTACAATGATTACATTTTATTTCTTTAGGCAGAGCCAGTTTGTGGGCCAGGTAGCCTCTGGTTTCATCCTTTCTAGTAAAGGTGAAATAACCAGTAAAAGCCCCTTACTGTCAATCTCTGTACGAGAAATAATTTGTTCTCACAATTTCAGATCAGAAATGGACAAGACCTATGGTTTATAATCATATGGCATAAAATTAAGAAGCAGGTTTTGGTTATGACTCTAACCACAGGTTGGGAAGTGAAGGTAAGCTTCCGTATTAATTATTATTTGCTCAAATTGGAAATTTTATTGGGCATAAAGTTTGGGTGCATTTTTACATGTACATAAAGAGTGATTGTGGGTTATGGCAGGTTAGCCCGGGCATCATAGTCATACTATGGTAAGGAACACATGTGTGGGTGCGATGATAAATTTTTTCTGTGGTTTGGCAGAGGTCACGGGTTCAACCCTCGATGCCTCTGATCGGCTTCCCACATAAAATTTGGTGGCCCTTGAGCTGCCACGTTGCGGCCCCTATCCACGCCACGTGGAAACCTACGATTGGTTGCCCTATTAACCAATAAAAATTCACCACTTCAAACCAATCATAAAGTGCCACTTGGCATGATCCCATTCGCTGGAGAAGACCATTGACCAAGTCAACCTATATAGTCACCCTTCCATGTAGGCATGCCCAATCAGTTGTACAGATTGTTCACTAGGTTGTTTTGCATTAAAAAAAAAATTGCATGTTTGACAAAGTGGACAGAATGCGTTTCTGGGAGCATACGATGTCAATTTTCCACGAAACGAGTTGCACTGGATTCAGAACGATGATATATATGCATCCATTCAGGTTCCACACCATTTCGATAAATTTCATTTTTTAGCATAATTTTGAGCACCTGATCAAATAGAGGAAAGGTAAATGATGTATATCTATGAATATAATCGTTGCAGTATGAAAGTGGAGGAGAGGATTAACAATCCATAACATTTAAAGAATCTAACAAAGGATGAATTTCAAATGTAACTTCAGAGGAAAATGTGAGTATTTAACTTTATGTAATAGAGAATATAACAATGTATGAATTTCAAATCTAAATTTCAACTGAAATACATAGAATATTTACACATAAATGAACACCCAAGAAAGGAATCACATACACATAAGAAAGGGGACAAACTTCAAAACATCATCGTCATGAATCTCTCGTATGAAAGCACTCTTTAATTATGCACTTGATATAATTAATACTCAGAAAATATTACAAAATAGAGAAATAGTGTCTTCTCCAAAACTTGAAAATCCAACCCTTGGTCCTCCTTTTGCATTTAATTTATAGAAATACTACATAGGCTTCAGATCCATAATTTGAGGAAAGTATTAATTACAATAATCTTCAATATCCAAAAGAAATGGATTTGAAAACCTCTTCATTACTATTTGAAATAATCAAGGAGGAGATAATATCTAATCCCCAAATCAAATTGATGATTTAGACGTGATTTTTTGACTTAGCATTTTTATAGGAAATAGAATTTCGAAAAATATGGAAAAATAGGCCTCAAAGATACATCTTAATATCTCAAACCTTGATAGATGTTAGAAAAATGAGGGAGTTTTTTCTTATTTGGTATGTTCCCTAAAAAAACCTCTTTTTATTTTCCAACATTCATCTCCCTATATTAGGAAACTTATTTTGAAAACAATGTTTAAAACAAGAAAAAAAAAATTATAAAATATGTTAAAATAGGCTTTAAAGATTCCTTTGTATTTTCCAAACCATGATGACTGGGTAAAATTAGAAAGAATTTTTTTTAAATCAGCTCATTCACAACAAAAAACTCTTTTTCTTTTCTAAAATTAATCACCACCTTCTTGGAATGCTTGTTTGAACATGGTGACTAAAACAGGAAAAAACATAGTATTTCCATTTCTTCTTAAACCGCTTCTCTCTTTTAGTTGGTAAAATTGTTCCCTTTGTAACTTTTGTCACTTGAATTTGCATGAACCTAACCCTAGTTGTGCTTCCATCAAAGGAGTTGATGAAATATGCCACATGCTATAAAACTGCTAATAACTCATATATATGTTGCAAACTAGTTTCCTGGGTATGCTGGAAATAGTTCTTTTACACATAGTTTCAATTTTTAGGATTTTCCTCTAAAACCTATTTTTAACACTTGGAAACCCTTAAAAATGTCTCGTCAACTTGTAGCATGAGTTATCCTTCTTCAAGAAGTATTTGAGTGTTAAGTATGATCCAAAGGGTGGTTAGAAAACTTTATTTTTAAAATTCTTGTAGGTGCTACGAAACACCTGTTTTCGGTATACTTCATTCGATTGGATACAAAACATAGGTAAAACATTAGGCATGAAATAATAAACCTCTTTGGCATGTTCATAACCCTTATGCCATAAATTCACACAAAATTTCAATATAGTCCAACACATAAGCCTTCACTCTTTCTAAATGAAGTTGTCAACTGATTTTCAAAATATTTGGACCCTTTGTGAAGATACAAACCTAGTGCTATTGTCTCCCTAGGAGGCAATAAAGAAAATTTTGACCATGTACTTGATCTATTAGGATGCTCCCAAGTCGAATACTAACAACTTGACTTGCAACTAAAATAATACTGCAACCTACAAATAGTGACCTACGATCTAACTGCCAATCCTTACTGAAAACACTGACCAAAAAGCTGAAAACCAAACTGCTAAAAATATGTTATAAGTATGAACTTATTGAACAACATAATACTCTAATCTGTTGAAGAATCGTTGAAATCAGGTATTACAAAAATTCCAGTGAAGCCAATCAAGTAGTTGCTCAGAATAATGTGGTCGCTTGAAAGCGCTTCAAAAAAATGAAAACTGAAAAATGTAAAAGTTGTGGCACTTCATAATTGATATTTTTTCAAAGTGAAACCATGATTAAACATTCAAGCTACAAATAACCTCCATATAAATAGCTTCAGGATCATTAAAGTTATAGATCCCATATCTTGTCTGTTGATCTTCAATGTGTTCTACATTTTGATCATCATGGTTGGACTTTTCATGTATGATTTCTATTTCAAATGCATAATTCAAAACAGAAAATTAACCACTCTCAATAACATAGGAAACAATATGTCTTTTCGTTATTACTGAAAAGGAATTTGAGTTGCATGAATTTGATCTAAAAATTTTCTTTGGGCCTCTAAAACTTCAAGATCAATCTCAATTTCCTTAGTAAAATTTTCTAGATCCTGAATCTTATCTTCTGAGTTACATTTACATGACTCTAAATAAGAGGATAATAATGAAGCACAATTCTTATCTACTTCATCATCATTATACCCATCGTTCCATTTTTTAAAACCTAGAATGGAAACAAAGTTTTCCACTAACTCTGTCTTTTGCATCCATGTTTCCAAAAATAGATCCCAAAAACCTGTTATAGACCCTATGGATTTAGTAAGCAAACACTCAACCCACTTCTTGCATTTTCCTTGGAATTAATCATATAATATTCTTATAAATACATCTTCATTTGTCGACTTTAAGAATATCTTTAAATTCGCGAAAATTTGAGATATGTTTCAAAGTCAAACTTAAATCAGCTCCATTAAACTCTAGACTACTCCTCACAAAGTATTCATCTATAGGAAGAGGATTTGGAAAACAAAGAAGATCTGTAAAATCCAAACATGCATACCTTGAAACAATAGTAGCGGCATATGAGTTCTTCATTAAATCTAGTGGAGTGACCAGTACATTCTTCAAGCTTTAAATTCTTCAGATAATGGAATCACCATTGAATCTTTGAATTTTGGATCCTTGAAAATGGAGTCACCAGAAAAAATGTACAAAAAATTTTGTTATCTAACCTTCTGTTTTCCCTCATGTTATCACTCTGTAATTTTTGAGGTTGCAGAAAAAATCACAAAGGTAACCACAAAACCACTTTGGAAGCTAGGATCTAGCCCTGCCAGCTTCAGAGAGGGATCTCTCTTTATGATTTAGCTTTATTTTTTTAAGATATTAGGCTATCTATCTGGTTCATTGTTTGTTTGTTTTGAGATGGTTTGGTTGATTAATGCCAGAAGTTACCATTGGGCTATGGAGTTTATTACTAGAATGTGGATATGTTTCAACTTTTACAGATAGATTTTAAAGGGGAAGGTAGCCAAAATGATTGGATTATGTAGTTAACTAAACTGGAAAAGAAGATATTTAAGGGTTTCCATTAAGTAAAAATAAATTAAGAATTCATTTACTACTTCAGTTGAAAACATCTAAATTATTCAAAGCCAAAATCAAAGTGTGCATTAAAACAAATTATGTTTTTAATTTTCTGTTGAATAATTTAGACTATGAAAAACACATATAAATGGTGTACTAAGAAGTGTAAACATGTTTACAAAGATAGATGCACTTCACCAATAATTTGACACAAGAATCCGGTGAAAGAGCTTTATGTATTACTGAAATTTCCACTGAAACTTGATGAACATATTTACAATAGCTTTCCTTGATACAAAAAACAACCTTTACTACTTTGAATTATGAAGTATTTATACAAAAATATTACAAATAACTTTATTTAGAGGATAAAGACAAAATTCTGAAGTATTTAAAACAAAATTACAAAAATAGCACAAAATTATAGGAATTTTCTAAACAGCTTGGCTTGCTCGCACTATCCTCAAGGTTGTTGTTGTCGTCTTTTGATGATTGTGCCTGGAATGTGTTTTTTTTTGCGTTCAGTTTTTTTTTTCATTGTCCAAGATGGAAAATTAATTTTACTCTAGTAACTCACATAGTTTTTCCCATATATCTTCGATTGGGATAGAAAAATTGATTAATTTTCTATAGGCTTCATCAACCTCTGTGTATTTCTGAAAAGTGGGCTTGATGATGAATAAATTCCTAAGCTCATGACTGATAAAAAAACCGAACTCCAAAGCCTCCATGAATGAATTCCCTATGAGGTGGCCTTTGATGCCTACAAATATGGATGCATCTTGGGAAATCTTGTCTAATTTTTCTTAGTAATCATTAAAACTTATTATATTTTCTTCTTCATGAACCAGTCTTGGTAGACCTTTCCTGTTTAGCACCTGCATATTCATGTGAAATATCTGAATATTGATATCTTAATTTTGGAACTTATTCTCCAGCTGAAGCATGAGGTTTCTTTTGTTGTGCATTTTCTTTACTTCTAGAATATTCTATGTTCTGTCTTGGATCCCCAACTTCTCCAATTACTCTCTATTTTTGTAATTTAAGAGCTTGATAATAGTTGTAGCTTCCCCAGGTGTTATCACCCTAGTAATTCTCAGGTTGTGGTATGAGGATTTATAGTTGAAGAAAACCAGGGGTAGCCAAGAACCTACTTTTGAAATTCAGGATCTAGCCTTCCTAAATTCCGGAGAGGGATCTCTCCTCAAGATTTAGCTTTGTTTTTGTTATAAGATTTTAGGCTAGTTATAATTGGACAATTGGTTTGTTTTGAATGTTTGGTGGGAATAAAAGGTACTTCAAGGTAAACCATAGAGGGATCTACAAGACCATTGGGCTATGGAGTCAACTTCTTGGCAAGCAGAGCTAGGAAATAAGGTCAAAATAGAAAATGTACTAAGGGCAGGGTAGATGACCTTCAAAGGGTTTGGAAATAGGCTTTTTGATGAAATGGAAAGATCTGAAAAAAAGGGCAATGAAGGATTCTTAAGTTACAGAAAATAGGATGAAAGAAAGGGGTCAAAAGGGACTAAGAGCAGTTAAGGATTCTTAAGTCTGGATATCAACAGTAAACATATCAATGAATAACTAGTAAAAAACAGGGAGCTTTTGACACTAATCCTGTATAAACTTTCCTAGTCAATCATTTAAGACAGAAAACATGTAAATGTATATATGGAACTTTAGAAAGATAAACAGTGAAAACAGGAAAATACTTGACTTATCTGATCATCACAAGAATCCTGAGTTATGATGCTTGTTTGACTTAGTTCCAGTCTGCTGCTTTACAAATCGACTCACATGAACTCCCAATGTATTCAGCAAAAATGTCTATAGTAGTCTTGACAAATTTTATTCCACCCTAAATACTTCAAAGAGTGAAGTATTTATACAAAATTATTACAAAATATCTAAGAGACATGTAGGAATATCTCTAGGAGAAAATAAAGATTATTACATAAAAAAAAGGGACAGCTACAAAACAAACTGGCAAGCTATCATTTTATCAAGAAAAGATAGAATGGATTTACCTTATCAAAATTGATTTGTTGCTTGGTTGTAGATGCTTGCTGGCACTTGGAAACAATATCTTGTTAGAAGATAACTTGGAAGACAATCTTTCCAATTTACATCCTTTAACATGTGCTTCACCTCTGGTACTCTTTCACGTTGCCACTTTTATTACTTTACTAATGTAAAATGAAGAATTACAACAGTAAATATTTCTTTGATTGTTCTATTCCCGGATACTCTTTGGCTCTACTCTTTCATATGATACACTTTCACTGCAAAATTTTGCCCTTTGATAACTGTAAAAATGAAGAATATGACTGCACCTGTTCTGCTGCATCTGCAATGATGTTATAACCAATCAGTAAATACTTGCCATTGCTCAGCATTGTGTATTTGTGTACCTTTCAATTTCCTGTAACTCTCATCAGCATCAGTGTATTTTGCAAAGTTTGGTTTTATAACAAACAAGTGTTTGATCTCACTCTGTAGAAAGAACAAATTTTGAAAATATTGTAAAACCACTTTACCACTTCGGGAACCTTGTGGTAATGGCTTGATGACTTGTTCCTTGGCATGAGCTATGATATTCTTGTCATAATCAGTTTGGACTGTCAATTTTTTAAGGAAACCATGTATATTTGGAAGACCTGCTTCTTGTAAAGTTGTATATTTTGCAAGAAACTTTGTGATTGAAAATTTCATGGTTTCACATTTCTCCTCTAAACTATTCATGATATTTCTCTTGGTTATGACTTTCTTGATTTGCAGAATAGTTTTAGTCCTATCATGAATGTTTATTTCCTCCAACTCAGCTCTATTTTTGTTGTTCAAGAATCCAATAAGGCTTACAGCTTGTGAAGGTTTATCTGCCAGTTCTGCTTTAGTTTTCTGAATTTCTACCAGTGCTACTTGCAATAAATCTCTTTGTTCATAGATAATCTGTATTGAGGGCCACTGTAAATGAATAGCTTGAATTATATTATCCCATAGGTAGTTTTTGATGTATGCTACCTGCTCACTGAATTTTATCTCTTTCTTCAAAGTTTTCACCTGTTCTTCTAAGGCCTTTACTCTCTGTTCATGTCCTTTAGAAGTTATCAAAGCATTCTTGTAGGAATTTTCAAGACTTTGATTAGTCTTTTTCAATGCGATGATTTCTTTGTCTTTTAGTGACATTTCTTCGATAGATTTAACTATATCTGATGTACCTGTTGCTTATTGTACCTGTGATGTAGATGATCCAGTGGCAGAGGTATCTATAGATGTTATTGACACTGCAGTTGCCAATACTCCTTTTGGTGCCAAATTCTCTGCCAGTGTAGAAGGAACAGCAGTACTGACAGTTGGAATGACTGTAGCAATGGAGACCTCATTTGCTCTTTTCAATGTTTCATTTTCCTTCATCAGAGTTTCTGTCTGATTCTCCATTTCTTTGATTTGGGATATCATCTTCAGTACTAGCTGCATAGTCTCGTCCTTTTCTTTTTGTTGTTGAAGAATCTCCTTTCCCTGCGGATGCACACTCTGTGGAAGTTTAATTTGCTTTCTTAAGGCAGCAATATCTTCATTCTTTTGCCTTATGAGTGTTTTAGCAACTTCAAAATTGGAAGGATCCACTCCAATTTCTATCACCAAATCTTCTAAAGACTTGATCCTCAAATCCTTAGCATGTAGAGATGCTTTATCTAATTTCATTTGAGTTTGTAAATTAGATACAGTCTTTTGTAACTGGTCTAATTCATGTATGGTATCAGTGTCCATCTCTACATCTCTTTTATTATAATCAGCAATTGACTTTGGATCTGCAATGGTGGGTTTCAAAAATGACATGATCATCTTGTTGGTGGAGTAATCAAAAGTAGTAAGCAGTATGTCTTTGTTTCCTGGCTTTTCTTTAAGGAATTTAGAATAAACTTTATTCTTAATTTCCTCATTTCTTTCTCTGAGCTGTTTGAATTTTTTTTGGATTCCTGAACCTGCCTCTTCTGCTGCTTTGGAAGAGGAGGGAGCTTCTGAATTTACCTGCATTTCCACTATTTCTCTGTCTTGTTCCTGTGTTAACACCTGCTCTTCCTGAATTTCTTTAAGTGTCTCATTGAAAATTAATGTGGCTTCATCATCTGTTTGTTGATCATTTTTGTTTGCTTGATTTTCATTTTTATCTATCTCTGTTATCTTCTCTTTCTAAGCATCAGTCATTCTTTCCCTTTTGCTGTAAATAATTTTAAATTTATTTTTTGCAATGGTCTCTATTGTATAGCCTTCTTCATTCCTGGTCCTTTTGTTTTAACTTTATGTCTGCTCAGTGACTGTTATTGCTTGTGAATTATCTATTTGTCTCTCCTTCTCTATATTGGTAGAAGGATCAATTAATGTATTTTCTACCCATTCCATTTTATTTGCATATTTTTCAATTTCTGGTCTGGATTCATGAAAGAATGGTGTTAACTTGCATTTGACCCTTATGTTACTCAAAATGCCTTGAGGATCATAGTTCCAATAAAAGCGTTCTTGGAACTTGAATTCTGATAATTTGCTGACTATTTCTTTCAATGCATCCCTATTATTTACTATGAAGGGACCTATCTGATTCTTCAACTTAAACTGTGTCCTTTTCTTGGCAACCATGAAATTCACTGCATCTGCATTCAAAATTTTCCTCGAGTACTCCAAAGAAAAAACCCTGATAGTTAGAAATTTGGGAAATTTATAAGGGGCCAGGTTTGCTCCAAATATCCTTAATTCTGCGTGATTTTCATATAGGTACTAGTCACCTACTTTGTAATTTTCAAACAACTGTAGAATTCTCTTTATTTCCTCATTAACCCTTGTTTGCTCTGTCTTGTTCAATAAAATCATGGCTGGTCTGATAAACAAATCTGTGAAGTCCTTATAGCTGAATTCATTTCCATTTTTTTTGAGTAATGAAGTCCAAAGTACTACTGAAAGAGGTTTGCCTTCAACATCCATCTTCTGCAATGCAATTGGGAACTGTTCTGCTTGGAAAAAAAGGAAGAGGTGAAATAGATAGGATGAATATCTAAACACTCCTTTGTTAGACAATTTGGTCAACTAATAATGTATATTATCAGCAATGAATCTGGAAAAATTGAATACCATTGCAGGAGGTCGCCCTGGGGATAAAGTCGAAAGGAAACCTAGAATTGATGCATAAGTGAACTCATCATTAGAATAACCTAGAATGAAGGAAAGCATAGAGATGATTTGTCTGGAAGATTCAGGAAAATCAGAGGTGGAATAGGGTGGATTTAATTTTGGAAAATCAACATGAGTAGGCATGAATTTTTTCAGAATCATAAACTTCTTAGGGAAATCTAAGTCTAAGTATAACTAAATCAAATATTCAATGGATAATGAGACTACCCTTGGATCATGGTTCAACTGGAGCATTTCAATAATGGATTCTGCAATTATAGAAAACAAGACTTCCCTATCCTTATTTACAATACATCTTTGGTCTGGGACATAGTGTAATTGGCATAGTCTGATCAAGTCTTGTGCTAGATGAGTGATTGGGACTACATATTTAGGCAAGTTTGAATCCCATAAAGATATGTCATTTTCAACTTTCTTCACAAATTTCTCATGACAAGAGTCATGTACTTCAAGTATATCAAAGTCTAATGTAGCATCAGTAATTCTCTAGTCTAAATCAATTAAGGAATTGCTCTCTTCAGAACTAACGGGTGGCTGCAAAGGTATGACCACTTCAATAGAATCAGCTATTAGGGCTGGGGTAGGCTTATTTATTTTAGAAGATTCAAGCCTTGGAAGCTTGCTTGAGGCAGATTTTTGGGTTTTTGGACCTCGAGTCTTAGGGGTGACCTATTTTCTTGTCATTTTAGGGAAAAATAAGCAAGATTAGACTGTTTTCTTAGTTAATTTTGAAAACAGGGGCTAATTGAGCAGATCTAGGAGAAATTTGGGAATCTGGGCAAGGGTTTTGGGATGAAAACATAGGTTTTCAAGGTGTAGAAGACTGAAACAAGGGTTCAATGGCGTCTTCATGTAATTTAAATAAAATTGAACAATGGAAATTGCCTTCAAATGGCCGAAAATATCTTTAAAATAGAGTTAGGAGAAATGGCAAATTCTAGAAAAAAATTGCCAATCTAAAATGGCATTTTTAGATTGGTATTTTTCGGCTTCTATGCTTCAAACTATTTTATAGATTTTGGTTTTGTTCTTTAAAATTGAAAATTTGCAGTTTTGGATCACTGAAAAATACCTTTTGCAGGTATGTTTGCGGTCGAGAAGGGTTTAAAAATGGTATCAGTCTTCAAACTGGTCACAGTGATTTCTATGGCAAAGCTTTGTGGTGAAATCTGCTTCAGGGGGGGTCAATTTGAACTACAAAGGTGTAGAACTGAAGTCTGAGCGTGATTTCTCAATGGGCGGAGGCACAAAAGATAAGAAAAAATAGTGAAAAATCAAAGGTTAAACCCCTCAATTTTATTACTCTGTGTAGCATTAATGGCAGGTCATAGTCAATGGCGAGAGAAGTTTTGCTTTGAATGAAAAAAACCATTCAGTGACATCGCGTGGATTTTAAGATGTAAGTTTTTTTGAGCTTTTATAACACGATCGAATAGAAAACTGACATGTAGCAGTCAGCGGTTTTGTAAAACAACTTTTATCACGCAACTTTTCCCAAACTGCGCCCGTTCACTTTTGGTGTGCGATATGGAATGTGCGACGTCGGATCGCGATGGATGAAGCGAAGGGTCGGGATCTTTTGGAAAGTTGGGGGAAACAGGGTGGGACCAGGCTTTTTGATATGCGTCGTTGATTTGGTAAGTGGTGATCAACGGTTCAAAATCAATGCGTTGAGAAATGGTGGGTTGATCGCGCTCAATGTGAATCATTGGATTAGGATTAATAAAATGATCGGAGGGTTGGGAATGAACCCGAGGGTGTTGGGTTATGTGATAAAGCTTGTGTATAAAAGGAGTTTGTACATAAAATAAAGTGAATGGGGCGGGTTACTAAAGGGTTTAACCAAGGTTTAAACTTTGGTATAGGGGTATATAACGGGAAAAGAGGGGTAAGGTGTTGACCGGATAAATCAATCTTGCGGACAAGATCAATCTCCCTAGTACCAAAAGGTAATCTAGCAACAAACAGCCAAATAAACCTATCTTTCTTTAGACATATGTGATTTACAAAAGAATACTATAAAGGTGTTAAGGTCTTACCGTAGATCTAATGCTTGTTCGAAGTAGTTGTCCCTCGATCACTTGAAAGAGTTATCTTTACGGACTTGCAGTCACAAACAAGTAAACATTAAATAGCACCTGTATAGTAAATATCATAAATCATGCCTATCATGGTGATCAAGGAATCCATGAAATAAACTGTTAATTAACAGCTTATTGAGAAAAATGAATTCATTTGTATTAAATTTGAATAAAGAAAACCTTAAAACCTTAGCCTTGATGTTGAACAAGCCTTCCAGGGGTCCGAAGTAGGAATATCCTCTACTCTGACAAGCCTTGCACTCTTCCAACCGAGACAGATAGAGGTATGTGATCTCTCCTCACAAAATCTCAGTTAAATGAGTCTGAATCCCAATAGCACTTAACCTCAAAATAATTCTAAAGCTTTTACTCCCCTTGAGGCTACCCAATGCTTCTTTTTATAGTGAAAAAGAGGAGGTTTCAGTTCCAACTATGAAAGGATAGAATCCTCCTTCAAAAGGATAAGCTCCTCACATCAAGGGGTTATCTCCTTAAGGTAAGGGATACATGAACCTCAAAAGAGCGGTTCTGCCACTGCAAGATTCTTTCTAGAGGCTTCTAGAATTTACTGAAAGTGAGCTTTTTGAGTTTACTTGCGCATTTTTAATATTTTACAGGGGTCCGCACCCATAACACAGATAAAGTGCATTCAGGTACGCAGGAGTCATGAACATTAGGTGCGGGACTGCAGGCAAGACAAAGAGAAAGTGTGATACCAGAGTTAAGGAGATTTTTAAGAACTTTTCTCTTATTTTCAAGGCTTGACATGAGGAACTGATGTGTTAGACTTGAAAAGGAGGAAGTATGAGTGATAATGAGCTCATAAAAATAGTAGAATGTCAAGATGACAATTTTCAGTGCAACAGATTTCCCCCTAAAGTGCAAAGTATGGAATAGATGAAGCTAAAGTCTGTCATATATGAAGAGTGAAGTACTTTATCATTTCAAGGATCATCATGTGGACACCCCAGTCGGAACCTGTAAAAACATTCAATGAAAAACATATATATGTAAACATATCATCGCTGAGGTAGGCATTCCCATACTCAGATCAAAAATAATTAGAAACTGATTTAAACTGTTCTGATACAGGAATTATTTTCAATACATCAACAATATAGACATGTGTAGACACAGTATGGACGTAGCCATCTATTTATGAGTATTCCACTGTATAAATGATAACAAAATTCCTTGCAGCCTGGATGGTAGAAACTAGATCCAGGATCTTGATTTCTGCTTCTCGAACTAGTACGATTCTATCCATGTGAATAAATGTGTCAAAGTCGAACATGGTAGAAACCACTTGATTACCAGTCAATAATGTAAATTGTTAACAAGTGTGAGAGTAACCATAAGTAATGTCAATGGCCCTCAATGTACTCAGTACAATCCATGAGATGTGAATGAATGAGTTGAAGTCGAACATGTCATGGAATCATTCGATCGAAGTTCAATGATGCAAATTTTCATCGAAGGTGAGAAACCTGCCATTGAGGTATGCAGATTTCAAGGTACTGATGATTTCTGGATCAACTTCCTAGATAATGAGCTGTCATCGATAGGAAGTGATCCATAGTAGGAAAACCCAAAACACAAAATCATAGATCAAGTTTTGAAAAAATATATTGGCAAGGACTGACTCAGGGAAGGTCAAAATGGAAGACAAATATTTTTCAGATGAATGGTTTGTTTGAACTGTCCTCTTGAACACATAACGACACTGCAAATGGTTTAGTGACAATTGACCCAAAACTAATACCCAGAAACCGGCTGAAGACTTTCAAAATGGTTTTATTAATTGTTCGGCAAAGGATTTCCCAACCCAGGTGGACAAAAGTGTCGTGTTCAAGAGTGGTTAACGACTTTTAAAATAATCAAAATACAACAAACAGGTTCATTTTTCTCTCTTTTCCCTCACCATTTCTGGAAAGTACCTCTTTATTTTTGATAAGCTTGAGGAGGATAACATTTGCTTGTTTATAAGCTCATCCTTCAAATGAGTCCAACTTAATTTAATATTCGAACCCTAAGAAGGAGTGGTTCGTTCCTGTTTGAAATTGAACAGGTCCTTTACTGTTAAATTTTAACAAGTCCAGTATAGGAGAAATCAGTGTTTTTTCAATTTTAGGGAGTCAGAAGAAAAAACTTAAGAAGACTCCATGGGGGTACTTTTTTGTAAATTTAGTCTCTCAAGCCCAAAAAAGGATAAAATAATGCGGAAGAGAACTCTATTGACCATAATTAGTTAACATATACCTTTTTCGTAAATAGTCCATTTCAGTCCGTAAAAGGGGTAAACTTATACTGAAGGGACGATCATTCATTTATTTTAACGAGTTCGAATAATCAAGTGCTTGGCAATATTTTCAATTTTTGAGAGTCTAAAAAGAGCTTAAAATAGGACTCCAAGTTTTCACTTTTTCGTAAATTTTTGAAAGAGTCCAAAAAAGTGATAAAAGTATGCTCTTTGTTGAAAAACGATCAATTTTCCCGAAAAATCCAATTTCTGCACAAAAACTCGAAACATTACACATACCTGTTTAAGATAAATAAAAATGTTTTCAAAAATAACCTTTTTAAAGTGAAAAATAAAAAATAAAAAATTCATTTATTCGAAAAAACTTATAAAAAGGACTTTTCTAATTTCATTTTTACCATTTGAGTTCAGAGTGAAAAAGTAAGAGCTTTTGGGTAAAAAAGTTCCTGCGAAGATTCTGGAAAATCCACCCGGTGAATTCGAGAACCGTCAGCTCCAGGTAATCCACGACCTCCTTATCTTGCATTTCATCTATTTACATTTCGTTTTTAGGCTTTAGATTTCATTTTTTAAGCAAAAATAGGTTCATAAATCGTCCGCGGGGGTCCGCAGGTACAACACGCGGGCCCTGCGAACCCTGAATTTTTTCTACATAGAAAAAAGTCGTGGGTCCGCACCTGTTCCACAGCACCCGTGCGTACCTATGCACTGTGTATAAAAACAGAGTGCAGACCCCGTGCAATTAAATTTTAAACTTAAATTTCTCCATTTCCACCCAAAAATTTTTAAAACTAAATTGTTCTAATATGTCTTTTTATGCATTGTAGGATATACAAGATGCTAATTTTTAGAGAACGTGAGCATGAAGATGTAGATGAAACCTCAATGCTTCATTTGCCTACAATGCAGGCATTAAGAGCATGCGGTTTGTATAAATTATGGGCCATTCAGGGCATGAGGGCACAGGTAGACCTCCTGACGTGGCTAGTGAATAGATGGAATGTAGAGGACCAGTGTTTTATTATTGGCGGCCACTGGCTCAAAATTGAGCTGGAGGATATCTATTTTTTGACTGGTTTGTCCAAGAGGGGTGAACAAATTTCTCTATTTGGGACTAGGCTAGGTGGCCAGTCGGTCGCTAGTCTTCGACTAGAGTTCTGTAATGATAAGGCAAACCCCCGGGACAAACAGATTGACACAAAAACTATCATTCGTCCCGAGCTTAAATTTATTGCATTTACTATCACCAGACTATGTGGGAGCGCAGTGTTGCATGTGGCTACTGGTTCCCAGATGCACATTGTTGTAGACTGTTTTCGAGGCACCATTTTCAACTGGTGCGAATCCGTGTTAGCCAATGTAAAAGCCCAATTAACCAGAGCAAAGAATGGAAAGCTAAAAAACTTTGGATATGGATCCATTGTAGTCACCTTTTCTCTAGAGAGGATCCCCATGTTAGCTCCGCAGAACATTCCTGTTGATGCTGGTCGACCTCGAGAACCTAGGATGGTTCCTTGGGTTGCATTGATGGCCCGTCACGCTGCTGAGGGCATCGAGGTTGTTCGATTTCCTTCTACATATTTTCTTTGGCTTGAACGCCAAATTTTTGTCATAGAGGACTTTCCATACACCGGGATAGATTTCCGCAGTGACCGAGAGATGGCTCTCCCAGCAGGGGAACAGTGGGATGAATCAGGTAAAAATCATTTTCAACAATATCTAGGTTCTAATTTTTTGTATTTTAATCGTCCCAAAACTAATAATCAAAAATTTTAAATGCAGATGTAGGCCCACGGTGACCAGCCCATCTCCATCGTTATGAGAGGAGGCATCCAGCTACTGCAACACCAACCCCAGAGGGCCAATCAGTAGATATCCTGTCTGATTTAGAGCATCACCTAGAGCGCCTGACTCTAGACATTCCAGAGACTGACATAGATGATATTATGCTCAGATTACAGAGATATGTGATTGGTGTCCCAGGACCTTTTAGGAGGTTCCTATGTAGGGTGGCCCAAGCAGTGGTCTCTTATCGTGATCATCATCAGTGATAGGATGATCGTTTTGTAGACTCATATTTTTGACCTTTTGTATTATCATTTTTGCCAATCATAAGGTGTTTTCAACCTATGATCGAATACAATGTATATTTTGACACAAACTACTATGCTATGATATATCACTATTACCAGCTACCTGTGTACATGTTATTGAATGTTGTTTAATTTACTGTTTTGATTATTGCAAATGTCGATTTATCATACTAGAAGAAACTACATCTGCTAATGTATTTAAATGTCTTGGAATATGCTGATATTCAATGTAATCAAATTCACGTTCCAAGAGACAAAATCTTAAAAATAACTGTAATAACACTAGATTTCTAATGGCATAAACCTTGTTAAGCTGTAATACAACAAGTTCATAATCCAACCTAACAAACAAACTTCGAATTCCAAACGATATGGATTCAGATAATAACTCAATCACTACACTATACGCTGCAATTTTATTCGTTGTTTGACCGAGGCTTACCCCATGCATGGATACTAACTCGTCAGAGGGTGAATAGATAACCCAAGCTGCGGAAGAAATGTTTTGTGTACTACGACAAGCACCATTAGCAAAACCAATGTAGGTTTGAAGTGACGTCGACATCTGCAATATCAAGAGTAAAACTCAAATAAGCAGGAACAGTGATAAAAACACACTCTAAACTAGGCATGCTTTTCTAATCTAAGACACACTAGCATTAAAGAAATCTAATCTAAAAAACCTCCACACCAAATTTAAGCATAATATCTCTTCAGATAAAGCCCATTTCTGGGTTTATCTAAAGGGACATAGTCGAAATATATCAGCGCATAGGCCCCTTTTTCCAGCTTTCACTTAACAATGAAAGGACCATGCCACATGGGCACAAATTTTCCAACCCCTAGCTTATTTTTGGCTTGATTGTACACTAAAACTAGGTCTCCTTCTAAAAAATTACGAGGTGTAACATTTCTATCGTACTGAGCCTTTATTCGTTTGACATGAGCCTCGTTTGCTAATGCAGCATTTCATCGATTCTCATCTAGCTGAGCCAAGTACAAAAAACTTTTCTCCTCTTCAGACGCAACTGGGAGTAATTCTATGGCTAATTTCAATGATGGAATTTCGCATTCAATAGGTAACGCAGCTTCCAAACCGTAAACTAGTTGAAAGGGAGTGAAACCAGTTGATGTTTTTACTGAGGTCCGACATGCCCAAAGTGCTGAAAATAACATGGAATGCAAATTTTACTTATGAATACCAATAATTCATTTGATCATAGTGACTAAAACTTTATTCATAGCTTCAACCAGACCATTAGCCTGCAGGTAATATGGAGTAGAACTATCGTGGCGCAGGCCAAGTTGATCTGTTAGTTCAGTCATCATCATATTTCGAAAATGACTTCCATGATCTGTAATTATGGCTTGAGGAACACTGAATCTAGCAATTATATGATTGAACACGAAAGTTGCAGCAGTCTTGCTGTCTGCCGAAAAAGCAGGCATCGCCTTGGCCCACTTAGTAAAATAATCTACCGCTAGGATAATATATGCATGCCCCCCGGCCGAGTGAAGGTTACATGTAATAAAGCAATACCCCACTTTGTGAAAGGACTGACAGAAATTATAGGGTGAAGAGGAGCGGGTGGTGCACGCATTTTAAGATCAAAGACCTGACAATTGTGGCATTTCCGGACTGCATAGATACAATCTTTGAATAACAATGGCCATAAATAACCAGCGCGCAATATATTTTGGGTTGTGGCATACCCAGACATATGACCTCCACATGCTCCAAAATGGTAGTCATTTAGAACCTTCTCAGCTTCTTCATGAGTAAGACAGTGTCTGAAAATAGAATCCGCTCCACGACGATACAGCGTATCACCAATAATATTGTATTTTTGGGATTGGAAACGTATTTTCCGTCACTGAGATCATGAGATTTCAAGCCGAAAATATTGGGTTTGGAGATAAACAATAATATCCCCATACCAAGGATTAAGAGTAATGATAAGAAACAAGGATTCGTCCGCAATGGGCTGTTCCACCACAGTTTCAGTATCAGTAGATGGGAAATCACACATCAGTTCGGAAAAAACCAAAGATTTCTTTGCCTTGGATTTTTCAAATTCCAAGTCAAATTCGTGCAGGATAACTATCTATTTGGAATACTTGCCCCCTAGCAATTTTTTGGTCAAGATGTACATCATAGGGTTACAGTCATAAAATACCATGGTTTTGTGTAATAAGATGTAGTGTCAAAATCTTTGGACAGCTTGAACAGCTGCCAAGGCCAATTTCTCCACATGTGTGTATTTGATCTCAGTCGGATCCAAATTTTGACTAAGATAGTAAATCACATGTTCATTGTTGAATTCATCTTCCTGAACTAAAACCATTCCAATAGTGGAATGAGAGGCGACGAGGTACAAAAAATAGTCCTGGTTGTAATTGGGAGGATGCAGTCATGGTGCATGGGTCAACACGTGTTTGAGTGCATCAAAAGATCGATCAACAGTCTCATCCCAAAAGAATGGAACGTTCTGTTTAACAACCTGGTAAAACCCTTTGTTATCTCGGCGTAGTTAGGAATGAATCGACGTAAAAATTTTGCTTTCCCCTGCAAACTTTGGAGTTGGTGTAGAGTCGAAGGAGGAGGTAGATTAACAATAGCTTCGACCTTCGACGGATCAACGCGAATGCCTTATTTTGAAACAATAAATCCTAGTAAGCGATCTGATTCTACACAAAAAACATATTTGTGTGGATTCAGCCAAATTCGATAATGCCTACATCTCATAAATATAGCTCATAAATGAGTGAGATGGTCGGCCCTACGTGATGAATGACCAGGTAAATCATCGAGATAAGGCTGCAAAATGTGCTTAATGTCATGAAATGCGTAAGACATAGCCCTTTGAAAAGTTTCCCCAGCGTTCTTCAATCCAAAGGGTAGTTTGCAATAAGAAAATGTTCCCCATGGACAAATGAAAGTTGTTTTAGGCCGATCGGCAGGGAGTATGTTTATTTGATTGTAACCAGAAAAACCATCCATAAAGGAAAACATTTCACTGCCGGCACAATCATTGATAATTTGATCGATATAGGGGGTTGGATAATTATCTTTAGGGAAAGCTCGATTAATATCCCTATAGTCGATACATACTCATATCGTTCCTTGTTTTTTGTTAACAGGAACAATATTCGATACCCAATCGGTTAAAGGAATTGGATAAATGAAACCTGCACGAAGTAATTTCTCAAATTCGACTTTGATAGCAGCAGCTTTTCGCGGATGTATCTTACGTAAACGTTGACGGATAGGTTTGGCATCTGGGTAAGTCTTGATTTCATGTACAACAATCGCTGGATCGATTCCTGGCATTTCTTCATATGACCAGGAAAACACGTCATGGAATTCTTGAAATAGGGCTTTATAAGTTTGGACTTCATCGTCCGTACAGCAAGCACCTATATGAATGTTTTCAATTATTCCTGTCTTAACTGAAATCTCAATAGGAATCGTTCGAGAGATATTTTCCAAATTTAACTTAGAATCAGGATTTTGCAATGGATTCTGCGGTTCTTTGACATATTCAGCAGTAAAAATAGAAGCGAAATCATTTTCAAAATGATCCAGCTCAGGTAAAAATGAAGATCGGTGATGTAGATCTTCCCATGGTAAATCGTCAACAGACAAAAGTTCACAAATCTGCTCATCATTATGAACAAGATCGGGAAATGTCGTTGTGGCTGAGCTAGATATAGAAAGTGATTCCTCATGGATCCCATTCATTAGATCAATTTCGGTTGAAGAAGGATCGAAAAGCGACTGTACAACCTGATATGCAATTTCAAAGGGACTCAAAGGTATCGCGCCATCAAATGAGTCCAACTCGGAATTGGAAGGTAGGATTCAAGGATCATCAAATGTAATAGTATTTGATGAAATCATATGAATAGTTGCGATAGAAGGAGATACGTTAGGAGGAGGAAAGGAACAAGTTCCTAGTAAACCATAATCTTTTATCAAACCTACCCCAAATCCTTGTAAGGGATAGTCGTTTTACCGACGTGCTGGATTGTTTCTGTAGAGGCTGGATCGGAGGAGAAATAAGTTAACTGGTCTATTGTAACGATATTTCCTTGATGTGGAAACTTGATAAGCTGAAATACCGATGAAACAACATCAGTCATAACATAAGACCAACTACGACCCAGGAGAATGTTGTAATCTAGAGGGGCATCAACCACTTCCACATCTAGATTTACGGTTTTGCCTTCGACCCCTATAGGTAAATCCTACAAAATACCGAAAGCATGGAACCCTCAGCCATCAAAAGCATTTAGAATTGTTGGAGACTAATTGAGTGTAGGAGAACCAAGTGATTTCCAACACTGGATCGACATAATACACGTAGAAGCCCCCTCATCAATCACAGTCGGAAAGATTGGTCTATTTTTTACTAATACTGGAATCTAGAAAGCCATTTGATGAGGTAGGCGGGGTGTACTATTCTCTAAATCGAAGATTATTAGGTTCGAGTCCTGAATATCGACAGCTCCTATGGCAGACAAAACTAATTTATGTTGTGCTGGGCACGATTTCAGCATTTCCAAAGCCGACATTGTTCAAGGGGAAATAGCTAAGTCCTCAACAATGTTGTAATTTTGAGCAGCTCTCGCATGTGGATTGAAAGCTAATTTACGAAGTACACCTTTAGCAGGCAGTTTGATTACTAAGTCTGGATTGGGTTTCTCGATCTTTAGCGGATCAAAAACGGGAGGAGGTGTAGTTGATGTGTTTGAACTAGAATATTCTGCTTCTTTATCGTCAACAGGATTCTTACTACCATAATCTTGTGATCGCGTCGCAACCCTGACATGAGACATCATCAGAATAGTTTCTTCTGAGGCATTTGAGGTAGAACCAATCATCTTACTATCTTGAGTAGGAAAAAGATCCTTCAAGACAACGGGTTGTTGAGATCCTTTAACGAATTTCGAAACCTCTGCTCGATGTGAGCATTCCTTAGTAAAATGATCCTCGTCGCAAATGAAACAAGGATAGAGAGGCTTGCGTTTTTCATCATTAGATTCATCTTTATCAGTTTTATCTTTTGAATTCTTTTTTTTTTTATTCTTCCCCTTCTTTTTACCGCTGGATTTAGATTTGGACGTAGATGTCTCTACGACATGAATGTCGGTAGAAATTTCAGCGGAAGACTCTCCTTTCGGGGAATCAGGTAAAGTTATTATAGGAGAAGAATTCTTCGAATATTTCTTCTTGCTTTTAGTATTAACTGTACCAATCATACCATCAGCGGCATGAGACCCTGAAGGAGCTGCAGTTATCTGACCTTGTTTTGGAAGATCGGGGATTTTTTCATGTAAATTACCTGACTACGTCTAGATGAGGTCAAGGTACTGAGCTTGAGAAATGACTTTCTCCTCAATAACAACTCCAGCCTTAGCTACATCTTCAGTGATTTTGCGTAATAATGATTTAACAAACCATTCCGCCAAAATTTGATCCGGAATGTAAACTTTCACTAAATGCCTTCTACGTCGCCATTCGTGAATATGATCAGAAATATATGTGGACGTGGATTGCTTTAGCGAAGTCAATAGTTTTCTGCCATTATCGTATCTGATAGGAAATTGAAAATGAGTTAAGAAGGTAGTTGCTAACTAGCTGAAATTATTAAAAGAGCCTCGTGGTAACTCAATGTACCATTTGGCGACAAGACCAATAAGAGTTCGTTGAAAAAGACGTAAGTGAATTGAATCATCAATTATCGAATTAGACGCACATCGGAGGTGATAAGTCATAACGTGATTTGATGGATCCTCTCCTAACTTACCCTTGAATTTTGCTATATCACTGGGAAACTTATGCGGCATTGGTGGCCAATACGGATGATAGAAAATTGGATCATTCGTAAGGCGTGTCAAATCAGGTAAATCCAAAGTTGCAATAAATGGTAACTGACGGTTAGGGTCACGAAAACCTTGAGTAACAAGAGCAGTTCCGGGAGGAGGATACGTAGGATAGCTGGGAATCGGATTTTCATTAGGAATTGTATAACCCCTCGGGAAACCAGGATTAACCGGACCAAACTATGGTTGTTGAGGCTGTTGATAAGTATAGCCAAGGTATGGTTGATACTGATAAACTAGGTTTTTGTGAAATGGGACCGAATTAATGTTATCCCTGGTACAGTTGATACGTGAATTGTGGTTGACTTGTGACAATCGTACTTGTACTAGCTTGTCCCGCAAGTATCTGGACTGAAGTCTGAACTGTAGGTCCTGACTGGGGTACAAAGACTTGAGGGATTTTCATGGATGCAGGGATAGAAGAAACTGGAGCTACAGATACTCCAGAGATAGGTGTTATAGGTTGAACAGATGTTGCAGTAGTTGCAGCAGTTTGAGGTGGACTCTGAGGTGTACTAGGTGTTGGGAATCATGATTTCCGTTAGACCAAAACCCGCAGGTGTTAGTCAACGATCGCATCGCCAGAGATAAGGATCCACGAAAGGCAGTTAGTCCATGTCGCGAAACACACGGGGAGCGTTGGTTTATCCAATGTCCAACAATCTCCCCCCCAACGCGAGCCAGGTGTGTATCGAACTCGTGACCTATGCTCTGATACCAATTGTTGGGAAGAATACTGAGAGGGGGGGTGAATCAGTATTTAGTGCTGCCTAAAAACTTTTTACTTTTTCTTGCTTTTAAACCCATACGCTAATTTACTGAACACAACTCACGTATATGCACGGATATCATTAAGAAAACTTTTGTATGTCCAGAGATCTAATTATGCATTTAATTCTTAACTTAGATCATTGCATCATTCATTCATCAGATGTTTAGTAAGCAGTAAACAGGTGCAGTAAGAACATAATAAATCATCACACATAAGCAACACACATGACCACCAGGATTTAAGGTTGAAACCCAATTTGGGAGAAAACCACTGTTGTCGTCGTCTCAGTCTTAAATATTTATTATATAAAGAAAACTTCTTACAACCATGTACTAGCACAGACTCATACCAGCACGCAGGCACCCACCTGCAGAAGGTTACAACCTTCTCTTGTTTACCAGCCTCTCCTGGAAGGGAGCTACAACCCCCTGCTCTCGTTTACCAGCTATCACTAGAAGGGAGCTACAACCCCCTGCTCTCATTTACCAGCTATCATTGGAAGGGAGCTACTACCCCCTGACTGAAGGCTTCGACCCTCAGCATCACTGTAGACCACATTTCATCAATTTTCATACTGGATCAAACAGCTTCAACACAACTCTTCACTTATCAACAAACATACTTTGCCCAATACTTCAAACAGAACAGTGAGACCACTGTAACCAGAATATCAGAGATAACCCAAACTTCAGAATAGATATGCAGATGTAAACTCAACCCTGAACATTCATTGAATCAAATATCATACGCTACTTTTCTTTACTGAAGCCGCGTACATACGCGCTTTCCTGCACACCAACTCGCGTATACTTCTGTGTATATTATTCTTCAGAAAACCCTATACGCGCCTTTAATTAATAGAGACCGCGTATACACGCGCTTTTGTAGAGACCAACTAGCGTATAGATCTGTAAATGGAAAACTTTACAAAACAGATCAGATCTATAAACTTACCCAGATTTCTTCATTATCTTCAGCAGACTATGCGCCAGATCTTCACCATTTCTTCCGCTGCAGATCATCCTAGAGATTTATCATCATCATCAGATCTAGAGATCTTGAACCATCCTCAAATCCATGGGTGCATCATAGATTCAGATCTATCAATTAAGAACAGAGTTCATTCATGCAGATAATCCTTAGAGATATTTATTCATCAACAACCCTTACTCATGCACACCCTTGCACAATGATCTTCTTCTCCTTATATAGATTTAGCCTTTATCAATACCATGAGTCAAAACCACACAACTTCCGATGGTATTCCTAGACGGGATCAAATAGATAATCCAGCGCTCAATACAGTGGGCCAATACCATGGTAATGCCCCTAGGTATCATATTTTTTAGAGCGCAAAAGGCATACGCGATTTTGAGCGTGCATATCCGCTTGTATACGCAACTTCGCCTCATAAAAACTGTGTATATGCTAACCCTGAATGTATATGTGGGTTCCCTTCACAAAAGTAGAGTATATACGCGGGTTGCCTTCACAAAAGTAGCGTACACATTGTGACATATTGTATTTATCATTTTTCTGGCACTTACTGGAATTGTTTTTTCTGTCACATCTGAACTGATCAGTAGATACATCATTCTTACATATTTAGCACATAGGTTGCTTATCATAGGCAACTCATCAAGTAGGTTTCCATCAAGGCCAACTTCATCAAGTAGGTTGCCATCAAGGACAACACATTGCATCATATTGCCAACAATCTCCCCCTTTGTACTTGATGGCAACCATGATGGTGTTTGATCACCACAACAGATAGATACATTTAATATAACCATTATGCAACCACCATGATACTCTCCCCCTTTGACATCAAGGGAAAAGGGCGGATCAAAACCAAAAAAAGGTTTTTATTCTCATGTAGAAAGAAGAGCTCTGTAGATCTGATGTGCACTGAAGTTACCATGCTCCCCCTGAGTTCATGCTGAATCTTCAAACATATTTTGCAATGAAGTACATGACTCTATGACCTTTCCTATCACCAAGGACTCATACTTTCATCAAAGATCCAACCCAGTGGATTTACATATATGACTCAAGTACCCAACCAAGTGGGTTTACACATTTGATCAAGTCCTTACATTACAATTTTACATTATAGGTCTCAACATGACCTTTTCATCAAATTACAACAATGACCTTTTGTAACAAATACCAAAAAGACCTCAAGAGAGAGATCGTATTTCAGAACCATCATAATGCCAACAATGCATAATTCTCAGCAAGGCTAATGTTCCTCCTGAACCTGTACACCTGTTCTTGAGCCATTTCACTCCTTCATCTCCCCCTTAGCTTGTGCATCCCGAACACTTTCAACAGCAAATCATCAAGGCATCTGCATCAAATATATGAAACAGAAATATGAGAGCTGAAACATCACCAGAGATACCCAACAGCACCACAGTTGTGTTGAAGAATGCTGACCCAGAATAATTTTTCAGCAACCACCCATACGCGGTTTTATGTGTACAAACTCGCGTATATACACGACTGTCTTTCAGGAAACCCGCGTATCCAATTTAATCTTCTGAATTTAAGCAGATCTGATCTTCTGCATGGCAGAGACTACTCCTAGCTTCTGTCTGAGATATTTGAACGCTTCCCTGGGCAGAGGTTTGGTAAATATATTAGCAACTTGTTCTTTGGCGGGAACATACTCCAACTTCACCTTTTGTTCAAGCACTTGTTCACGTAAGAAGTGATACTTGATGGGAATGTGTTTGGTCTTGGAATGCATAACAGGATTCTTTGAGATACTGATGACACTTTTATTATCACACATAATGGATATAGGAGGTGAAAATTTGATTTGAAAGTCTTGTAAGGTTTGCATCATCCAAAGAAGTTGAGTGCAACATGATGCGGCAGCCACATATTCTGCTTCTACTGTAGATAAGGAAATAGAGTTTTTCTTCTTGTTGAACCAAGATACCAACCGGGGCCCCATATAGAATGCGCCACCACTAGTGCTTTTCCGATCATCAATATTTCCAGCCCAATCTGCATCAGTGTAAGCATGAAGTGTGAGATCAGCATTCTTTGGATACCATAGTCCAAAGTCTTGAGTTCCTTGTAGATATTTGAATATTCTTTTGACAGCCTGAAGGTGAGACTCTTTTGGATTAGCTTGGAATCGTCCAACAATCCCAACTGCATGCATAATGTCTAGTCTAGTCCCAGTGAGATAAAGTAGACTTCCTATCATAGATTTGTATTCTGGTTGATTCACCGTGGGAGAATCATCATGAGAACTGAGATTACATCCGGTTATCATTGGTGTACTTACAGGTTTGCACTCTTCCATGCCATACTTCTTCAGAATTTGCTTAAGGTATTTTGCTTGTGATAAGAATATGCCATCTATAGTTTGATGCACTTGAAAGCCAAGAAAGAATGTTAGTTCCCCAAGTAAAGACATTTCAAATTCTTGTTGCATAGCTGAAGCAAATTTCTGACTCATAGATTCTTCATTGCTTCCAAAAATGATATCATCAACATATACAACCACAATCAATATTTTGTCATTTTTAGTTTTTGTGTATAAGTTGCTATCAACAGACCCCTTTGAAAATCCTTGTTGATGAAGATATTTGTCGTGACGATAATACCATGCCCTTAGAGCCTGTTTGAGACCATATAGAGCCTTTTTAAGTCTACAAACAAGATTTTTATCATTTCCAAAAATGAATCCTTCTGGTTGTTCTATATAAACTTCTTCTTCTAGATCACCATTGAGAAAGGAAGATTTAACATCCATTTGATAAACTTTGATTTGTTGGAAGCTTGAAAAAGCAAGAAACATTCTTATGGCTTCAAGTCTAGCTACAGGAGAAAAAGTTTCTTCAAAGTCTATACCTTCTTATTGAGCATACCCCTTGCAAACAAGTCTATCTTTATTTCTTATAACATCCCCATTCTCATTTAACTTGTTTGTGAATATCCATTTAGTTCCAATGACATTTTTGTCATGAGGTCTTGGTACTAATTCCCAAGTGTGATTCTTTTCAATTTGATCAAGCTCTTCATTCATGGCTTGAATCCAACATTCATCTTTGCTAGCTTGATTGACATTGTGTGGTTCAATAGCGGATAGAAATGCCAGATAGCTAGAAGATCCCACAAGAGTCCTTCTTGTTTGTACACCTGATCCCTTATCTCCCAAAATTTGAGATTCTGGATGATTCTTTTGAACATATCTAGATGGAGCTTTTTCAGATAAATCATCTTCAGGTTCTTCATTGAGTTCATTGTTCATATCATTTCTATTTGATGTAGAAGGACATATGTCACCATCGTCTTCATTTGTTGTTTGTTTTTCTTCTTTTGGGGCTGCAAGAGACTCATCAATAACAACATCAATACATTCAAAAATATTCCGAATTCTTTTATTGTAACATTTATATGCTCTACTCCTAGAGGAGTAACCAAGAAGTATCCCTTCATCTGCTCTGGATTCAAACTTGCCAAGTTTTTCATCATTATTTTTTATAAAACATCTGCTTCTAAAAACTCTAAAATGCTTCACAGTGGGAGGATTACCATACCAGAGTTCATATGGAGTTTTATCACTATTTACTCGAACATGTGCCTTGTTAAGAATATTTACTGCTGTATGTGCTGCTTCTCCCCAAAAAGTGTCAGGTGTTCCGGAATCATCAAGCATAGCTCTAGCCATTTGTTGAACTATTCTATTCATTCTTTCTGCTACGCCATTTTGTTGTGGAGTGCCAACTACAGAAAACTGTCTTTTTATGCCATGTTGTTCACAAAATTCAAGAAATTCTTTTGATGTATATTATCCTCCTCGATCAGATCTAAGACACTTGATTTTCAGATCTAATTCATTTTCAACTAGTGCTTTGAAGGTCTGAAATTTCTCAAATTCTTCATCTTCGTGTTTAAGCAACCCAATCCAACACATTCTAGAGAAACCATCAATAAATAAGATATAGTATTGTTCACCACGTGGTGAATTTTTCCTCACAGGTCCACATATGTTAGTATGAATAAGTTCAAGAGGCTTACTTGATGATCCTTCCTTGGCATTAAACTGTACTCTGGTTTGCTTACCAAATTGGCAAGATTTGCATATGATATTTTTCGGGCGGAGTAATATTGGGAAGATCACGAACTGCTTTAAGTCTGCTTGATTTTTTGATCTGAGAGAAGCTCAGATGCCCCAACCTTCTATGCCATAGCCAGTTTTCTGAAGATTTACTCAAGTAACATTGATCTTTTCAGTTTTTCAATACATATAGATTGCTTGGAGTTCTTTTTCCTTTTATAATTGTTTTACCTGTATCAAGATCACGTACCACACATTCTCTTGAACTAAAGACAACTTCAGTTCCTTGATCACGCATTTGACTTACACTTAAAAGATTATGCCTTAATCCATCCACATACATGACATCATTAGCTTTCACCTTCTCTTTTAGAAACACAGACCCTTTTCCCTTAATTACAGCAGGAGTATCATTTCCAAATGTAACCTTCTTTTCTTTTTCTAGAGCACTATATGCAAAAAGTTTTTTTTTGTCACCTGTTATGTGTCTTGAGCATCCACTATCAATGTACCATTGATTTTCTTCGCCTTCTGCAAATAACGCTATGCCACAATTTTCAACCTGTAATTCCTTCTTTTTCCATACTTTGGAGCTTGAAGGAACATGCTCTTTTGGCTGGACTTTGCTTCTGCATTCAGATTCTTCATGGCCAAAGTTATTGCAATAAGCACATTCAACTTCATTTAGAAGAGGAGAAAATTTGTTATAGGTATTCTTCTTTGTTTCAATATCAATCCTTTTCTTTCTTGCTTCTCTTGTCATGATGGTTTTATATGCAACACACTGAACGGCTTTATGACCAAAATTGTGACATGAGAAACATTGTCCATTGAAGAAGAAATTTCTAAGATCGTGAAATATTCTACTTGAATTTACCTGTTGATTGGTGTTTCTTTGAAATATATTCCTATTAGTGTTCTTTGAATTGAGATGATCATGCTTTACCTGTAAAGATTCTTTATTCCCTTGCTGAGTTGCAGAATGTTGTAAACCAGTTGTAGTTGCTTTTAGATAATTTGGTGCCGAAGCCTAAGAAGATTCTTTGATATATCCAAGACCTGTCTTTATGAGAGGAGAAAATTGTACCATAATAATCTCATCTAAGGTTTCAAATCCTTTAGAAAATCTAAGATTCAGAGTCTTTACTTTCTCAAGTTCTTTTCTTAGACTTACTACTTCACACTCCAAATTCTCATTGCGTTTCTCCTTTTCTTCAAGCTGATTTTCCAAAGTCTCTATGGTTATTTTACTTTCTTCTAAGTGTATTTTACTTTCTTCTAAGCGTATTTTGAGTTGATTGTTCTCTTCAAGAAAATCATTGTCCTCTAGAGCATCCACAAAAGTATCCTTTTCTTCTCTAGATTCTTTTTCAAATTCCATGAGAAGTCTAAGATCTTGTTCACATTCTTCCTCACTATCAGATAACCCATCACTGTCTTCATGAGTGTAGTAACTTTTTCTAGTGCTAAACCGATTCTTATTCCTTCTCGCTACTTCCTTCCCTTTTGCAGATGTTTCTTTATGAGAACACTTAGCAGCATAATGACCAACTCTTCCACAATCAAAACATTTGAAAGGAAGCTTACCTCTGAACCGTCCTATGCCAAGTTGAAGTTTCTTTACAAAATTTGCCTCATCTTCTTCTGCGATATATCCTGATCCTTCTACTTCTTGTACTTCTTTCCCTTTTGTAGAAGCTCTAAAGATGGCTTCTTTGACTTCAGATGGTCCTCCTCTTCTCATTTCATATGCAGTTAGTATGCCATGAAGTTGCACCACAATAAGATTTTGAAGATCCTGTTTTTCTTCAAGAGCAGAAACTTTTAACTCAAATTTTTCCGTTAGAGATCTTAAAATTTTCGCAACCAAAGTAAATTTGGTTATTGTTTCTCCTAGATTTCTCATACGATTTACAAAATCATCAAGACGTAAAAAGAAACTGGCAATACTCTCATCACTATGCATCTTCAAATTTTCATATTCAATTCTG
Source organism: Pinus albicaulis (assembly GCA_034641835.2). NCBI lineage: Eukaryota > Viridiplantae > Streptophyta > Pinopsida > Pinales > Pinaceae > Pinus > Pinus albicaulis. The sequence continues at coordinate 1,337,858,235 of CM076572.1, forward strand.
AGAGTTTGGAGTTTTGCACTTTTTACCTTTGCATCACTTTCGTAACTTAGAATGATTTTGTCCCATATTTCCTTTGTTGTATTCAGCTGCATGAATTTGACAAATTCAGATTCAGTTAGACTTCCTGTTAGAGCATTGACCGCCTTTGCATTTGATTCATAATTCTTCTTTTTCTTCGGATCTGTTGGTACTGCGGCTGGATATTTATATCCTCCTTCAACAATGGCCCATACATCTGCTCCCAGAGACTGAAGATAGGATCTCATCCTTATTTTCCAGAAGATTAAATTGTTTCCGTTAAAGAGCGGAGGCCTGATAGATGCTATTCCTTCTTGATTGCTCATCTTGCTTGATCTTCCTTCTAGCGGCTAAGATTTTTCAGAAGGACCTGCTCTGATACCAATTTTTGGGAATCACGGTTGCCGTTAGACCAAAACCCGTAGGTGTTAATCAATGATCACATCGCCAGAGATAAGGATCCACGAAAGGCGGTTATTCCATGTCACAAAACACACGGGAAGCGTTGGTTTATCCAATTTCCAACACTAGGCCCAAACTGCTGAACAGAACCAGGTGCAGGGGTTTTAATAGTAGGCTGGACAGGTTGCTGGGTTGGACCAGAAACCAAAGGTTGTCCAGGTTGAGTAGACAACTGCACATTAGTTTGTATAGTCTGTTGAATTTGGGATGGATCCCACACCATGTTTATTCTGGGGTATTGTCCCGTAGAAGGTTGAATGTAAGGACCATAGCCTGGTTGAATGTAGAGTTGATAATTAAGGGGTAAATTTCCAGCTCCTTGTACAAATGATTGACTAGAAGGTGGTTGGAAACCTTGAGTTTGGTACTGACCTTGAGGTTGATAACCCTGAGGCGTGTACTAAATCTGGGGTTGATAAGGACCTTGAGGAACATAGTGATTTTGGGTTTGACCTTGGGGTATGTACTATCCTGAAGGTTGATAACCTTGAGGTATGTACTGTCCTTGAGGTTGTTCTCCAAAATAATATTGTGCCACAGTTTGTCCTGGGAAAAATTTACCTTGAGGTTTCCCCCCAGGTGGTAACTAACTGCCTTGAGGTTGCCCCCCAGGCGGTAACTTACTACCTTGAGGTTACCCCTAGGCGGTAACTGATTTCCCTGAATTTGTCCCCCGGGCGGTAACTGATTACCTTGAGGTTGAGGATTTGGAATATTACCAGACATCATAACGATTTTATTTGCGTTCAAAGTTTCAGTTTTAATTCCATTAAGACCAGATGATAATACTTGTTCAATCAGTCGAGGAGCTGCTCCTGAGAAAGTACCAGAAAGAGCCTGGTACCCCGAAGGAATAGAAGGACCACCGTGTAAGAATGCTTCCGGTGTTTGGGAAAAAATAGATGACTCTCTTGCCATGATAGATGAAGGATAGTAACCTCTGGGCATAGGATGAAATGGAATTCAAGGTGGAGAAAAAGTAAGACCCGGGCTTTCTAAAAATTTTGTCAAAGATAGATACCAAGTGTCACTTCGAATAGGGCTGTAGAAAATGGATTCACGCTTCCTAATATTTAAAGACTGAGGGGATTCAGGAAGATATATCTCTTCATCTGGACTAGCAAGTTATTCAATAGAAATAAGGCCAGATGGAAGATCTTCAGTGACAATATTTCTTACCCTAGGTGAACCAGGATCACTAGAAGTTGGTGTAATAAATCTTGAGGATGTTTCCAAAACAGATTGTTCAGTGTCAGGTTCGGAAATTTCAGGTTCTTCAGCTAGTTCACTGGAAGGAGAAATACTACCAGTAACTTCAGAAACTAAAATCGGTTCTTGAATGTGTTCTGTCGTGGGTATTTGATGATCAAGATGAACAACTATAGATGAACTTCCAATTTCTGTTGATCTAATTCTACCGCTACAGATGATACTAGAGCACGCAGCCCTTTAAGCTGACTTGGTGTACACTCAGGGGGCTTCCCCTGAAGTCTCTGGGATTGTCTCGGTAATTCTGCCACGATTAAATATTAATAAATCACACGCAAACAAAGAAAATCTCAATAAAAACACCTAAAGTCTCTAAAGGAACAAACAGCTGAATCACATGCCTAAAATATCTAAGAGTTCAAACCACACACAAACAGTAACTTCCCATACTAAAAACACTAGTTGGTGATGGAATCCAACTTAGTAGAAATTCAATACAGAAAGGGCGGTTGGAACAGTTACCCCGACAACTTGCTTAATGAAATAGACTGGCACAAGTTTATTCACAAAACCATCCCGAGTGAAGAGAACCCCCTAGAGATTCCAAGTGAGTCTAATCGACATCTTCTCCAGGTACAGTGAAATCTTTCCTTCACCGTCACCTTAGGAAATAAACTTAAGCTTATGGACACTAAGGTTACCAACAGTAACAAATACAACTGGGGGAACAGTCTACGATCTGATTCCACGCACAAGGGCAGAGTAACTAAGCTCAATCCCCTTGAAGGCTCCTCGACATGGTTAATCCGAGTTTTACCGACAAGTGACCCTAGGCTCCTCAACAATGGTTAATCCAAGGTTTACCGTTTATAATGTGTGCAGATCTTCTATCTTTCCCAAAGAAACAGAATTGATTGTCTCAAAGGTTCAGACATGATCTTGTGATTAACTCCTTTAAGAGAAGCTTCCCAGATTGTACCAATTACAATTGGATTTATTTCCTACCGCAAGATTTATATACTTGTTTGTTTTTACTATCTTGGAGAGTTAATTACTCCCTACTCCAAGATACTAGCCTAAGATATATTGGTGATAAGAGCTCTAGAAATAAAAAGATTACTAGATGAATTTTAATTAAGCGTTTTTTTTATGGGCTATTCTTTAAGTCAATAGGTATGGAAATGAAACTTTGATGGTGTGAAGACTTGACTTCCAAAAACACTAAAAATGATAATCAATTCGTTTTTCTTTCAATGAAATTCTAGCTAAAGAAATAGTACGAGAATGCAATTCTTTTTAAGAGACAATTATTTCTTTAAACATGAAGAATAAATGGAAGAAAATATTTTTTTCTTTTCAATAAGAACTCAAAACGAGACAAATAATAAATGCTCACAATAAATCCCTTTCACTTTCAAGGCTCGAAACTACAAAAAACAATTTTCCTTCAAAAGAGATCTACAAATTCTAAAAAGCGCTCAAAACTACAAAAACTAAATTTGAGATCTACAAACTTTGAAAATATAATTGAATAAAAGCTTTAATTTTTTTTTAGAATGTTTTACTTAGTTGTTTAGTAAACTAAGGATTTATTTGTCCAGAATAACAAACAAATCAAAAAACATTCAGATATGTTTCCTTTTGTAAAAATGAAATTCAAAACTTATAATAAAGTTTGTTCAAAGATTTGCAAAGAGACAACTAGATCTATTTCTCAAAAAATGATGAATTTCACAAGCAAGTCAGACTCATCAAGAAGACAAAAAGACCAGTGTAATCTGAGTTATTTCAAGCAAATCGTAGATCGCATTATCGCAGACTCTTAAAGCTCATTGTACGAAGAAAATCTTTCCATAAATCAATATCCGTTATGCGCTTTGATGTCAAATTAATGAATGGATTGTCAATTATTAATGAAAAGGATTTTGTTTTGATTGAAAGGCTATTTCACGTTAAAATAATATATTTCATACGCCTTCAGCATTTAAAACTATCTCGTCACCATTCTCATATCATTATTCTCACTTAATTCGTAAAAACCGCAGGTGCGAAGAACAGGAGACTATACAAAGCAATATTCAGAGTATTATGGGAAAGAAATAGAAAGTTCCGAGTTCTGAAAGTAAAGAGATGGCATTCTTGTACACAGACACTGCTTGCAACAAAGACGCTGGTATCACCACTTGGGAGGGTATGTTTAATTTTCTTGAAGAAGAAAACCCAAGGGTAATGTATGTTGCGGCTACTGCAGACTCAAGTAATTCTTCTGAAGCATCTCTTACAGAGCTGGCTTGTTCATTTTTACACCGGGTAGCAATAAGACCAAGAATTATTCCATATACAGACATGGTGAAATGGGTGTTGGACAGCACTGATATTACGGACAGACAGTTCAAAACTCAAGGTCAAGAGCTCATCGGGTCATTTACTCGAGAAGATTTGAGGCTTATGTATCATTTGCCGGAACCTCAGGCAACTTACAAAAAACAATTTATGGAGAAATTTGCCAAGGAAAATGAAAATTTGGCGGAATGCACCAAGGAATGGTCCAGAAGAGATGAACCACCGAAAAAATATAAACACGGTATGTACAGTACGGGCTCACTCACTTCTCCGTATTGTTTTGCTACCGCTATGCTATGTAGGCTTTTTGGAAAGCCTGACATTAATAAGTTTTTTCCTGAATGGGTTCCCTTATTGAATGTTGTTTTTAACGCTACCATTGTGGACTGGGCTAAAATATTGTCTGATAACTTAGCCACGGCTATTTTCAATTACCGGTCTAAACGGACTATCTCTCAGAGGATTTATCCTCCTTTTTATCTATCTGCCTATGTTATGGATTCAATATGCTTTGTTTCTAAGTTCCCTTTAATGGGTTGGCAATGGACAATTCAAGATCCACTACCCATTCATGTTTATCACAAAGAATTGTGGGAATCAAAGTTCATTCCTCATTTTTACAAGATTTTCCATGGCATAATGTTGCCACTGTATAGAGTGTTGTATAATAAAGATTCTCCAAGGTTATCCCCTGAAGCAGAAGTAGACATTCTCCCTGTCGTAAGATGGTTTGGAGAAGAATTGTTTACCTATGTGAGGGTTTTTGGAAGCTTTGTTTCTCCTCATGTTTTACCCTTGTATGTTCCGGATAAAATCATAGCTCGGGAAATCGCATATCAAACCTGTGGAGAGGGACGTTTGACAAAAGAATTAAAGGATAAAAAGAAAGTCATCTGGCGACAATTTCCTGTGTCCTGCGCAGCATTTTCATTATTTGATGTTGGTCATGCGTTTAAGGAAGTAAACAATATTACATGTTTAAAATTGTTTAAGTTTCCGAGAAGGCTATTTGATCCATATGGTGTTGTCAAGGATTTCACCACTGCAATCAAAGTAAGAGTATTTTCTGGAGAATAAGATCTTTTTGATGATATGTTTCAATAAAAATGTTCATTTAAAGAAATTTTGCATTTAGCTCAAAAACGGTTCTCCCCGGAAGAATTTCAAGAGTTTAAAATATACAGAGAAAGAATATTGACCACTATTCCTTTGGATAATTTGCGCTTGGAACCCGCAAGGGAACCAACTCCTAGTGTCAGTCTCAGTGACAGATCAGATACAGAAAAGTCTAAGTCAAAGTCTGGCAAAGAAACTTCTGAACGTTCTAAAAAATATGATAATGATAAAAGTGAAGGCTCAGTGAAGGATACAGCTCAATCAAAAGAGCTTTCACAACAACAGACTTCAACCACTCCATAGTTGAATCTTCCACCTCTTAATGTACAGAAACCATCCATCAGCACTCAGTTAGATAAAGAATGGGAAACATTTAATGATTTGATTAATGTTGAAGGACAGAACATACAAACTCCTGTACAGACAGCAAAAGGTTTGGTTACAGAAATAAGTGGCAATGTCACAGAAACAGAACATATACCTATTACTCTCTCTTCTGAGCTTGTACTTAAAATAGAGGAAATTCCTCCTCTGGATATATTTTATAGCCCACAACATAAAGCAGTAGTAAGAAAGCAAAGAAAGAAAAGGAAAATAGAAAGTGTGCTCTCTACTGATGCAGAACAATTGGATGTTTTATGGAAAGATCCTACTACGGATCCAACTGAAAATCTTACTAAATTATCTCAGATTACAGGAGCTTATGTCTCTGCAACTATTGACAAAGCATCTGAGGTACGGCTATTATTAAATGAAAAAGAGGATCAAATACAAGTTCTGCAACAACAATTTCAACAAGCACATGCTAACAGTGAAGCACAAATACACTTTGAAAAGTTACAGCAAGAGTTTTAGCAAATGCAGATCGGCTATCAGAAAAGCTTGGCCGAAAAAGAGAAACAAATATAGATTATGCAAGAGATGCATAAATATGACCCCAAACTTACAGAGTTTATTTCAGAATCTATTTCCTTTAATAATCAACTACTACAACAACAAGATATATTATGCCAGAAAATCACACAATGGAACTCTTTTTGTCAAGAAAGTGATAAAATCACTAATCATGTCGTAGAATTACAACATAACTATGATTTAACTAATGAAAGAGTTACTAATTATTTGGCATGGAAAAAGACAGAGGAAGGAAAAAGAGCAAGAGCACCAATCATCAATGACAGTCATAAAGAAATGCTCTTCAATAATTGGGATGCACAGATCAGAGAGGCAAAAAAAGCAGCAGAGGAAGCGGCTACAGCAGCAAGAAACATTACTGATTGTGTAAATGAAAATTTTCACAAAGTTAATTTGATTTCAGAAACTATTGCAGGATATCTACCACAAGCACAGCAATTGTAAACAGAGTGGAAATAGAAAGCTGAAGAAAAGGAAAAATCAATTCAAGAATTGACAAAGTTAAATTGGGATTCTTACTGGATATGTCTGGTAAAACCACACAGTCAATGCAGTGCTCTTAATTGCATCATTAATTCTTTTGAGAAGATCACGCCAACACTTGCCAATTCCGTTTTTTCGGGACAATTAAAATCTGAAGTCGGCCAACCTCCTCTTCTCAAATCAATGCTGGATGCTTGCAAATTCAAAGATCAGATTCATAAATAATTAGTTGTTAAATTTAGTTTTAGATTTAGTATTAGTTTTACTTTATTTTTTCCTATAAAAAGGATGGTCATTTAAACCGAATCCTATTTTTTTGTAATAAACTATAATTAGATTTAGTTAGTAGTATTTAAACCCTTCTCATGCATTTAGAGAAGGGTCCTGAAATTTGTCAAAAACGTGTCCTCAGAACATGCACTTCTGCACCCTCAGAGGAGGTTTTGATGAATGAATGGAACGAGATTTATTGATATCTGTGTTGCATTTCTGTACTCTTAGTAGATGTTGGATTAAGAAGAGATAAATCATTATTGCTTCTAGCTCATGAGTAGAACCAATTATAAATGGTACTTTTATCTCTTAACTATTTCTGCTTCTGTGTTAAAGTAATATTTATGTTCAGTTGTTTATATATTGATGTTGAATGCTTAAGTTATCATTTGGCACTTTTGTACGGTGATAGCTATTTATTTATGCTTAGTGTATGAATAACTTATTATGCGATATGTTTTTCATAACTGTTTCATCTAACTTTTTATATGAAATGGTTTATCTTTATTGAATTCTTTTCTTATAATAGTTGAATAATATTTATTATCAGTTGTTATTCGAAATCATTTTAGATCGCATAAACAAGATTACATCCTGGGTTTAGTTTAGAATTAGATATTTCTGTTTAAATTAGAATACAATTTGCATATGATTAGATTAGAAATAGAATAAAAGAATTCACTTAGGAACCTTTTTAGAAAGGAAATATCTATTCTCAGCACACACACACACACACATATTGGGAAATTGGTCCCATCATCCCCAGTCGGACCCACTACACCAAACGGAAAAGGAGCTGCTAACCAAGGTCCGGACCGGGTGGGTATCCCCCTTGTTGTAGACCCGATTTTCGGGGCTTCAACACATTTGGCGCTAAAAGGAGGGCCACAAACTATGAATGGCAAGTAAATCTAAATCTAAATACCATTCTGAGAGTAAATCACCCTCACCATCTCCCCTGACTTCTCCATCACACTCAGAAATTTTAAATCTAGAGCCAGAAGTCGAAGGAAGAACAGACACTGCTACAAACCCTGAATTTTCAGAAGAATCTGCTATTTAACCTCCTGAAGTTGAATCTTTGATTCATAAACTTCATCGATTTTCAATATCACCTCAAAGATCTGATAAATCTCAAGGCAGTGTGACTTCGCAATATAACCCTGCTCATCCTCTTACTAGATTACAGAGCGAGAAACTTGGCATTCATCCAACTGAATTACCTTTACCTACAAGAAAAAGAGCAAGGAAATCACCTAAAGGGTCTGATAGCGAGACTCTTTCATCACCATCATCCATCTCAACCTCTTCATTACGAAGTCAACTTTCCACCCCTCCACTTCAGACTATTGTCCCCCACTCCACTGGAACTTCCACATCGCCTTCTCAATCATCTATAATTATAATATCCTCATCTTCTCAATCACAGACATCATATGCTGCATTTTCCTCTGTTAGTAGCTCAGGGATGGCCCAAATGCCATGGAATAATCCAGGGGCAGTCCTAATGCCTGCACCCTTGAGTCAATTACCAGCAAATCCTGAAAAATGGCTGCCTAGGTTTAATCTTGAAGTAGGCATCCTAGCAGAAAAACATATAAAAATTTTTATGATGTCAATAAATCTCAATGGAATTATTAATAAAGATGTTGTTGTCTGACTTTTCCCTTATACTCTACAAGGAGCAGCTGGATCATGGTATTTCTCATTACCATCTGGATCCATCACTAGTTGGGATATCTTTCAAGATCAATTTTTGACTAAATTTGGTGATGACAGGTGTACAGCGACATTGATCAATGATCTGTCTAATCTTAGAGTTGATTCAAAAGAACTTGTCAAGGATTTTAATTCACATTTCAATAAATTGTTAAACAAAATTCCTACTACTTCCAAGCCTAGCGAAGAAGTGTGAAGTGAATGGTATATTTCTGCTTTACCATCAAACATAGCAATCTTTGTTGATAGGGCTAACAAAACAACTTTAGCAGAAAATATGAAGGAAGCAATAGTAGTAGAGAAACGTATCATAGCCCTAGATAAGAAAAATGCGATAGAAGAACGAAAATCCAAGAAGGTCACTTTTAAGGAAGATCCCAAGAAAAAACAACCAAAAGATCCATTTGATTTAGAAGGATTGCAGAAAGTTTTCAAAACCATGTCTAACGAAATGGTTGACATTAAAAAACAAGTGGCAGAAACATCTTCTAAAAAGTCTTTCAAACCTTTTAGAAGAAACCCTTCAACTGATCCAAAGCCACCAAATGCTATTTCTAATGTTGAATCAGAAGAAGAAGAAGAGGAAACTTCTACTGAAGAAACTACCGATGAAGAAGAAGTTGTAGAAGTACAAGGTATGTGGGATTTTATCCTCCCAGATGAGGAAGATCAAGAAGCATCCCCGGTTAGCACTCGAAGTAGAAATCAACTTGATCCTCCTCAATCCACTCCTAAGCCAAAGAGTGCAAGCTCATTGACTAAGGATAAAGTTGTACCCAAGAAAACAACATCAAAAACAACTCAGACTAGCCCAGTCTAAACAGATTCATCAAATCCATCAAGAACACTGATTGTTCCAGATGAAATGGAGTATAATATCATAGAAGACATGAAGAAGACTAGGGCTAACATCACTTTTTATGAATTGAGCAAGTTAAAACACCAACAAAAGGTACTTTTGAAAGAATTACATGTTGTACCAGAAAAACCTTTTCCTGATCCTGTGATTTCTCAAGCTTCCAAAGAAATGGGAAGACCTCCAGCTAATGCGATCAGTAAAGTTGATCTAGAAAATATCTCTTTAATTGGAGGAAGGTTGAGATCTCATACTCCTCCATTTCTTCTTACTTATGAAGTTTTCAATAAAAATTTGCATAATTGTTTAGTAGATTCTGGAGCTTCATCTAATATTCTACCAAAATCAATATATGCAAAGTTGAACATCCAACCACAAAAATCTGTTGTACGCATAGTCCAGCTAGATCGATCGCAAATTGAAGTGATTGGCGAAATAAATCAGGTTACCATAAGGTTGTCATCTAATCCAAAGGTATGTCAAGTCATTGATATTTTAGTTGCAGATATTCCAGAATTTTATGGCTTAATTCTTAGCAGAGATTGGTCAGAAAAACTTCATGGATATTTCGCAACTGATTGGTCGCATATGTGGCTTCCTTACAATGGTAAACCAAATCAGATAAAGGTTGAACGAGAAAAACATCAGAAATACATAGTAACATAATTGGAAGGAGAGAATGAACCAGTTGCATACAGCAGTAATATCATTGGCAATTATTCAGTTGATTCTTTCTTAGGAAATTTCAATGCTCATACTTCACCTTATTTAGAACATTCTGTTTTATCCCAAATAGAAAAATTTTCTCAAACAGATAGTTCTAAATGTATTAATTTTGTAGATACCCCTGTAAATAAATATTTATTTTGGAAATTATTTTTTGATGGTTCTAAGTCTAATGAAGGAGCAGGAGCAGGATGCGTTTTGGTTAGTCCAGAGGGAAACAAAATTATGTTAACTTGCAGACTTGAGTTTGATTGCACTAATAACACCGCAGAATACGAGGCTTTAGTCCAAGGATTATACAAAGCAATCGGATTAGACATCAAATATCTACAAGTTTTCAGAGATTCGGAAATTGTAATCAAACAGGTACGCAATACTATACATTGTTTATCAGGTCATTTAAAGCATTATCAATCTTTAGTTCAAGATCTGACTGAACATTTTATAGCATTTAATATTTCATCAATTCCCAGAATTCAGAATGCTAGTTCAGACCTCCTAGCTAATGTAGCTTCCAAGCTCATTCCTGCAGAAGACTTTAGTCCTGATCGATTTTCAATCGAATTAATCTTTAGACCCTCGATTCCTGATAACATTACCAATTGGAGGATTTTCAATGATGATCCTGATATTGTAAATTTTCTCACATCTGAAGGATCTTACACCAATCAGATAATTGATGAGGACCAACATGACAGACAATTGCAACAAGATAGCACCAATAATGCTATGCCAAAGTCAGTAGTCAAGTTAGAAGACCTTTATGATTTGAAAGATCGATTTAAAATATCTACCAATTCAAAACTGCAAAGTTCGACTTTGAATTATGAATTAGTAAATCTAGGAACTGATGCCAAACCACAGAATATTAATCTAGGCCTGGGCCTAGCACCTGAAGAAAAATTAGCGTATTTTCGTCTTTTGAAACAATATAAAAGTGTCTTTTCTTGGAACTATGATGAACTCAAAACTTATGACACTTCTATCATCCAACATACTATCCCAATGATCAATGATGAAAAACTTGTCTAACAGAAGTTGAGAAAGATCCATCCTAATTTAGAAAATCAAATCAAATCTGAACTCAATAAGTTATTGAAAGCCAAAATTATTTTTCCCGTTCGACATTCTAAATGGGTTTCCAATATGGTTCATGTTAGAAAGAAGAACGGAGACATTAGAATTTGTATTGACTTTCGAAATCTTAATAAAGCCTACCAAAAAGATAATTTTCCTTTGCCTCCTATGGAGCAAATATTACATGCAGTTGCAGGATCAGAATTAATGTCTTTCTTAGATGGTTTCTCTGGCTATAACCAAGTATTGGTTCATCCTGATGATCAATTGAAAACTACATTCAGAACCAAATGGGGCACTTATGCATATCAAAATATTCCTTTTGGTCTGATCAATGCTGGCGCCACATTTCAGAGAGCCATGGACATTGCTTTCAAGGGATTAGTTAACAAATTAGTAGTAATTTACTTGGATGATATAATTGTATATTCTAAAAAACGAACCAATCATCTTAGAGATTTGAAGCAGATTTTTCAACGTTGTCAAAGGTATGGAATTTCACTTAATCCGAAAAAATCATTTTTGCATTAAGTGAAGGAAAACTTCTTGGATTCATAGTATCAAAATCTGGAATTCATATTGACCCTGATAGAATCAAAGAAATTTTTGAAATACCCTTACCTCACAACAAGAAAGCTATGCAATCTTTTCTTGGCCAGATTAATTTTTTAAAGAGATTTGTGCCAGATTTTTCGAGAATTATATCTCCTTTACAAGCAATGATTAAAAAGAATTCAAACTTCAAATCGGGCAAAGATGAATATGAGGCATTCAATCTGATCAAACAAGAAATTATTAATGCTCCATCTTTAGCAACTCCAAATTTTTCCGATCCTTTTATTTTGTATACATTTGCCTCTGATAAATCTTATGCTGTGATACTCACTCAAGCAAATCAAGACAAAGCAGAAGCTCCAATTGTTTTTTTTCAGTTCAAATTTACAAGGAGCTGAATTGAATTATTCAGATGTGGAGAAACAAGTTTATGCTATTTTCAAAGCAATTAAATATTTCAGACCCTTTTTACTTAAAACCCATACAAAAATCATAGTACCTTTTCCAGTGGTAAGAAATCTTTTAGTCCAAAAAGATGTGGGTGAGAAAAGAGCCAATTGGATTACTGCCTTACAAGAATATGATGTAGAAATTAAACCAGCAAATATTGTAAGAGGTCAAGGTTTTTGCAAAATACTAGCTGGAGCATCGCTTATCTCTGAAAAACCATCTGAAGAAATACAGACATATGAGGTAAGCCTAAACGATGTTGAATCATTATATGCTGATATCATATTTTATCTGAAGAATGGATATGCTCCTCTAAATCTCGATCACACCAAGAAAAGAGCTCTAAGGTTGAAGGCTAAACAATATCAGCTTGTAAATGATGTTCTTTTTAGGATGAATTATGATTTTGTTCTTCTTAGATGTCTGGATAAATCTGAAGCTGAAAAAGTCTTGCAAGAACTTCATGATGGGCCAGCAAGTGGACATTATGCTGGAGATGCAATTGCACATAAAATCCTCCTTGCAGGCTATTACTAGCCCACTTTATTCAAAGATTCACATAACTACGCGAGGAAATGTCAAATTTGTCAAACTGCAGTTGGAAGACAAAATAAACCATCATTACCGTTACAACCAGTCAACATCGAGCAGCATTTTTATCAATGGGGATTGGACATAATAGGTGAGATCGTTCCTCACTCTTCTAAACAACATAGGTATATCATTACAGCAACTGACTATTTTACAAAATGGGTAGAAGCAGTTCCTCTTAAGACTGCTAATGCTAAACACATCATCGAGTTCATAGATCAGTTTATAATCACCAGGTTTGGTTTACCTTCTGCTTTAATGTTTGATAATGCATCGTATTTTTCTGGAAATGCTATGACTGAATTTGCACTCAAAAGAGGTTTCAAACTTAAATATTCTGCCAATTATTATCCACAGGGAAATGGGTTATCTAAATCCACAAATAAAAAATTAATCAGAATAATCAAGCGAACCATTGATCAAAATCATAAAAATTGGCATAAATCTTTAATATATGCTTTATGGGCAGATCGAATAATGCAGAAGGCTTATATTGGCACTTCTCCCTTTAATTTAGTTTATGGGAGAGAAGTGGTTCTTCCAACTCATCTAACAATCCCTTTTTTAGCCTTAGTCCAATATATTGATGAAGAACCAACTTCTTCTTTACAATTAAGGTAGATGGAAATAATTAAGTTAGAAGAACAACGAGAAAAGGCAAAAGTAACTCATGTTCATCATCAAGCATTAGTTAAAGCTTCTTTTGATTCAAACATGATAACCAGAAAGGATTTTCAGATAGGAGATCTAGTTTTAAAATGGGACAAGGCTCATGAAGAAAAAGGAAAACATACGAAATTTCAACGAATGTGGCTTGGTCCTTTCCAAATTGCAGAGATCTTAGGTCCATCTACTTTTATGTTACAATATTTAATAGGAAAAAGAGAGTCTTTACTTGTTAATGGACAGATCCTTAAAAAATATTTTCCATAGGAGATTATTCTTCTATTTTTTATATTAGTTTTCTTTATTTTTAATAAAACCAGTTGTTAACGGTTACATTTGGAATTCATGAAAAAGATACAAATTCTCTGTTTTAGATTTTATTTCTTCACTTATATAAATAGAATTCTTTTTAGAATATTGATCATTATTATTCAAAGATATAGTTAAAAGTTTTAAATCTAAGAATGATATTAGTTTCAACTTTGAAAATTTTGATGAAAAGAAACTTCTAGCAAGAAAATGTTTTATATCAGTCCAATGAAAGGTATCAATAACAAAATGAAGGTTCTCTATAGAAAAGTTCTTTCCAAAAAGCTCTATCATTGTTGTCCAAAACTATTATAAGGAAACAATGACTTCCTCCCCACATAGAAAATTACAATGTTCAGGGAGTAATCCAATGATACACTTTATCTTAAAGAGTAAGAGGTCTCATCACGAGCCGGCTAATCATGATCATAGATATTATAGCTTGCTGACTTTGCCAATACTGCATACCACAACAGGGAAATGACTCAAGATTACTGCAATCAGAAGGCAAGGGGTCTCATCACGAGCCAACTTGTTCAGCAAAGTTATAAATCAAGTGAATGGCACTGTCATAAATTGGCTACCAAACCAAGACATTGTTCTTTAAGGGTAAAAAAGAAAATGAAAACAATAAGTGTGAATATGGATTTCTCTTTAAAAATTGTATATTTCTCTAAGTGGGACACAAGATCATTGCTGGGTAATAGGTAACCCTGTCGAGGCTATAGACGTTTGCTAGCAGCAGTGGCTCTACCTACGATAAATGAGCATATTTAAAACTGATTTACAGAGAATCCTTTTGTTTTTATCTTTATAAACTAAGTAATGACTGATGTAGATACAAGGACTAGCTTGAGGAAGTGAATAGTCAAAGTTGAACATATAAGAAATGAAATATCATTTATAGATTAAAGCATAATGTACTTTGTCTTTTTATAATAAAGTTTTATTTTCTGGAAAATTTTCTGTTTTGAAAAGTTTAGAAAATCCAAAAGAAAAGCAGAGATAACTGGTTCTTCCAAGTGAATCGCCAATTGTTGTGACCAGCAACAACCCCCATTCTTATTTAGTATTAGTAATAATACTAAATAAGTGGGGACCCTTAGTTTAAAAATCCAAAAAATTAATTAGTGTTTGTTTTCATTTTCAATAAAACTTACTATCATTAACTTAAGAAAATTCTTTGAAAAATATTTAAATAAACTTAAGTTTATGAAAAATTAGAATAAAATCTTTCTTTGAAGAAAATATCGCATCCATCGCAAAAAAGTAAAAGATATCTTTTGCAAAGCGGAATCTTCTAAATTGCGAATAGCGCGATCCAAAAAACTATGCATTAAAATATTTATAAATCGCATATCGCAGAAAATATATTAACGGATATTTTTCATATGTTATATTTTGCGATATTGCGATTTCCCGATATTGCGATTTCGCAATGTTACAAGATTGCGATTTGCGAAAGTTGTGATTTGTGATATTGCGATGATACGAAAGTTGTGATTTGCGATATTGCGATTTTGTGATATTGTAAAGAAAATCGCAGATCGCATTATCGCAGACTCTTAAAGCTCATTGTACGAAGAAAATCTTTCCATAAATCAATATCCGTTATGCGCTTTGATGTCAAATTAATGAATTGATTGTCAATTATTAATGAAAAGGATTTTGTTTTGATTGAAAGGTTATTTCACGTTAAAATAATATATTTCATACGCCTTCAGCATTTAAAACTATCCCGTCACCTTTCTCATATCATTATTCTCACTTAATTCGTAAAAACCGCAGGCGCGAAGAACAGGAGACTATACAAAGAAATATTCAGAGTATTATGGGAAAGAAAGAGAAAGCTCTGAGTTCTGAAAGTAAAGAGATCGCATCCTTGTACGCAGACACTGCTTGCAAGAAAGACGCTGGTATCACCATTTGGGAGGATATGTTTAATTTGCTTGAAGAAGAAAACCCAAGGGTAATGGATGTTGCGGCTACTGCAGGCTCAAGTAATTCTTCTGAAGCATCTCTTACAGAGCTGGCTTGTTCATTTTTACACCAGGTAGCAGCAAGACCAAGAATTCTTCCATATACAGACATGGTAAAATGGGTGCGGGATAGCACTGATATTACGGACAGACAGTTCAAAACTCAAGGTCAAGATCTCATCGGGTCATTTACTCCAGAAGATTTGAGGCTTATGTATCATTTGCCGAAACCTCAGGCAACTTACAACAAACAATTTATGGAGAAATTTTCCAAGGAAAATGCAAATTTGGCAGAATGCACCAAGGAATGGTCCAGAAGAGATGAACCACTGAAAAAAGATAAACACGGTATGTACAGTACTGGCTCACTCACTTCTCCATATTGTTTTGTTGTCGCTATGCTATGTAGGCTTTTTGGAAAGCCTGACATTAATAATTTTTTGCCTGAATGGGTTCCCTTATTGAATGCTATTGTTAACGCTACCATTGTGGACTGGGCTAAAATATTGTCTGATAACTCAGCCACGGATATTTTCAATTACCGGTCTAAACGGACTGTCTCTCAGAGGATTTATCCTCCTTTTTATCTATCTGTCTATGTTATGGATTCAATCTGCTTTGTTTCTAGGTTCCCTTTAATGGGTTGGCAATGGACAATTCAAGATCCCCTACCCATTCACGTTTATCACAAAGAATTGTGGGAATCAAAGTTCATTCCTCATTTTTACACGATTTTCCATGGCATAATTTTGCCACTGTATAGAGTGTTGTATAATAAAGATGCTCCAAGGTTATCCCTTGAAGCAGAAGTAGACATTCTCCCTGTCGCAAGATGGTTTGGAGAAGAATTGTTTACCTATGTGAGGGTTTTTGGAAGCTTTGCTTCTCCTCATGTTTTACCCTTGTATGTTCCGGATAAACTCATAGCTCGGGAAATCGCATATCAAACCTGTGGAGAGGGAGGTTTGACAAAAGAATTAAAGGATAAAATGAAAGCCATCTGGCCACAATTTCCTATGTCCTGTGGAGCATTTTCATTATTTGATGTTGGTCATGCGTTTAAGGAAGTAAACAATATTACATGTTTAAAATTGTTTAAGTTTCCGAGAAGGCTATTTGATCTATATGGTGTTGTCAAGGATTTCACCACTATAGTCAAAGTAAGAGTATTTTCCGGAGAAGAAGATCTTTTTGATGATATGTTTCAAGAAAAATGTTCATTTAAAGAAATTTTTCATTTAGCTCAAACACGGTTCTCCCCAGAGGAATTTCAAGAGTTTAAAATATACAAAGAAAGAATATTGACCACTATTCCTTTGGATAATTTGCGCTTGGAACCCGCAAGGGAACCAACTCCTAGTGTCAGTCTTAGTGATAGCTCAGATACAGAAAAGTATAAGTCAAAGTCTGGCAAAGAAATTTCTGAACGTTCTAAAAAATCTGATAATGATAAAAGTGAAGGCTCAGTGAAGGATACAGCTCAATCAAAAGAGCTTTCACAACAACAGACTTCAACCACTCCACAGTTGAATCTTCCACCTCTTAATGTACAGCAACCATCCATCAGCACTCAGTTAGATAAATAATGGGAAACATTTAATGATTTGATTAATGTTGAAGGACAGAACATACAAACTCCTGTAAAGATAGCAAAAGGTTTGGTTACAGCAATAAGTGGCAATGTCACAGAAACAGAACATATACCTATTACTCCCTCCTCTGAGCTTGTACTTAAAATAGAGGAAATTCCTCCTCTGGATATATTTTCTAGCCCACAACATAAAGCAGTAGTAGGAAAGCAAAGAAAGAAAAGGAAAATAGAAAAGTGTGCTCTCTACTGATGTAGAACAATTGGGTGTTTTATGGAAAGATCCTACTACGGATCCAACTGAAAATCTTACTAAATTATCTCAGATTACAAGAGCTTATGCCTCCGCAACTATTGACAAAGCATCTGAGGTACTGCTATTATTAAATGAAAAAGAGGATAAAATACAAGTTCTGCAACAACAATTGCAACAAGCACATGCTAACAGTGAAGCACAGATACAATTTGAAAAGTTATAGCAAGAGTTTCAGCAAATGCAGATCAGATATCAGAAAAGCTTGGCCGAAAAAGAGAAACAAATATAGATTATGCAAGAGATGCATAAAGATGACCCCAAGCTTACAGAGTTTATTTCAGAATCTATTTCCTTGAATAATCAACTACTACAACAACAAGATATATTATGCCAAAAAATCTCACAATGGAACTTTTTTTGTCAAGAAAGTGATAAAATCACTAATCATGTCGTAGAATTACGACATGACTATGATTTAACTAATGAAAGAGTTACTAATTATTTGGCATGGCAAAAGACAAAGGAAGGAAAAAGAGCAGGAGCACCAATCATCAATGACAGTCATAAAGAAATGCTCTTCAATAATTGGGATGCACAGATCAGAGAGGCAGAAAAAGCAGCAGAGGAAGCGGCTACAGCAACAAGAAACATTAATGATTGTGTAAATGAAAATTTGCACAAAGTTAATTTGATTTCAGAAACTATTCCAGGATATCTACCACAAGCACAGCAATTGCAAACAGAGTGGAAACAGAAAGCTGAAGAAAAGGAAAAATCAATTCAAGAATTGACAAAGTTAAATTGGGATTCTTACTGGACATGTCTGGTAAAACCACACAGTCAATGCAGTGCCCTTAATTGCATCATTAATTCTGCTGAGAAGATCACACCAACACTTGCCGATTCCGTTTTTTCGGGACAATTAAAATCTGAAGTCGGCCAACCTCCTCTTCTCAAATCAATGTTGGATGCTTGCAAATTCAAAGATCAGATTCATAAATAATTAGTTGTTAAATTTAGTTTTAGATTTAGTATTAGTTTTACTTTATTTTTTCCTAGAAAAAGGACGGTCATTTAAACCGAATCTTAAATTTTTGTAATAAACTATAATTAGATTTAGTTAGTAGTATTTAAACCATTCTCATGCATTTAGAGAAGGGTCCTGAAATTTGTCAAAAACTTGTCCTCAGAACATGCACTTCTGCACCCTCAGAGGAGGTTTTGATGAATGAATGGAACGAGATTTATTGATATATGTGTTGCATTTCTGTACACTTAGTAGATGTTGGATTAAGAAGAGATAAATCATTATTGCTTCTAGATCATGAGTAGAACCAGTTATAAATGGTACTTTTATCTCTTAACTATTTATGCTTCTGTGTTAAAGTAATATTTATGTTTAGTTGTTTATATATTGATGCTTGAATGCTTAAGTTATCATTTGGCACTTTTGTACGGTGATAGTTATTTATTTATGCTTAGTGTATGAATAGCTTATTATGCGATATGTTTTTCATAACTGTTTCATCTAACTTTTTATATGAAATGGTTTATATTTATTGAATTCTTTTCTTATAACAGTTGAATAATATTTGTTATCAGTTTTTATTCGAAATCATTTTAGATCGCATAAACAAGATTACATCCCGGGTTTAGTTTAGAATTAGATATTTCAGTTTAAATGAGAATACAATTTGCATATGATTAGATTAGAAACAGAATAAAATCATTTCACTTAGGAACCTTTTTAGAAAGGAAATATATATTCTCAACACACACACACACATATTGGGAAACTGGTCCCATCATCCCCAGTCGGACCCACTACACCAAACGGAAAAGGAGCTGCTAACTAAGGTCCGGACCGGATGGGTATCCCCCTTGTTGTAGACCTGATTTTCGGGGCTTCAACACTTTCATAACTCATTCACTTTTACTTAGTATATAATGTTTTTTAAGGTTTTTATGCTTTTGTAAAATGGAGGAAGTTAATCAAATGGGCCTTTATGTAACTTTTAAGTAAGAAAAGAGTTCTCAATTATGAAATTAAATGGTGACGAGTAAATGAAGGGTAAATGATGCGAATTTCTGGGATTAATATAGAAACTTAACATTTTCAACTAATCAGTTATTGAGCCTTGGTTCTGGTCCCAACAGAAGTCAAGGAAATGCCTTGAACCTCTTTGACTGATAGTCTAGAATATCAACTTGCTATGGGGAGGGGAAATTAGTTATTTATAGCCTGGTGAAAGATATTTACAATGATGTTTTCCACCTTCTCATACCTACCCAGTCATATCTTCTAACATTTTTTCTTCTATTTTAATCAGGTGCATTTGAACTAGCAACCTTACAATATTTTATTCTTTTTTGAAAGCAGTAAACTATCTAATTCTAAACTTATTTCATCCAAGAATCCAGATTAAACTATTGGATTCTTTTATTCTCTACCTAACTAATGAATGGTCATGATTAAACTGTATGAAAATTCTTCATTCTCTATCTAAAACAAGTAAATTGAAACATGATAAGTCAAGATTAAATTGTTCAACTCATCATGGATTATGGCATTTAATAACACTCTGCCATAATGATCTGCAAAAAGTAAAGTAGTGGAATTTATACTTGCACACTTTCATGTTTTATTCATCTTTTTTCTTTTGGGGTATATTATTTTTTCTAAGTCCTTTGATTTTTCTTTTAGAACTTTTTACCCTCTTTTTTATTTTTTGAATTTTTTATTTTCTACAAAATATGGGAAAATAACTTGCAGAAAGCAAAGTTTGTACATATTTACAAGACTACCATCAGTCAAGTCAAAATTATGAATCCTATATTTATAGGTTACTAACATCGGCTTCACTTGGGGATGGCATTTCCTGGTGAAATGTCAAGAACTTTGAGACCAGTAGCCTTCAACTTTAAACCTTGGTGATCCTGTAATTTCCTTCTGATTTCTGCAACAATTCATACTTATGATATTTTATACTGCAAAGCTTAGGGCCTTCTCTTCAAGCTTCAACTTTGCAGACAAAATCTCCAATCCAATCTACACACTTTCAATGAATATTTACAATGATAAATTAAATGAATCTAACTGGTAACAGACTTGGAAGAATAGTAGTGTTTCAGCATCCTACCATTCACTGGTCCTTCTTGAAGTTCAGTTCCATCCAAATTTTTGATGAAAAAATAATTGTTACCTCTGTAGCCATATATCACATAAGGTCCTTGCCATAGAAATTCAAACTTTCCATGTTTGCCTTTATCCTCTCTGCGTGAATCCCATCTCAAAACTTGGTCTCCAATGAAAAAATCATCTTCTTTAATCCTTTTGTCAAAAATATTTTTAATTTTATCATGTAAAACTTGTGATCTTTCATAAACTTCCTCCCTAGTTTGTTGAAGATGTATGGTTTCATTAATTCTTCGTTGAATATCATTTGTTTCCACCTATAATTCCTGAATGATCTTCATGACTGGAACACCCAAGGAAGAGGGGAAACGGTATCCATTCCATAGACAATCTGATAAGGTGAAGTTCCAATAGACGTCTTTGTGGTAAGTCTATCAGCCCATAAGGCATAGACTAGTTTTTTGTTCCAGGTCTTCTTGTTTTCTTGAAGTAATTTTTTGATGATATTGATTAAGCTTTTGTTTGATGATTCGGCTAAACCATTGACCTAGGGATAATAAGCAGTGGAATGTCCCAAGGTAATATGGTATTTGTGACATAAAGAGATCATTTTCTTGGATTTGAATGCAGCTATATTGTCAGTAATAATCTCATGTGGGCATCCAAATCTTGACAAAATATTACTTTCTATAAATGAGATTATAACTGAATCAGTGGCTTGCCTAGTGGGAACAGCTTCTATCCACCTGGTAAAATAATCAGTAGCAGTTAAAATCCATTTATGTTGGCTTGAGGGTGGATTTCACCAATGAAGTCTAACCCCCATTGCTGAAATGACTTTTCAGTAGATATAGGCTTAAGAGGTAAGGGTAATAGTTTCTTTTTCCCTTCAAAAATTTGACATTTGTGACAGGAGGTAACAAATTTTTTGACATCAGAGAATAAAGTTGGCCAGTAGAAACCATCTCTCAGTATTTTGGCTGCTGTACTCTTCTAGTATAAGTGGCCTCCATAGTCACTTGCATGAAATTCCTCAAGAATTTTGTCAGCCTCTTATTTTAATAAACAATTTAGTAAAATCCCACTATTTTCTTTCCAATAAAGTGCGTTATTTAGTATACAAAACCTCATTGTTTTTTGTTTGATGAATCTGGCTTTGGTTTTAGTTAACTCAGGAGGAGCTTGTAAATGTGTGAGTACAAAGATAATATCAAAGTACCATGGTGATTCTAGATAGGCCTCACTGATCAATGGAGTCGCCATCTCCTCTTGGTCATATATCTGTGCAATGAAATTTATATCTAAAGCGTTACAATTAGATTTAGACATCAATCTGGCTAAACTCTTTCCTTTAGCTATGTTGGTTTTATTTCTAGATCGTATTCAAGGATAGTGGAAATCCACTTTCCTCTCCTACCATCAGGTCCATCTTGTGTAAGAATATCTTTTACTACTGCATTGGGGACATATGCAATGATGTGGGAATGGAGTACGTAAACTCTAAATTCCTTAATGGCTTTAACGAAGGCTAAAGCTTGTTTTTCCATTATATTGTACTTCAGAGGTGCATCTCTAAGGGCTTTACTAAAAAATGCAATTGGTTGTTCAAAACATTGATTTTTTTCTGCAATAGAACTGTAGCTATGGTATGTTCTGAGGAAAATGAAAAGATTATGAAATATTTTGTATAATCTGGGCTGATTAGGACTGGTGCTTTTGTCAAGGCCTGTTTTATGGATTCGAAAGATTGTTTGGCCTTCACAGTCCATTGTATTGCAGAGTCCTTTTTAAGCATATTGTTGAGTTCTTTTATGATTTTAGGCAGGTTAGAGATAAATCTTCTTAAAATTTTGATTTTACCCAAGAACTCTTGAAGTTATTTTATGTTCCTTGGTGGTTGAATGTTAAAAATAGCTTCAATTATTGCAGGGTCTATTCTGATGCCTTCCTTGGAGATTATGTGTCCTAACATTTTTCCTTCTTCTATTCCGAAAAGAGTCTTTTTAGGGTTTAAGGATATACCATATTTTCTACACTTGATAAAGACTTGTTTCAGGTGATCCAAGTGTTCATCATTTGTTTTTGAAAATACAGTAATATCATCAAGATATATAACTAAAAATTCATGGATCTCCTTAGCAAAGGCAATATCCATGGCCCTCTGAAATGTAGCTCCTGCATTTTTCAATCCAAAAGGCATTTTCAGATACATGAAAGTGCCCCAAGAAGTGGTAAATGCAATTTTTGTTTGATCATCTTTATGAACTAGAATTTAATTATAACCAGAGAAACCATCTAGTAAAGAAATTCTTGAAGAACCTGCCACCCTCTGCAAAATATGGTTCATTTTGGGAAAGGGGTAATTGTCTTTCAAAGAAGCCTTATTGAGATTTCTAAAGTCTATACACAGTCGACTTTCTCATGTTTTCTTTCTGGTGGGCACTAAATTAGAAACCCAATCAGAATACCTGATTGGTGCAATTATTTGTGCATCAAACATTCTTTTAACCTCTTTCTCGATTAAAGGTAACAAAATTGGATTAATCCTTCTTAATTTTTGTTGAAAAGGTTTCTGATTTTCTTTCAAAGGAATCTTATGTTGAATTATGTCTTTGTTGTAATTTTTTAAATCTTTGTAACCCCATGCAAAGACATCTTGATATTCTTTTAAAATTTCTGTATATTTAACCTTTTCTTCTGATGGTAAGGATTTTGACATTTTGACCATTTTTGGTTTTTCATTTGTTCCTATGTTACACTCTTCAATATCAGACCTGACTGGTTCCATTTTTGGCTTGTTGGGCACATCGTTGGAATCAAACAAGTCTTCTAAGGGAGTCAAACCTTTTGGTAAAATGTTATGTTTCAAATCTATCAAATCTATCTCATCTTCAATCATTTCCTCTATATCTACTTTTTCCAAGTCATCTATGTCACTCTGAGTAAATATAGTGGGTCTATCAAAGTATGTACATATAAATCATCTATTTGACAAAAATTTGAATCCATGTTACAAAGTGAATCTATATTACAATCATTATCAATTTGGAAATTTTGAAACTCTCCCTCATTGTTCAAAAAGTGATAGATTTGTTCATCTTCTGAGAAAATTTTCCAGTATTTTACATTATCTGGGACAATAGGTCTGTGTTTGATTTCAGCAGTGTATTTTTGTATTGGTGAAAATGGAAGTTGGAAGGTGCTGGCAAAGGTTGCTAAACAATGGGCTTGTTGATTCTGTTTTCTAGGAATAATGGCAAACTTGCTTTCTAAAAAATATTCAACCAAATATTTTGTTGTGTCCCTGTATCTGGCCAATCTGGGATTATGGACATAATATTCTACATTTATTTGTTTGATAACTAACTCCAAATCTCCCATGATCAATATTCTTTGACCTCCCAATTTTCTAATGATTTGAAGACCTAAGATTAAAGCCTCATATTCAGCCATATTATTGGTACATTTGAAATTCAATATAAAGGCATGCCCTTGGCAATGGCTAGTTTCAATGTTGGTAATCCACACACCAGCTCTAGCTCCTGATTTATTTATTGAACCATCAAAATCCAAATGCCATAAGCTTCATGACCAATGTAATCCTCCATTATTTTAGGCTTTATATCAGTAAGTTCATTTTGGATATTATTATGATCAGAATTACAAAGAATAAAGGAATCAAGATCAGTGGGAGTTGAATAGATTGGATAATTGGTAGGTCTCTCAGGACTACTGATCATAAACTTCATTAAGGTTTCTCTGTAAAGCTTTTTGGGCTGTCCAAATACTGAGATAGTGGCATAAATCATGTCAATTTGTAGAGATCCCTGCAACTTTTCTCCCCATGAGCGAGAAAGAAGCACGCCATACTTTGGCGGGATATTAGCTACCACAACATCCATGATCATGCTTTTACCAGGATATTGGACCAAGTTCACTCATAAATCCTTAATCAATCCTATGCACTGGACTTTACTTGAGTCAAAGGAGAATAAATCTTTATATGGTCGGGTTACGTCTAGACTCAGAGTTTTCATTATTGCTTTGGGCATTAGATTATGGGAAGCTCAAATATCTATCATTGCATTATGTAATATTTTATCATGGACAGTACGACTTAAGTAAAACGAAGGTACTGACCCATCTGAATGCTTACCATCTACATTGGGACCAAAGATTAATTCAGGTCTATCATCACTCATATTAATTGTATCATCATTTTCATTTACATTCAATGTTTCAGTAATAATAGATCTATACAAGTCATTTTTAGCCAATTCAGTTAAGGGAATGGCTATCTTCAACTTAGATATTTCAGATTGAATATTAAATGTTGATTGAGATTTGATAGCTTAAATTAATTCATCTTTTGGAATTATTGTTTGGGATGATTTTTCTTGAGTTTCAGCAGTTTCACCTTTAGCTTGAGGTTTTCTTTTATCTTTTGTTTGAGTTTCTTGATTTCTGCTATCTTTGATTTTTTTTTCAGGAACAATTTGAGTGTTAGTAGATGCTTTTTCAGATCTGAAATTTTCAGTAGAAGATTTAGGATTTGATGATTTTGAGTCATCTGGATTCTTTTCTGGATCAGTAACTATTGCTAAATTAGTGGCCTTTTTGGTATTATCCTTTTGGGCATATTTGGAGGATTGAGCCACCTCATCAGTGATATCTACAATCTTAGGATTAGGATACTTTTTAGGACTGGGTGGGTTTAAATTTTGTTTATTTTCTCTGGGAAGAATTTGCAAAATTTTTGTTTTGGGAGCCTCTACATTCTTTTTATTTTGATTTTTTTGAGTTGGAGCATTGTTTTTTGTAGCAGGCTCATTTGTTTTCTTGCTCCTAAGGTTATATTGGCTGTGAATTTCATTTATTGCAAAGTCATAACCTTGCTTATAGTCAAAGGATTCATCATATTCCACTTTGAACTGTTGTAGCTCAAAGAGTTCTTGATCCTCCTGAGTAAGAAAAATTGTATTGCTTTCATCTATCCCCATTACTATGTTGATATCTTCCTCATCCTTAACATTTTTTTGAGAACTTTCAGTAAAGTTCTCTTGAAATGGGGGCCTAATGTTTTGATCTGGGGAAGGTTCTTTACCTTTCCCAGGATTGTTGTTTTTTCTGTAGTTGGGATTTCTGATTTGGGATTGGTTATCCCATTGCGGTTTCCTTTCAATGTGATCTAATATCTCAACTACTCTTTCTAAAGTTTTGTTAATAAAATCAAATTTACCATCTAAGCTTGATTTCTCTTCTTTGATGGTGACCCTCCTCTCATTTCTAAGTCTGGCTTTTTTGGCTAGGATATTTATTTCTACACCTACAACATCTAGTTGCATCTGTTCTAAAGTTTCAACATTTCTTTCTCTTAATTGATATGCCATGTTTGGATCAAATCCATCAGAAAATTTTAGAAGTACTGAATAGGGGGTAGGTTTAAGATCAATAGGGATGGCATTGTAAACACTGTTATATCTGGTGCAATAATCTTGGACAAACTCATTAGGAGCTCTTTTAACAGCATCAAACTCGGATAATATTTGCAGGGGATTCTTTTTCTTTTCCCATTTATTCAGGAAAGCTCTTTGAAATGCAGCTAAATCTGCTATACTACCAGCACCTAAATTTCTAAACCATGTTTTTACTTCTCCAGTTAAGTTTTGTGCAAACAACCTCATTCGAACATCAGATTCATCTATCTCATAAATTTCCCAAAAATCATTCATTCTGGTGATATGTTGTTGTGCAGTAATTTGTGAAAAATTATCAAATAATGAGATATCATTTTGGTAATTTTGGGGCATGTCATGGAGGTTTTGGGGTAAAACCAAGGGAGCATATCTAGCTGCCATGGCTTGGATTTTTTCTAAACTGGGAGGTATAGTAGTAGTGGCAGGGATAGTGTTGGTTATAACAGTAGATGTGTTGAAGTTTGTACTTGAAGAGTTTGGAAAAGGGGATGAAAAATAGGTGGTATGGCTAGGAAATATAGATGAAGTGCTTATGAAGCTAGTGGGTGCAGTGATAGTGGATGTAGTGGACTAAGTAGATGATGGAAATACTATCCTAGGCTGCATAGGCAACTCAAGAATGAATGGTTATGTGGATGAACTTGCGGTGGATTGAGGATATGATGAATATATGATCCTAGGCTGCAAAGGCAACTTAGGACTAACAGGCTCTGGGGGTGAACTGATAGTGGAGTCTATAAATGAAGTGGCAACGTACAGAGTTGAATCTACTACTGGAAAAATGGTGGTGTATAGTTGAGGAACTATAGGTTTAAATTGAGAAAAAAAATTGGCTAATTTAATAGCTTCATCAATGTCTTTAATTCGTGTAACATTTACCCTTTCTACTGGACTTTGAATTTCAGTTTTGTCTAATTTTATTGATGCTGAAATAATTTTCTGTTTCTCATTCACAAAAGAAGTAAAAACAGGATCTATAATAGATTCCTTTAAATCAGTTTCAGATTTATTTCTAAATAATGAATTTTCAAACTTGAAATCAAAATCTATATCTGATAAGCTTACTAATTCTTTGGGTAAGGAATTAGCTTTTCTCAGGGGCACTTCAGTTTCTAAACTAACAATCTGTTTTTTCTTTTTTCCTATCTGGTTTGGATTGTCTACTATATCTGCAGGGTTGGATCTAGTATAATAGACTTTCTTGGGAGCTAGAATTATTATTGTATAAATACCCACAACCTTTAAACTTAACCTTAAAGTAGAAAAGATATGTTTTAAAAATCTTCCTCTAAGATTAAACTTAAAACTGGAGAGTGGTTAAGTTCCCCAGTATGGTCGCCAGCATGTTATCACCCTAGTAATTCTCAGGTTGTGGGATGAGGATTTATATTTGAAGAAAACCAGGGGTAACCAAGAACCTACTTTTGAAATTCAAGATCTAGCCTTCCTAAATTCTGGAGAGGGATCTCTCTTCAAGATTTAGCTTTGTTTTTGTTATAAGATTTTAGGCTAGTTATAATTGGACAATTGGTTTGTTTTGAATGTTTGGTGGGAATAAAAGGTACTTCAAGGTAAACCATAGAGGGATCTACCAGACCATTGGGCTATGGAGTCAACTTCTTGGCAAGCAGAGCTAGGAAATAAGGTCAAAAGAGAAAATGTACTAAGGGCAGGGTATATGACCTTAAAAGGGTTTGGAAATAGGCTTTTTGATGAAATGGAAAGATCTGAACAAAAGGGAAATGAAGGATCCTTAAGTTACAGAAAATAAGATGAAAGAAAGGGGTCAAAAGGGACTAAGAGCAGTTAAGGATTCTTAAGTCCGGATATCAGCAGAAAACATATCAATGAATAACTAGTAAAAAACAGGGAGCTTTTGACACTAATCATGTATAAACTTTCCTAGTCAATCATTTAAGACAGAAAACATGTAAATGTATGTATGGAACTTTAGAAAGATAAACAGTGAAAATAGGAAGATACTTGACTTATCTGATCAGCACAAGAATCCTCAGTTATGATGCTTGTTTGACTTAGTTCCAGTCTGCTGCTTTACAAATCGACTCACACAAACTCCCAATGTATTCAGCAAAAATGTCTATAGTAGTCTTGACAAATTTTATTCCACCCTAAATACTTCAAAGAGTGAAGTATTTATACAAAATTATTACAAAATATCTGAGAGAAATGTGGGAATATATCTAGGAGAAAATAAATATTATTACATAAAAAAGAGGGATAGCTGCAAAACAAACTGGCAAGCTGTCCTCTTATCAAGAAAAGATAGAACTGATTTATCTTATCAAAATTGATTTGTTTCTTGGTTGTAGATGCTTTTTGGCACTTGGAAACAATATCTTGTTAGAAGATAACTTGGAAGACAATCTTGCCAATTTACATCCTTTAACTTGTGCTTCACCTCTGGTACTCTTTCATGTTGCCAATTTTATTACTTTACTGCTGTAAAATGAAGAATTACAATAGTAAATATTTCTTTGACTGTTCTATTCCTGGATACTCTTTAGCTCTGCTCTTTCATCTGATACACTTTCACTGCAAAATTTTACTCTTTGATAACTGTAAAAATGAAGAATATGATTGCACCTGTTCTGCTGCGTCTGCAATGTTGTTATAACCAATCAGTAAATACTTTCCATTGCTCAGAATTAGGTATTTGTATACCTTTCAATTTCCTATAACTCTCATCAGCATCAGTTTATTTTGCAAAGTTTGGTTTTATAACAAACAAGTGTTTGATATCACTCTGTAGAAAGAACAAATTTTCAAGATATTGTAAAACCAGTTTACCACTTGGGGAACCTTGTGGTAAAGGCTTGCTGACTTGTTCCTTGGCATGAGTTGTGATCTTATTGTCATAATCAGTCTGGACCATCAATTTTTCATGGAAACCATGTATATCTTGAAGACCTGCTTCTTGTAAAGTTGTATATTTTGCAAGAAAATTTTTGATTGAAAAGTTCATGGTTTCACATTTCTCCTCTAAACTATTCATGATATTTCTCTTGGTTATGACTTTCCTGATTTGCAGAATAGTTTTAGTCCTATCATGAATGTTTATTTCCTCCAACTTAGCTCTATTTTTGCTGTTCAAGAATCCAATAAGCCTTACAGCTTGTGAAGGTTTATCTGCCTATTCTGCTTTAGTTTTCTGAATTTCTACCAGTGCTGCTTGCAATAAATCTCTTTGCTCATAGATAATCTGTACTGAGGGCCACTGTAAATGAATAGCTTGAATTATATTATCCCATAGGTATTTTTTGATGTATGCTACCTGCTTGCTGAATTTTAGCTCTTTCTTCAAAGTCTTCACCTGTTCTTCTAAGGCCTTTACTCTCTGTTCATGTCCTTTAGAAGTTATCAAAGCATTCTTGTAGGAATATTCAAGACTTTGATTGGTCTTTTTCAAAGCGATGATTTCTTTGTCTTTCAGTGACATTTCTTCCATAGATTTAACTATATCTGATGTACCTGTTGCTTACTGTACCTGCGATGTAGATGATCTAGTGGCAAAGGTATCTATAGATGTTATTGACACTGCAGTTGCCAATAATCCTTTTGGTGCCAAATGCTCTGCAAGTGTAAAAGGAACAACATTACTAACAGTTGGAATGACTATAGGAATGGAGACCTCATTTTCTCTTTTCAATGTTTCATTTTCCTTCATCAGAGTTTCTATCTGATTCTCCATTTCTTTGATTTGGGCTGTCATATTTAATACTAGCTGCATAGTCTCATCCTTTTCTTTTTGTTGTTGAAGAATCTCCTTTTCCTATGGATGCGCACTCTTTGGAAGTTTAAGTTGCTTTCTTAAGGCAGCAATATCTTCATTCTTTTGCCTTATGAGTGTTTTAGAAACTTCAATATTGGAAGGATCCACTCCAGTTTCTATCACCAAATCTTCTAAAGACTTGATCCTCAAATCCTTAGCATGTAGAGATGCTTTATCTAATTTCATTTAAGTTTGTAAATTAGATACAGTCTTTTGTAGCATAGTAGCACTCATAGTTTTGTTAACTACCTTTGAATACAGCATTTCAGTGGTGCTTCTGTGGAATTCAATCTGATCTAATTCATGTATGGTATCAGTGTCCATATCTAGATCTGTTTTAGTATAATCAGCAATTAAATTTGGATCTGCAATGGTGGGTTTCAGAAATTACATGATCATCTTGTTGGTCGAGTAATCAAAAGTAGTAAGCAATTTGTCTTTGTTTCCTGGCTTTTCTTTAAGGAATTTAGAATAAACTTCATTCTTAATTTCCTCATTTCTTTCTCTGATCTGTTTGAATTTTTTCTAGATGTCTGAATCTGTCTCTTCTGCTACTTTGGAAGAGGAGGGAACTTTTGAATTTACCTACATTTCCACTATTTCTCTGTCTTGTTCCTGTGTTAACACCTACTCTTCCTTAATTTCTTTATGTGTTTCATTGACAATTAATGTGGCTTCATCATCTATTTGTTGATCATTGTTGTTTGCTTGATCTTCATTTTCATCTATCTCTATTATCTTTTCTTTCTCAGCATCAGTCATTTTTTCCCTTTTGTTGTAAATAATTTTAAATTTATTTTCTGCAATGGTCTCTGCTATATAGCCTTCTTCATTCCTAGTCCTTTTGTTTGAAGCTTCTATCTACTCAGTGACTATTATTGCTTGTGAATTATTTGTTTGTCTCTCCTTCTTTGTATTGGTAGAAGGATCAATTAATGTATTTTCTACCCATTCCATTTGATTTTCATATTTTTCAATTTCTGGTTTGGACTCATGAAAGAATGGTGTTAACTTGCATTTTACCCTTATGTCACTCAAAATGCCTTGAGGATCATAGTTCCAATAAAATATTTCTTGGAACTTGAATTATGATAATTTTCTGACTATTTCTTTTAAGTCATCCCTATTATTTACTATGAAGGGACCTATTTGATTCTTCAGCTTAAAATGTGTCTTTTTCTTGGCAGTTGTTAGCGCTTGAAACTACCTTAGGCTGAAATAAGGTAAATCTCAAGGCAACATCAAACCAAGCTCAGCCTCGTAGCTAGCCCTACGAGGACAGGAGAGGGCTCTCTTCGGGTCTATCTCGGCAAAAGATCTTCAAAAGGGGCTGAGATGACTTATAATGGATACTGATTTTAGGCTAGTAAATTGATATGAATGAGGTTTTTAATAAATGACTGGGTTTTCTGGGCTGTATGGGGCCAAGGACAGCGTGAGCAGAGATTTAATCAGAGGCACAGATTATTCCATAAGGCGAGGTAGGAGTGAAGTTTAACAATTAAATTTAAATTAAATGGAATGTAAAGACTGTTTAAGAAAGCTGAAAGGGTATTTAAACAATGAATCCTTTCCAACAGAAGAAAAACACATAACATGAACGCTTCTCCAGGGCAGAGCAGTAAGTTGAATTCTACCCTTCTCTCTTAGAAACATTCAAATTGAAATGATCATTAATGAACTATGAAACATAACGATTACATATGAAACAAAAGGAAAAAACATTTGCTAAACTCACACCACAGGGATCTTATGAACCAGAGCTGCGTCCTTTCATTATTTCTCTGTTGAACTGTACAATGAAACTCTCTGTTATTCCCTCTACTTCTCCCAGAACTCTCCTCTACAAAATGATTTACACTACAATAAATACTTTCAAAGGTATAATAACAAACTAATAAAAATAGGGCGTTGTTTAATCACTATTAACAAAAAAAAGCAAAGAACCAATCATCTTTTCGGAAGACAGAACAGCGCTCCATCTGAATTTCTCTAATGACCCATTAAAGGACGAAATCTGGAACAAGGATCCCATGAAATCATGACTGAGGATAAAAATAGGCAAATTCATTCTTATCTTTCTGTTTCTGCTCTCGAGATGACACTTAAAGAGCGTCAGATGATAGATCCGACCGATGCCCGCCGGATGCAACGTATTCTAAAGCTCACCAGACATTTTATTTTTACAACTTTAGCGAAATCCTACATACTTTTCGTAAGGCATCTTTTGGACCTTTGCAAAACAACTACATTGAATTCGTCATGAAAGTAAACGCCCCCCCAGAAAATTGTCCAATATCAAGTGTAGCTAACCAGTCACTACCCCGATCGTGTTTAACTGGATTAAAGAGAGACCATTCGTTATTCCCTTGTTTAAGTATTTGTTTTAAGGTTGCATAATGTGTGCAACTCTACATTTCAAAAATGGTGATTTAAGCTCCAGCAATTTTTTGTTTGGGATTACTTAGCCTTTCGAGAGTCATTCCCATAATCATCAATTAGCTTCTCCACATCATTCCAGAAAAGAGTCTCAACCAAAACTCCATCTTTAGTAAACCACTTAGTAACACTCTTGGTAAACTCGACAGGTGAATTAGCCGCAATAGATTTCGGGTCGGTACTAGCTATACATAATGTGTACATGTCAGAAAAACGAGCAAGCTTTGAAGAAACTGCCAAACCTGTGCTGCTAAATGATCCAGGGGGAGGATCCGTGAAGAGAATAGCATTCTTCTCCTTTGTATAAATGATAAATTGTAGCAATCCATTGAAGATAACATACAATATAATGTAGCCAATAAGAAAAAATTTATTTTCTGGGAATTTCTTGAGATAAAACTGAGCCGCCAGGGCAATGCCGATGATGATGACACCTATCGCCATTTTGACATTACTCAGCACCACATTCTCCACATACCCTCGACTGAATAGTACCCGAGGCGTCTACAACATCGCTGGTGATGGTGTTTTGTAGGTTCTTGTGGTTTGGGTTCAATTAGAAGAGTTCCATTTAAGCGTATGTGTCAGGTTGAGCAGCATCTGGATCATTTTTCCAGCGCTGATATTGGTTGTATCCGTTCCACGAATCCCATCGATCATGCTGTCGCCTGCTGCCTTTCTCATATTGGTAATGGTATGCCTCTGACACAGCTTCAGACCCACTGCTGCTTCCTCTTGTCCGAAGTTTCCTCGCTCCTTCTTCAGCATCATAGCACATCCGCTTTCAAGGGTCCGAAAGAATTGCATACGCTTCTCCGATCATTTTGAAAAGCCTTTCTGCATCTCTGTTCAATAAGATTTCTTCGTTTCTCCACAGCAATTTCTAGATCTTCAGCTGAAAAAGAAAGCTGAAGGGCAAGTAATTTGCACAAGTGACTTACGGATACAGTTGGAGAGCAACAGACATATGGTGTCTCCAAACTCGGAAGGCTTCCATCATTTTCAACTGGCAACAATGTGAATTGTATATCAAACTCATTCTTGTCTTCTTCACGGGTTTTAGACAAAGGATAATTGACCATTTTAGTAACACGCATACCACGGGCATTCTTGTTGTTTGAGCCATATCGCATATTGATCCGTGCACCATCCTTACCCCAAACCAATACATCAATAAATTCGAAATCGTTTGAGCTTGGAGCAACAAGGACCGTTTTCAAACCTATTGAGGCTGTGCGCCGCGCGCAAACCCAATGCGTCGCGGCCTTTGGGTGCACCGCGCCAGAAGAAAACAACACAACAAATTTTGGCTCTATGCACCGCGCTCAGTGGGTGCGTCGCGCCACTGCCCAGTGCGCCGCGCTGCTTCTCCTTCACTGTTTCGACCTCCAACTTGCAATTTCGCCCTTTCACAACCTTGAAATAAACTCAGTTTTTTGCACTTGACTTGATTTGGTAGCTTCACTAGAACAACGAATCTAATTGACCTTCTATGGGTTTCACAAATATCAACCAGATATTTGGCAGCTGAGGCAATCAACGGCCATACATGCCTTACTTCTTGTTCTCGTGAAGCCGGTATCAAGGCCACGACAAATTCATCTTCTTCAAAACCAAGCTTTCCTCTTGCCTCTTTATGAGACATATGGAAAAATTTGTCGACCAATGGATGGCCTATGTTCACCACAGTTGCTCCTTACAGTAGAAATGTTGCTTGATATATTTCCCGAATGGTATATTCACTCCTGGATAATCTATTTAGACCACAATATCTGGAGGATGCTTCTGAAGGAAACGCCGCACTGCTATCTGTAGATATAATGAAGGAAACACAAATGGCAATGCTTCAATAAATCCAATGGAGCTCAACCCAGTGTTATCTCCAATCAAAACAGCTCCTGCCGCTTTCATTTGGTGACCACCAAGAGCATAAACCACAATATTACTCCCATCCAATTCTTCTTGCTTCAAAATCTCATCAGTTTAAATATGCCCCATGAATATCTCCCATAACATCACTTGTGCTAATAAATATCCGCAGAGGACGAGGAGAGGGGTATTGCATAGGCTCCATGGCAGCAGCTGCAGAGGAGGAGGACTCATTCTTAACACCAACGATAACACTTACATGAGTACGAGTAGAAGGCCTTCTGATTGGCTGAATTGCCCATAAATTGAACCTTGTGCTCTTTCTCTTTCTGATTTGAATGATGGCTCCTTTGGCTGTTTTTGGCAGGAATGATTGATGTTGGATTTTGGCGGAGGATCAGGAGACTGCATGTGAATATATTCAACCAGAAAAGTTTGAATAATTACATATTTGAAAACAAATTTTATGATTTCTTCTTCAAAACAGGATTTTGAAGAAGAATCAATCTCGCATTATTGACAATGACATTCCTGAAATAAAAACTTACTAAAACTTCCTCTAGCCTGCAAGCGTTATTTCACACTTCTGAAGACAAAACCCTAGACTCAAGAATTAAAATGACTCTTTTTAACCAAAATGGCATTTAATGACAACAAATGACGAGAAATGGCAGAGGAATGACAAGATTGAGTCTAACAGCAGCCATGAAATTCACTGCATCTGCATTCAAAATTTGCCTCAAGTACTCCAAAGCAAAAACCCTGATAGTTAGAAATTTGGGAAATTTAGAAGGGGCCAGGTTTTCTCCAAATATCCTTAATTCTGCATGATTTTCATATAGGTACCAGTCACCTACTTTGTAGTTTTCAGACAACTATATAATTATCTTTATTTCCTCATTAACCCTTGGTTGCTCTGTCTTATTCAGTAAACTCATGGCTGGTCTGATAAACAAATTTGTGAAGTCCTTATAGCTGAATTCATTTCCATTTTTTCTGAGTAATGAAGTCCAAAGTACTACTGAAAGAGGTTTTCCTTCAACATCCATCTTCTGAAATGCAATTGGGAATTGTTCTGCTTGGAAAAATAGGAAGAGGTGAAATAGATAGGATGAATATCTAAACACTCCTTCCTCAGACAATTTGGTCAACTGATAATGTATACTATCAACAATGAATCTCGCAAAATTGAATACCATTGTAGGAGGTCGCCCTGGGGATAAAGTCGAAAGGAAACCTAGAATTGATGCATCAGTGAACTCATCGTTAGAATAACCTAGAATGAAGGAAAGCATAGAGATTATTTGTCTGGAAGATTCAGGAAAATCAAAGGTGGAATATGGTGGATTTACTTTTGGAAAATCAACATGAGTAGGCATGAAGTTTTGCAGAATCATAAACTTCGTAAGGAAATCTAAGTCTAAGTATAACTGATTCAAATCTTTAATGGATAATGAGACTAAACTTGGATCATGGTTCAGCTGGAGAATTTCATTAATGGATTCCGCAGTTATAGAAAACAAGACCTCCCTATCCTTATTTACAATACATCTCTGGTCTGGGAAATAATGTAATTGGCATAGTCTGATCAAGTGTTGTGCTGGATGAGTGATTGGGAATACATATTTAGGCAAGTTTGAATCCCATAAAGATATGTCATTTTCAACTTTCTTCACAAATTTCTCATGACACAAGTCATGTACTTCGAGTAAATCAAATTCTAATGTAGCATCAGTAATTTTGTAGTCTAAATCAATTAAGGAACTGCTCTCTTCAGAAGTAACCGGTGGCTGCAAAGGTTTGACCACTTCAGTAGAATCAGCTATTAGGGTTGGGGTAGGCTTATTCATTTTAGAAGATTCAGGCCTTGGAAGCTTGCTTAAGGCAGATTTTTGGGTTTTTGGACCTTGAGTCTTAGGGGTGACCTGTTTTCTTGTCATTTTAGGGAAAACTAAGCAAGATTAGACTGTTTTCTTAGTTAATTTTGAAAAAAAGGGCTAATTGAGAGGATCTGGGAGAAATTTGGGAATCTGGGCAAGGACTTTGGGATGAAAACACAGGTTTTCAAGGTGCAGAAGACTGAAATAGGGGTTCAATGGCGTCTTGGTGTAATTTAAATCAAACTGAACAGTGGAAATTGCCTTCAGATGGCCGAAAATGGCTTTAAAATAGAGTTAGGAGAAATGGCAAATTCTAGAAAAAATTTGCCAGGATTCGCCGTCTTTTTTCAAGGTTTGGGCATTTGTAGATTGGTATTTTTCGGCTTCTATGCTTCAAACTGGTTTATAGATTTTGGTTTTTTTCTTTGAAATTGAGAATTTGCAGTTTTGGATCACTGAAAAAATACCTTTTGCAGGTATGTTTGCAGTGGAGAAGGGTTTCCAAATGGTATTAGTCTTCAAACTGGTCACAATGATTTCTATGGCGAAGCTTTGTGGTGAAATATGCTTCAGGGGGGGTTAATTTGAACAGCGAAGGTGTAGAACTGAAGTCTAAGCGTGATTTCTCAATGGGCGGAGGCACAAAAGATAAGCAAAAATGGTGAAAAATCAAAGGTTAAATCCCTCGATTTTATTACTCTGCGTAGCATTAATGGCTGGTCATAGTGAATGGCGGGAGCAGTTTTTCTTTGAATGCAAAAAACCATTCAACGGTATCACGTGGCTTTTAGGTTGTAAGTTGTTTTGAGCTTTTATAACACGATCGAATAGAAAACTGACACGTAGCAGTCAGTGGTTTTGTAAAACAACTTTTATCGTGCAACTTTTCCCAAACTGCGCTCGTTCACTTTTGGTGTGCGATATGGAATGTGTACCATCGGATCGCGATGGATGAAGTGAAGGGTTGAGATCTTTTGGAAAGTTGCGGGGAAACAGGGTGGGACCAGGTTTTTGATATGTGTCGTTGATTTGGTAAGTGATGATTAATGGTTCAAAATCAATGTGATGAGAAATGGTGTGTTGATCGCACTCAATGCGGATCGTTGGATTAGGATTAATAAAATGATCGGAGGGTTGGGAATGAACTCGAGGGTGCTGGGTTATGTGATGAAGCTTGTGTATAAAAGGAGTTTGTACATAAAATAAAGTGAATGGGGTGGGTTACTAAAGGGTTTAACCAAGGTTTAAACTTTGGTATAAGGGTATATAGTGGGAAAAGAGGGGTAAGGTTAAAACTGTAACCTTGGGTAAAGGAAATGCGGGAACGAGAGTAAAAGTATTCTTTTTCTGCGTTATTTTCAATACAGAGTATGTAAATAAAATGCACCTTTTGCAAATTTAATTATATTATATAGTTTTATATTTATTTAAAGTTATAAAACTATAGGGGAGAGGGGACATTTTATTATGGGTATTTTTATATCAAAGGGATAATTTCGGGATGTTTTTTCAACATGTGAGTAATATCTTTGATATAAAAAGCATATAATAAGGGGTTTTTTGGGGATATTAAATTAAAAGGAGTTATATTAATAGGACTAGGATATTTTATAGGGATTTAATAAAATAATTTAAATGTTAATATGAAAAGGGACAATGAATACTCAAATTTTCATAAATAAAACTAAGGAAAGTGAAAATTAGAATAAATTTTAGCTTTCATAACTCGTTTAATTTTACTTAGTATATCATGTTTTTTGAGGGTTTTATGATTTTGTAAAATGGAGGAAGTTAATCAAATGGGCCTTTATGTAACTTTTAAGTAAGAAAAGATTTATCACTTATGAAATTAAATGGTGATGAGTACATGAAAGGTAAATGATGCGAATTTCTAGGATTAATATAGAAACTTAACATTTTCAACTATCAGTTATTGAGCAAGGGGCCGATCCCAACAGAAGTCAAGGAAATGCCTTGAGCCTCTTTGACTGATAGTTCAGAATATCAAATTGCTATGGGGAGGGGATTAGTTATTTATAGCCTGGTGAAAGATATTTACAATGATGTTTCCCACCTTCTTCTACCTACCCATTCATATCTTCTAACATTTTTTCTTCTATTTTAATCAGGTGCATTTGAACTAGCAACCTTACAATATTTTATTATTTTTTTAAAGCAGTAAACTATCTAATTCTATACTTATTTCATCTAAGAATCTAGATTAAACTATTGGATTCTTTTATTCTCTACCTAACTACTGAATGGTCATCATTAAACTGTATGACAATTCTTCATTCTCTATCTAAAACAAGTAAATTGAAACATGATAAGTCAAGATTAAATTGTTCAACTCATCATGGATTATGGCATTTACTGACACTCTGCCATAATCATCTGCAAAAAGTAAAGTAGTTGCATTTAGACTTGCACACTTTCAAGTTTTATTCACCTTTTTTCTTTTGGGGTATATTATTTTTTCTAAGTCCTTTGATTTTTCTTTTAGGACTTTTTACCCTCTTTTTTATTTTATTTTATTTTATTTTTTTACAAAATATGGGAAAATAACTTGCAAAAAGAAAAGTTTGTACATATTTACAAGACTACCATCAGTCAAGCCAAAATTATGAATCCTATATTTATAGGTTACTAACACCAGGCTTATTTCATAAACCTGTTTTGATGTGTTTTATTACCTATGTTGACCTTTTTATCAGCTCCTGCTGCTCAAACACTACCTGAAAGGAAGGCCATATTTGTGTGATGGCTTCATTAATTTCTATCCATATATTTTCTCTATATTGGGCCAGAGTATTGGCCATTACTAATTCTCTCTGCAACTAATCAAATTTAAATGTCATCTCATGAGTTTTCTGCAACTCCAAGACATAAGATTTATCAATATGCAACTTGTGTTCTTACCTTTAGCTGAGCTCTTAATCTAAAAATCTCTTGCTGGTGAAGGTTCATATTATCCATGGCTTTTATTAATTCATTTGCAGGATCAAGTGGTTCCGAAGTTGAAGTAGATGCAACTAGAGTGGTGGCTACTGCAATTGGAACAATTGTAACAAGAACTATGGCCAATTGTGTTGCCTGTTCTTTTTCTCTAAGCAGTTTCTCTAATTCCACCTCCATATCTCTAATCAATTGTTTTTCTCAATGATTATTCTGAACATGTCCTCTTTTTTTTTTTCCATCTCTCTATCCTCCTTATCCTATGGGTTTTTTGTAGCAGGAAATTTTAGCTGCTTTCTTATGCTGGTATATCAACATTTTTTCTCTTTACTATCTCTTTTGTTGCCTTCATATCATTTGGATTGTATCCCAATTTAATTACTAAGTCCTCTAGTGACTTAATTTTGGTATCTTTGGCTAAGGATGAAATCCTTTCCAATTTGAGTTGTGTTTGTGTATTATTTATTGATGCCTATAATCTAGAAGCTGACATAGAGGCATTAGTTAGTGAAGAATACATCATTTCACCAGATTGTTTAGGCATCTCCATTTGCTAAATGGGATGGATTTGCTTTGCATCAAATGAAAAAACATGCACTTCATAATCTGTTTATGTCCTTGGAGCTGGTACTTTGGCTTCCAGGAATATTATTGCATTTTTCCCTTCTCAATATCAAAGGCTGAAACTAGTCTGTGTTGTAATGTTGTTATCTGCTTCCATAATTGTGTATATGTGGAGGCTTTAAGCAGCTCATTCCTTTTCTTGATGTCCTTATATTATCCAAATATGTTGGGCTCACCAGTGTCCTAAGCCAAATCAGTTGACTATGAATTTTCTGGAGGATATTTTGTGGTTGAATAATAAGGGGAGCCTGTGATGATATCATCCTACCTTGTAGATACATGAGATCATGTTATCACAATTGCCTCTTGTTCTCTGTTTCCTGGATGAAACACTGGTGCATAATTTGTCTTTTGTTTCTTCTTATAGATTAAGAATTCCTTAGCTTCAATTTCCCTAATTAGGAATTCTTCTCTTATCCTTTCTCCTGCTTCTCATGAGGTGTAGGAGTCTAAGAATTTGTTGTTGATATGACGTATTCTTTAGCCTCTTGCAGGGTTTTTTCCTCCCATTGATTTTGGTTCATATACGATCGTTCTATTTCAAGCCAAGGAGTATGTGTATAAGGAGTTGTCTTTTGCTCCACCCTCAACTTTGAAATTAAACCAAAAGGGTCATACGACCAAGTAAATCTCAGTTTGAGGTTCATTTGTTTCAGCAGCAAATCAAATTCTCTGCCAACTGTTCTAGTATTACAGACAAAGGGCCCAACCTGTGCTTTTATTTTAAATTGTGCTTTCTTCTTGGAAGCCACAAAGTGCATGTCATCCATATGGATCATCTGTATTATGTACTCTAATGATAAAATTATCATAGGTACAAAATTTGGCAGCTTATAGGGTGGAAATTCACACCCATAAACTTGGATTTTTGTATAATTCTGGTATAAATACTAGTCACATGTTTTTACCTAATCACTTAGGTGAAAAAAATTTTGAACGTCTGTCCCTATCCTGGGCTCCAATTCACTATTTAGGAGGCAACCAATGTGTATAGGAACTTTTCAACATATTATGTGAAGGAGAATTATGCGTAGTTCCTTTTTACCAAGAATTTCCAATGTATCACTAATTAAGCATTACCCTGCTCATCCATCTTCTGTAGAGTGAAAGGAAACATGTCTTCTTGATAGTAGATGAATAAATAAACTAACACTGCAACATACTTAAAAGCTCCCTCTGTAGAAAACTTACTAAACTGATCAAGAATGGTATTTGCAATAAATTGACTATAATTAAAAATGACAGGTTTTTCTTATGTGGCAAAGATTGAGAGGAAACCAATAATGGCTTCATAAAACCATTGGTCTAAGTGGTAATCAATGATATATGAAACAATGGTGATAATATACTTGGCTACCTCTGGAAAAATTGAAGAGGAATATGGAGGGTTGGTTTTAGGGAGTTCGGCATCTTGAGGGAGAAATATCTCAAATATCTTAGCTCTCTGTGGGAAAGTCAAATATTTATATAGCTCTGTGAGAGAGTCTATAGATAAAGGCTTGGAAGACTCTCGGATATTTACTTGCAGCATCTATGAAATGGTTTCAAATGTAATGGTGAGGATAACTTCACCATTATGGCTTACTATGGCTTTATAGGATGGCACATAGCTACTTTGACACCATGTAATGAGTTTAGGGAAAAATGAGTTTTTGGAAACAGAAGTGTGGGAGAGAAGAATCCCATATGTCTAGTTCATCTTGTTGATCTAAGAATTTTTGTTTTAACCAACTATGAAGTTTGAGCAAGTCGAATTCACAGTTGGTATATGTAATTTTATATCAAATGTCAACAAGGGGCAAGTGTTCCAGGTCAATGGGAGGGGACAACATCGGGTTTTATTTGGGCTTCTTACCTTTATTCTTGGGGGATTTTCCTTTTCAGGCCATTATCAAATTGTAGATTAGAAGGAGGGATGAAACAAAAACTAAATTACCTAGATCTAGGGTTTATCTGGTAGGTACAGAGGTGGGGATGTTGATTGAATTATGGAGGCAATGCGGGGTTAGTGCTTGAATTAGATCGATAGCTAGGAGGATTATTGGTTCCCATAATAACTTGAAAGGCTGCGAAAATTAACTGGTAATGGAAAATAACAGCAAGGAAATGGAAAATATAGGTTTCCTGTGATAAATAGGTGAATATTTTGATTTACTATTACAGGTTTACCTTTGGGAGGGGTGCGGGTGCATTGCGTAGGAGCAGGAAACATTTATGACGATAGCGGTTTGTTGATGTGGCAGGGGAGTGCCAAGTGGCGGTATTTGGTGGAGAGTGAATCAGACATGGGGGACAAATAAAACAGA
The DNA here is from genome assembly GCA_034641835.2 of Pinus albicaulis. Classification (NCBI taxonomy): domain Eukaryota; kingdom Viridiplantae; phylum Streptophyta; class Pinopsida; order Pinales; family Pinaceae; genus Pinus; species Pinus albicaulis. The sequence goes on from CM076572.1 coordinate 1,337,900,302, forward strand.
CAAGGCATGAGAGGGAGTGGGGTCCATAAGGGTGAGTTGGTGGATGGTAAGTGGAGGAGGTAGGCTGAGGTGGTTGAAGTGGTAGTAGGGTCGGGTATATATGTGGTGCGAGGGTATTGGAAAATGGACAGACGATAAACTCAGAAACATTTTGAGAAGGGGGGAGTGTGATGAGGGAAATGGCTCTGCCCCTTTTGGACCCCCCCCCCTCCCATCAGAAAATCACAATGGAGCTCAGGGGGGGGAACGCTCCCCCGTTGTTGATCCGGGTGGGGGTAATCTCAACCGTTATTTTTATCCAAACTTTTGAACCTTACAAAAAAATTCATGATCCTTGAACTTTATTACATATGCTTTTAAAAGCATGATTAATCATAACTTAATGCTAATTGACACTAAAATGGATTTAAACTAAATTTATTTAATTGATCTAAGGGCACATTTAAGCTTGCAACCCTATTTTCACTAATCTAACTAACTATTTCAACCAAGATTAAGCTATATGTTTGTCTTATTTCCCTAACCTAACCTATTTGACAAAGTAAAAATATATTCTAAGCTACATTTAAACAAGCTGCACACTTATTTGCAACATTTCTAAATCAAATCCCTGATGCAATTTTTTTATTTTCTGGTGGCATTTGGACTAGCTCACCTAGGGGGACATTTCTCATATAATTTTATTTTTGTCTTTTCTTTTTCCTTTATTTCTTGTATTTTCTTTGATTTCATTTTTTTCCTATTTTTTTTGTCCCCTACAATTTCTTTTTTTTTATTTTTATTTTTATATTTTTCTTTGGAAATAAAGCTAAACTATGAAACATTATCTACATTTGGAAACATAAAATCATCATGCATAAATACACAATTCATCCTATGAAATATAGGATCCTAACAGTGGCTCCAACTGGGGATGTTAACCCCCTAGTGGTGCAGCAAAGAATCATGGATCTCGAAATCTGCGGACCAGTGCCTTATCCATTGTCATTTTCCCAGGTCTTTCAAGTGAATTGTTATACTTGTTCTTTATCCATACCTATGGTATCATATTAGTAGAAGCTTAGGGCCTTCTCTTTGGGCTTCAATGTTGGATATGAATCACCCACTCATGACAGTAAAAAAAAATGGTATTTATAATTATTTTAGTAAATGCTTCTATTCTTGGGAAAAATAATGTTTGAAATTTTTTCCATTAACGAGTCCACCAGGCAGTTCTGCTCTAGTCAGGTCCTTTAGAAAAAATGCATTTTTACCTCTGTAGGAATCAATTATGTAAGGTCCCTTCCATAAATTATCAAATTTTCCAAGCTTACCTTTTTCTTCATTTCTGGAGTTCCATTTTAACACATTGTCGCCTATCTGAAAATAATCAACTTTAGTTCTTCTATCATAGATCTTCTTAATTTTTTCATGGATAGCTTGAGTTATGTTGCAAACTTCCTCTCTTTATTGTTGAAGTTGTATTATATGATTTATTCTCCTCTGAAGGTCATTAGGCTCTACTTGCAACTCTTGCTGTATTTTCAATACATGGACACCTAAGGAAGTAGGAAAAACAACATCCATTCCATAAACCATTTGGTATGGAGACATTCCAATTTATTTTCTGGTTGTGAGACTATCAACCCATAATGCATTGACTAATTTTTTATGCATGATTTCTTGTTATCATGCAACAATTTCTTGATGATATTAACGAGACTTTTATTGGAAGACTCTGCTATTCCATTCACCTACCGTTAATAGGCAGTAGAGTGTCCCAATGTGATTTGATATTTGCTGCAAAATTCCACTATCTTCTTTGATTTGAATGTTGATGTGTTATCAGTAATGATTTTCTTGCAGAATCCAAATCTTGAAAGAATGTTAGTTTCTAAATATTTAATAATCAATGCATTAGTGGCTTGCCTTGTAGGTATAGCTTCAATTCATTTGGTAAAATAATCAGTGGTTGTAAGGATCCACTTTTGTTGAGCTGAGGAAGAAGGATGAATTTCTCCAATGAAATATAGACAACACTGCTAAAAATGAGTTTCAGCTGATACAGGCTTCAAGGGTAGGTGTAGCAACTTTCTTTTGCCTTCAGAGATCTGACATTGGTGACATGAGGTGTCTTTCTTATGGACATTTGTAAACAAGGTTGGCTAGTAAAAGCCAACTCTTAAAATATTGTTGGAAGTAGACTTCTAGTATAGGTGTCCTCCACAATATCCTTCTTGAAATTCCTGCATTACTCTATCTGCTTCATCCTTCAGTAATCAATTTAGTAAAATTCCTCCAGCATCCTTCCAATACAAATTATTATCTAGAATAAAAAATTTCATAGCTTTGAGTTTAAGAAATCTAGCTTTTGTCTTGGTAAAAATAGGAGGAGATTGTAAATGATGCAAGACAAAAATAAGGTCTGCATACCAGGGAGAGGTTGCAAAAGCCTCTGTTACTTGTGGAGTCACCCGCTCTACTTGTTCATCAAGTGCAACTACAAAATTTATATCCAAATAATTAAAATATGATTCAGACATTAATTTAGCTAATCCTTGACCCTTAATAAGTTTGGTAGGCTTGATTTCAATGTCTTACTCTAAGATAATAACAATCCATTTACCTTTTTTTCCATCAGGACCATTTTGGGTCATTATGTCTTTTACCACAATGTTTGGAACAAAAGAAATTACATGTGAATGAAGAATATAAACTCTAAAGTTTGTAATTTCTTTTACTAAAGAAAAGGCTTGCTTTTCCATGATGTTGTATTTCAATGAAGCATATCTTAAGGCTTTTCTAAATAAGGCAATAGGCTTTGCATGTCCCTCATTATTCTTCTACAATACAACTCTCCAATAGTATGTTCGAGTGCAAATGAAAAGATCAGAAAATCTTTGGTGAAATTGGGACTAATCAACACAGGGGCTTGATTTAAGCTTGTTTCACCTAGTTGAATTATTGTTTTGCTTATATATTCCATTTTACCCCAATTCTCTTTCTCAAAATATTTGTTATATTCCTTAGAATTTCCACCCAATTGGGGATAAATCTTCTTAGAAAAATGATTTTTACAATGAAAGATTGGAGTTATTTTATATTTCTAGGAGGGCGTATTTTCAAAATAGCTTCAATTGTACTAGGATCAATTCTGATTCCATCTTTTGAAATGATGTGACCTATGAGTTTTCCTTCTTCCAAAACAAACAATGATTTCTTTGGGTTTAAAGAAATGCCAAATTTTCTACATTTTTCAAAGACTCTTCTTAGGTGAAGCAAATGTTCCTCATTTGTCTTTGAAAATACAATTATATCATCAAGATAAATGACTATAAGCCTTCCTAACTCATCTGCAAAGGCAATTCCCATTTCTCTTTAGAATGTAGCACCAACATTCATTAATCAAAAAGGAATCTTAACATACATGAAAGTGCCCAGGGCGTAGTAAATATTGTTTTTCTTTGTCTTCGGGATGGATTAGAACTTTATTGTAACCAGAAAAATCGTATAATAAAGAAATTATGTTAGATCTAACCACCTTCTGCAAAATGTTATCCATCTGGGTGAGTAGTTGTCTTTTAGAGAAACTTTAATGATATTTCTAAAATCAACACACAGTCTAATCTCTAGAGTCTTTGTCGTAGTTGGAACTAAGTTTGATACCCATTTAGAATACCTCAATGGTACAATAATCTTGGCATCATACATATTTTTGACTTCCTTTTTAACTAGGGGCATCAGCATTGGGTTGATTCTCCTAAGCTTATGTTTGAAAGGTTTTTGGTCTTCTTTTATAGGAATCTTATGTTGTATAATGCTAGTGTCATAAGATTTTAAATCCTCATAACCCCACGCAAATACATCTATGAATTCTTTTAACAAGTCTATGTATTTCTGTTTTTCAACAAGTGATAGATATTTGGATAATTTAAACGTTTTTTGTTCTTGTTCAGTTCATATATTGCAATCCTCAACTTCAGCTCGAGTAGGTTCAATTTTGGGTTTTTTAGCCACATCATTAAAATCGAATAACTCTTCTAATCGAACTAACCCTCTCGGAAAAACATTACCTTTCAATTGTAAAATTTCTAATTCTTCTTGATCTTGATCTATTTCATTCAACTCTATGTTATTCACACTCTTATCTACATTATTTTCTATATCACAATCCATATCTATATTGGCAAATTAAAATTCATCTTTTGACTGTAAAAAAATTTCAATATGTTTATCATTCCCAAAGACTTTCCATTACCTAATGTTATCTGGGACAACTGGTTTGTTTTTCACGTCAACTATGTACTTGTGACTCGGACGGTATGGCATTTTACAAGTACTAGTTGAAATAGCCAAACCATCAACTAGGATATTTTGACTTGTTGGTATTACAGATAACTCATATTCAATAAAACTTTCAAGGAAATATAGAACAACATTCCTGTAAGCCCTTAATCTGAGATGTTTGGTTGAGTACTCCCTTTTGATTTGTTTGATTATAAGTTCAAAATCTCCATGAATTGAAATTATTTTAGCACCTAGCCTTTTCAAAAGTTGCAATACAAGGATCAAGGCTTCATACTCAGTTATGTTGTTGGTACATTGAAAATTTATTTTGTATGAATGCCCTTCTGATTTATTGGTTTGTGAATTTGAAATCCATACAACTGCTCCTGATCCTTCCCTACTCACAACCCCATCAAAATCCATATTCCATAAAGGCTCATTTTCTTTATCATGTTTCAAGATGTCTGTTTTAATTTCTTCAATCTCATGCAAGTCAATTTCTAAATTTGCAATTTGTTCTTCCATACCTCCATCATTGTACAAAATGAAAGAATCAAGGTCTAAATGGACGTAATACAAAAGATAATTGTGTGGTTTTTCTTGATTGTTAACCATGTATTTCATCAATTCCCTATATAGTCTCCTTTGCTAACCAAAAACTGGAATGGTATCATAGGTCATATCCATCTGAAGGGTTCCTTGTAGTTTAGCTCCCCATGAGAGAGATAGCAACATGCCATATTTAGGAGGTGTATCAGCAACCAAATATCCATTACCACACTCTTAGCCGGTATCTGGACTAAAGTGACAAACAAATATTTAATAAGACCTAGGAATTTTACTTTACTTGAATCAAAAGAATACAAATATTTGTATGTTCTAGTGATATCAAGTCCTAATTTTTCCAAAATATCCTTAGGCATAAGGTTTTTTGAAGCACCCGAGTCAAGCACTGCATTATGAAGAACTTTATCATGGATGTTTAAAATGACATAAAATGGAGGTACACTTACCTCCTGAGGTTTTCCATCAACTTCAGGCCCGAAAAGTAATTTTTCTTGACCATCAATCAAGTTTATTGTCTACTCCTTCCCCTATCTTCAAAGCTTTCATTACTTGAAATTTGTAAGCATTCTTATTCATGAGTTTTGTCAGGGGAATGGGTATTTTGAGTTTAACCAATTCATTTTCGATACTGAATGATGTTTTAGCTTTATCTAAATTGATAACATATTGTTTCTTAACAACATATTTTTTAGAATTATCCTTATATTGGCTGGTAGAGGGAATATCAATTTGGATTGTCTTAGAAATAGTATCAAACACTTTCCTGGCAGGAACGTCTACACTCTTTTTGGGAGAAATATTAGGATTTTTCTTAACAGGGGTGTCAGTTGTTTTTTTATTGGGAGTATTAGCAATATTTTTAGTGGGATTATTAGTTGTTTTCCTACTCCTCAAGTTATTTTAGACTTCCATAATTGGATTTTCAAAACCTTGTTTGTAATCTTCTGATTCCTTAGAATTTACTTCAAGTTGTGAAAGCAAGAAGAGTTCTTGCTTTTCTTGAGTTAAGAAAATGGATTCGCTATCGTTTACTCCCATTAAACTTATTTGATTCTCATCAAGCTCTTCAATTAGTTCTCCCTGTTCATCTGCATAGATTTCTTGAAATGGGGGTCTGATTTATTGATCTGTACCCTTTTGTTCTCTTTGTTTAATCTAGGGTGGGTTTCTCCTAAAGTTAGGATTTCTGATCTGAGGACCAAGTTGATTTTATCTAGGGGGATCCCTATCATTTATGATTATTCTTTCCATCATCATTTCCATGGTTTTGACCAGGGTATCTATTTTGGCATCAACAGAATAAGTAGAGGGTTCTTCTTTTATGGTTACTCTCCTTTCATATCTAAGTATAGCTCTCTTAGCTAACATATTTGCTTCCACACTTACAACATATCTATGCATTTCTTCCAAGGTAGTAGGGTTCTTTTCCTTAAGTTGATAAGACATGTCGGCATCAAAATCATCTAGAAAATTAATCAAGGCTAATCCTTGAGGAGGCTTAATGGTTTTTGGGATAGCATTATAAATGTTTTTAAATCTAGTGCAATAATCTTGCACACTTTCCCCAAGATCTCTCCTAAAATTTTCATACTCTACTAAAATCTAAAGAGGATTTTTCTTGATTTTTGATATATTGAGAAAATATTGATGGAAGGCAGTAAGGTCGTTTATGGTAGTTTTTGGTAAATATTTAAACCATTTCCTAACTTCCCCATTTAATCTTTGAGAAAAAAGTTTTGTTTTTACATCTTCCTCATCTACTTCTTAGAGATCAAAATAATCATTCATTTTATCAACATGTTGTTGTGCAGTGATGAGTCTAGTACCATCAAACTGAGGAATCTTAGTCTAATAGTCTTGTGGAATATTATGTAAAGGAGCAGCCAAAACTAGGGGGCATACCTAGCTGACATGACTGGTGTATGAGGATGAACAATAGATGAACTTATGGGGAGTGTTGATGTAGGAGTTCCCGCAATAGGTTGGATTATTGTATGTGATATTGTTGTATAATTAGTAGAGAATATTGAGGAAGTGGGATAAGTTGATACAGGATGAATAGATTGAGAGGTAGCAGAATATGTTGAAAATTGCAGGGCAGAAATTTCGACAAATTGTTGAATATAAGCCTCGTGTACAACTTGATTAAGGTCTGATACATGTCCTATAACTTGTCCAAGTTTTGGAGTGGTTTTTTTATCAAATTTTGGCTCTATAGATTGAGCTTAAGATGTATAAGGTTGAAATACATATTGATAAAATACTGTCTCATCCATAAAACTTTCAGAATTGGTCCTAAACAAACTATGTTCAAATGGTAAATTGAAATGAATATCCTCTATAGTGACAAAACTCTCTGGGAGAGAGTTTTTCCTTGGTGGTGGAATACTACTTCCTTGGCTCTCAGCGAAGCTTCTCTTTCTAATTAGTTTCTCAGGTTTATCTAAAATCTTTGGAGGTTCTTGATCTAGTTGTGATCTAGTGTGAATTATTTTAGAAGCTTGATCTATATAGTATAAAACACAAAATTGAACTATATACAAAGTTTACAACCTCTGAACATTTATTTCTAAAATTTAAAGTTTTATTTTTCTGAAATAAAGTTTTGAACCAGGGAAATAAATTTTTGAAATCAAGTGTTGTTCCTCCCCAGTATGGACGCCAAGATGTTATCACTCTGTAGTTTTTGAGGTTGCAGAAAAAATCACAAAGGTAACCACAGAACCACTTTGGAAGTTGGGATCTAGCCCTGCTAGCTTCAGAGAGGGATCTCTCTTTATGATTTAGTTTTTCCTGTTTCATATATTGTGCTAGCTATATGGTTCATTGTTTGTTTATTTTGAGATGGTTTGGTTGATTCGGGCCAGAAGTTAACATTGGGCTATGGAGTCTATTACTAGAATGTGGATATGTTTTAGCTTTTACAGATAGATTTTATAGGAAAAGGTAGCCAAAATGATTCAATTATGTAGTTAAATGAACTGGAAAAGAAGATATTTAAGGGTTTCCATTAACTAAAAACAAATGAAGAATTCATTTACTCACCTTCAGTTGAAAACATCGAAATTATCCAAAGGAAGAATCAAAGTGTGCATTAAAACAAAATTTATTCTTAATTTTTTGTTGAATAATTTAGATTATGAAAAACACATAAATGGAGTACTAAGAAGAGTAAACACGTTTACAAAGATAGATGCACTTCACCAATAATTTGACACAAGAATCCTATGAAAGAGCTTTATGTGTTTGATATCATTTTTGGGATTCAACTGCATTAATTAAGTCATTCATCTATGACCATTTCCGTGAGAGGTAGTCGTAACTGACCAATTTCTCATTATTTTTGAATAGTCCACTTAGCACTCATTGCATCGGGTGATGGTCACAGGGGTGAAGAAGTGGGATTGAAACTAGCGAAATGAATCACATAGCGTCAATCAACACTTCCGGGGCTTGCACTCGATAACCAGGACTTCTCGGGAGGTCACCCATCCCAAAACTCCTCTGGCTCAAGCATGCTTAACTGTGGAGTTTTCCCCACAATCAAGCCCACTTAGCTTGCTACCCCATTTTCAAAACCTTAGAAAGTATTGTGCCTCATGAACCATTCAAGTAGAGATCCCTTTACTCTTTGTTTTTTAATTATGGGGGGTTTCCGTAGTGCATTATATTTTATATCATTTTTGGGATTCAACTGCATTAATTAAGTCATTCATCTATGACCATTTCCATGAGAAGTAGTCGTAACTGACCAATTTATCATGATTTTTGAATAGTCCACTTAACACTCATTACATCAGGTGATGCTCACAAGGGTGAAGAAGTGGGAGTGAAACTAGTGAAATGAATCACATAGCGTCAATCAACACTTCCGAGGCTTGCACCTAGTAACCATGACTTCTCGGGAGGTAACCCATCCCAAAACTCCTCTGGCTCAAGCACGCTTAACTGTGGATTTCCCCCCACAATCAAGCCCACTTAGCTTGCTACCCCATTTGCAAAACCTTAGCAATTATTGTGCCTCATGAACCATTCAAGTAGAGATCCCTTTACTCTTTGTATTTTAATTATGGGGGGTTTCCGCAGTGCATTATATTTGATATCATTTTTTGGATTCAACTGCGTTAATTAAGTCATTCATCTATGACCATTTCCATGAGAGGTAGTCATAACTGACCAATTTCTCATGATTTTTGAATAGTCCACTTAGCACTCATTGCATCGGGTGATGCTCACAGGGGTGAAGAAGTGGGATTGAAACTAGTGAAATGAATCACATAGCTTTATGTACTACTGAAAATTCCACTGAAACTTGAAGAACATATTTATAATAGTTTTTCTTGATACAAAAACAAACCTATAATACTTTGAACTAGGAAGTATCTATACAAAAATATTACAAATATATTGATTTAGAGGATCAAGACAAAATTATGAAGTATTTCAAACAAAATTACAAAAATAGCACAAAATTATAGGAATTTTCTGAATAGCTTGGCTTGCTAGCACTATTCTCGAGGTTGTTGTTGCTGCTTTTGATGACTGTGCCTAGAATCTTGCTGCATTTTTTGTTGTGGTATCCAAGATGGAAATCGGATTTTACTCCAGTAACTCACATAGTTTTTCCCATCTATATTTGGTTGGGATAGAAAATTTGATTAATTTTCTATAGGCTTCATGCCCCTCTATGTATTTCTGAAAAGTGGGCTTGATGATGAATAAATGACTAATCTCATGACTGATAAGAAAATCAAACTCCAAAGCCTCCATGAATGCCTTCCCTATGAGGTGGAATTTTATGCCTGCAAATTTGGATGTGTCTTGGGAAATCGTGTCTAATTTTTCATGGTAATCATTCAAACTTATTAGATTTTCTTCTTCACTAACCAGTCTTGGTAGATGTTTCTTGTTCAACACCTACATCTTCTTGTGAAATATTTGAATACTAATATCTAAATTTTTGCATTTATTCTCTAGCTAAAGCATGAGGTTTCATTTGGTGTTTATGTTATTTATTTCTAGAATAGTCTATGTTCTGTCTTGGATTCCCAATTGCTCCAATTCCACTCTATTTTTGGAATTTAAGAGCTTTATAGTTGTAGCTTCCCCAGGCTTATGCCCGAAATATGTTTTGATGTGTTTTATTACCTCTTGACCTTTGTATCAACTCTCGTTCCTCAAACACAATATGAATGGAAGGCCATATATGTGTGATGGCTTCATTAATTTATGTCCATATATTCTCTCTAGCTTGGGCCAAAGTATTGGCCATTACTGATTCTCTCTGTAACAACTCAAATTTTAATGTTAGCTGATGATTTTTCTGCAACTCCGAGACATAAGAGTTATCAATCTTTAGCTTCTATTCTGACATTATCTTTAGTCAAGATTTTAATATGGAAATCTCCTGTTGGTGAAGGTTCAGGTTATGCATGTCATTTATTAATTCATTTTCACTATCAACTACCTATTTTGGTTCTGAAGTTGAAGTAGATGCGCCTGGACTGGTGGCTACTGCAATTCGAACAACTATAAGAGGAACTATGGAAAATTGTGTTGCTTGCTCTTTTTCTTTGGGAAGTTTCTCTAATTCCAACTCCATATCTCTAATCTGACTGTTTTTCTCAATGATTATTATGAACATGGCCTTTTTCTATTTTTACATCTCTCCAACCTCCTTATCCTCTGGGCCTTCTGTAGCAAGAAATTTTAGTTTCTTCCTTAATGTTGTTATATAAAAAAAAATCTCTTTATTATATGTTTTGTTGCCTTCACATCATTTGGATTGTATCCCAATTTAATTACTAAGTCCTCCAGTGAATTAATTTTGGTATATTTGGCTAAGGATAAAATCATTTCCAATTTGAGTTGTGTATGTGCATTAATTACTGATGCCTGTAATCTGGAAGCTAACATAGTGGCATTAGTCAGTGTAGAATACATCATTTCACGAGACTACTTATGCATTTCCATTTGGTCAATGGGATGGATTTTCTTTGTGTTATAGGTCAATTTCGTCATCATCCCCCATGACCTGGTCAAACTAGACATCATCCCTGGGACCAATGAAATAGGGTCTATCATCCCCTTATATTTCAGTTTCTATATTCCCCAAGAGAATACCAATGCATTCATGGCTTCTATTTTGAGATTTCCAAGGTTTGAATTATATGTTATATCACTTATTGACTCACCAACACAACCTCTAAAGGGACTAACTGTGTTGCATATGCAACATCCTCCATTCAAGGGTTCACTTCAATGCACTTCCCGACATTCCAGAGTGTGTTGGTCACCTGAGAGTGGAATTCTCATTGTTCTGGTAATCTCCACATGGCTAGTGCCTTTTAGAAGAGTACTTATGTGTCAAACTTTGAATCCATGTGTCCATCTAACACCTCTGAACTTGGGAACATGTCTTGCCTATTATTAGAAAGTAATTCATTGAGAAACTACCATCATTTTCCCTATAAATTGAGCACAAATACTAGTGCTAGGGAAGGAAGAATTTTGGTAAATAAATGTTGTTGGATTCTCATTTGAGAGAGTGAAAGTACTGATATGCTACTGGTATGATGTTGGATGTGATGAGGCTGGAATGAAGTTGGAGCTGGTTGGCAACAAACCAATCATTGGTTGTAACCTCACCCTTCTACTCTTTAATAAAGACTGTTGTTCATTTTCCCATACATATGTCTCTATTTCTTGTGAAATGGATTCTTGAATGATATATTTATTTCATATATAATCGATTTGATTGCGTAAGATAAGTAGATAGTTTTTTTTTATTTGTTTGTGTTTGCAGGAATCGATCTGGCGATCTGATTTGGATTAAGAGCAACAGCAACAATGACAAAAGGAGAAGGAGAAGTGCTTGGATCACAATTAGGTTATTTCATAATTCTATATATCTACTTATTTTAGAGAAAGTGATAGTAAATTATTTCCTTTGTTGTTATAAGTGACTAGCACCACACTTAGGGAATTTGATTTATCCGTAGATCATAATTCTGCATAAAAAATTGGTGACTCCACTAGGGAGTATCCTATCATTCCTGATGTTTTTTCCTCTGCTTATCCTCATCAGTAGCATCTACTTTTAGTTATTAGAAATTTGAATGAAAAAATTTCATTAGAAGTTTGTTCTGCTGCTTGGTTTTTCAATCCCTACTGCGCCCAACACACTGTTGGTCAAGACATAGTGCACTGTAGTGCATTGTCTCCCACTTAGGGGTGCTCTGCAATGCATTGTCTCCCCTTAGAGACTGTGTTGGCCCCTTAGCCAACCAAATTCCATTCAAATTTTTCATTGCTATCATTCTCAAACCATTTTTTTGTTGTATTCTCAACTGTCTGATACCTCTTAGAGACCAGTAAACTTTCTTGATTCTTCCTCCTTTGAAAAGTAAATTTGTTCAATGTCTCTTTAGTGTTTTTCTTTATCATTGGAAAATAAAATTCAAAGTATTTTATTTTTGCATTAGATCAATTTGTTTTCGTAACGGAATTGTTGTTTCATTCTTCATTTCCTATAGGAAAAATTGTAGTTCCATTCTTCATTTTTCCTAAAAGAGAAATTGTTGTTAAACTCCTCATTTCTCAAAGAAGAAAACACTTGTTTATTGATTTTTTTGCATATAGTTTCCTTTATTGCATTCACATTAAGGGAACTAAAAATAAAAACATGCATGTGCATATATTGAATTGTGTGTGTTGCATAGAAACAAGTTAGAAAAGCTGCATTTTAGTTTGTGCTCTTTGTTGTTTGCTCTAAAACTGATTACTCTTTCCCTTAGTAGCTAGGATTTTCATTGAAAAAGCTAAATTGAAAAGTTTTCTTATCATTTTAGTTTTCATTTTTAGGAATTTCCATCACATCACGCAGTGAACCTCAAAGACAAATTTTTAAACAAGATCAACATAAAATTTACATCAATTTACCTAAGAAAGCATTAGAACATTAACGATAACATTTATAAGGTCTAGGATAGAGATGTGTTCTGGCATCGTTAAACATAGCAACTTTCGTTAACTTGTCTGTGATAAATTCTGAGTGTGATACCTCACTCCACATACATAAGTATATCAGAGCTCTTCCATGTACCTTCGGGTATATCAGGCGGTGTTCTAGTATGAAAATTATAAGGGGGTGCTCTCACTATGTGATTTCGCATTAGACAGTGCTAATATGGACTTGGGCCTCCACGTACCTTCGGGCATATTTAGGAGGAAAAATTTAGGTTGCTATCCATCCATAGTGAACCAATTCAGCTGCCTTGTAACTTGTGATACACTGAACACAACATTCGGGGAGATTGCCTACCTGTACTTCTTGGTTCGCTAGGAGGTATTCTGTAGTTCACAATTACTTGGTAAACCTTTTGCATAGAATTACCCTTTCATTTTGTTTATTTGTTTTTTGTCATAAAATAAATTAGTCATTGTGGAAAAAGAACATCCCTTTCCCCATCGTTCGTGTAGAATAGTGCTTAAACCACCTTTACCACCGAAAGCCATTTTTGGTCAGTGAAGGTGACATCGTTCTACCAAAACTAGTACTATCAGTACCTATGGTGCAACATCATCCTCACATATACCAGAGTTGTCTCGAGTTGTTTCTACAAATCTTGTTTTGTCTATTGTTGTTGAGACAGATTCCTCACAACTACCTGTGGTCACGATCCATCCAATTAGTGAGACCATACCTCCCGAACCCGACGTTTTTCAAGTGGAAGTTGATCCAGATCTTGTCGTTCTTTTACCAGAACATCTGAATCTCGAAGTCAAACAACCAGAATTTGTTCTTGTATCGGTCACCCCACAATATATTGTAGCCATTGAGTCTCCCATATCACGCAGTCAACCTCCTGAAATATACTTTGGGCCTGACGGCGAAATCCTTCCACCTGGTTTGATTTTGATTGAAGAAATACCACAAGAAGAAACATCTTCAACTCCAAATAATTTTGGGGGGAGCTTTATCTTTACGAGTCTTTTCCTCAATCACCTCACACTGCTTTCTTTGATCCTGTGTCAATTCAAGTTCCCGTAGATCCTATAGGTTATACATTGGCTCGTATGACCATGGTTGAGTCAACATCTTCAACTGTACCGTTTGTTACAGTTGTGACAACATCTAATGTTGCTACTCCTTCGATGTTTACCATATCACATTACAAATTACCCTCTGACATTCCAAAATTCAATTGAAAAACTAGAGAAGACTCGTCAACGCATGTTATAACTTATCATTTGTGGTGCTCATCAAACTCCTTAAATGATGACTCCATTAGACTACATATTTTGCAGTGCACGCTCACTGGTCCGACTGCATGATGAGGAAATTTCTTTTACTATGTCAACCTCGTTAAAAAATGAAACAGGTGATGAGGAAATTTCTTTTACTATGTCAACCTCGTTAAAAAATGAAACAGGTTCCCTTAAGGATAAATCCTTTATTGTGTCAACCTCGATAAATGAACAGATTCTTGAGGATAATTATTTTACTATCTCGAACTCGTTAAAAAAATAAATAAGGTTCCATGAGCATAGTTCATTTCCTGTGTCAAGCTCGTTAAAAATTGAAACAAATCCTCTCCTAATTAAGACGAGTCTTCCATCTCATCTCAAAAATGAACCTTCATTCCATCTAGCTATTAGTAACCAGTAGTCTACTTAGGTGAATGAAATGAAGCTTGGGGGGCATGTGCTCTTGCAGGAGGCATTCAACATGTGCTCTTGCAGGGGGCATTCAAAACTTATCTCGAGTCCATTATAGTTATTATTTTCAAGACTCGTTAAACTCATGAAACTATCGAGCTTCTTTTGCTATCTTTCATGCTCAAAAAACACATGAAAATGATGAGTTTTTTCTGTCTTTTGATGCTCGTAAATTAAATTGAAATTCGATTAAAGCATACTTTTATCCTTATTTTTCGAGCTTTGATAAAAATGAAAAAGGACTTGAAGAACACTTTTTTCCTTTTCTCGAGCTTTGATAACAACAAAAAAGGAACCCTTGGAGTCTTATTTTAGCTCTTTTCAAACTCTGATAGATTTTCGAGCACTTGCCTTTTCAAGCTCATAAAAGTGAATGAAACGACATCTACTCAGTATAAGTTTAACCATTTTCCGAACCGAGATAGATTAATTACGAAAAAGGAAAACCCTAGTCGAACATGGCTAGGAGGTTCTCTCAGATATCATTTTATACTTTTTCGGATCTGAGCGACAAATTTACGAAAAAGGACTCATGGAGTTTTCTTTTGTCTTCTTTTTAAAACTCTTTAAATATGAAAAAGGACTGGGTTTTCACTACCGTTAGGCTCGTTAAAACATAAAATAGCGACGGTCTTTTCGATCATGGCAAGAATCGAGTTTCATTTATCGCTAGACTCAATAAATTATTAAATAGCGTGCATTCGCCCAAAGGGTTGAATTATATATCAAGCATATGTTATCCTCCTCAATCTTGTTAAAAATTAAAGAGGTACTAGTCGACAAATGACCAGGGAAAATTTGGGAAAATGAATAGAACACTTTTATGGTAGTAGGTCGCTCTTGAACATGACACTTCACTCCATCATTGTGACTTTTTGGGTTGGGTAATCTTCTTGACGGTTCATTCATACCTATGGTTCATCATACCTTCACTTTGGTTTTGGGTCAATGTTGCCAACTCATCTCAGTGTCACCGATATGTTCAAGAGAAGTCATCCAGTGAATACTCATCCACCTGCAATACTCATAAACCTTCATTTTCATGACATTCATCCCTGAACATTGCTATATCAAGTCACATTTTGTCTCTGAAATCAGTAACTCCCATTTTGCGATAAAGTGGCTTCATGTTGACATCAGCTCATCATCCAGGAAGTTTACTTAGAAACATCATCTTCTAGTACCATGAGGCTTTTTAGATCATCGACAAGTTCCTCGCTTCTAGACCTTTGACCAAAAGATCTTGTTTGGTGTTCGACATCAAATCATATATTCACGCCTTACAAACTATACTACAGTACCTTGAGATCCATTAACATCAATGGTGGTTCTCTCGCATTTGTTAACAACTCGCATCATTGGCTGGTAATCAAAGCATGTCTTACCATGTTCGACTACAAATCACATATTCGCATGGATAAAGTTGTACCTGAATGATCAAGTGAACAATATAAGAAGACCTCGGATCTAGTTTCATCCATCCAGACTGCGATTTTAGGATTGTTGTGTTGGATCCCTGTGATTTGCAAGATTGGCAAGAACAAGTAGCAGGGAACAACATAAAACCTCTTTGGAGTCCTGGACCTAGCCTTCTTGAGCTCAGAGAGGGCTCTCTCTGTATTTATGATAAAAAAAATTTACCTTTATGCTTATATTTTTCTGATTTTAGGCTGGTTGTGAAGTTTGGGGGTTGTTTGTTTTGATTTGGTTGATTGTTTTAGTTGAATAGATAGAATGTGGGAAGCTTAATCCATTGGGCTATGTATTCATAAAAGGTTTTAATTGTACATCAACTCTTCAAGGGTTTTCATAGGGCAAGCTAACTATATCAAGTGGATATTCTTAGGTAAAAATGAATATTAGATAACAGAAAATTGTGAATTCCATAAAACTAAAGGGAAATTCAGAATCTTTTAAGTATACTTTAACAAGAAAATCCTTTAATATAACAATTTGATAAACTAAAGAGCAGTTAATAATTCTTTAGTTTTACTTCAATAAGAAAGCCTCAAGACAAAAATCCAGTAATCCTAAAGAGCAGTTAAGAATTATTTAGTTATTACTTTCAGACAAAGAAAACATTCAAGATAACATTTCAGTGAAATTAAAGAGCAGTTAAGAATTATTTAACTAAACTTCAAAGAAGGCCTTTAAGATAATAGTTTAAGAAAAACCAAAGAGCAGGACATCCCTGAATTCTTTAGCTAAACTCTACTAAGTAAACCTCAAGGCAACAAGCTAAGTGAAACTAAAGAGCAGGACACCCCTAAATTCTTTAGCTAGACCTTGCAAAAGAAAACATTAAGATAAAAGTAACAGACAAAATTAAGGTGCCAAAACAGCATATCTCAATCTAAAATTTATGTTCTATTATCAGAGAAATGATGTACAATATGGAAAACAAAGGAGAAACATTGACAAAGAGGGATAACATCACCATTAACATAGCTCAAGAATCCTGTGAACGTGCTTGTATTACTGATGTCCAAAATAGTTACAATGCTCCAATGCAATAATATTTGCAACTCAGAATCCGATCAAAATCCAACCTAGCAGCCAACCAAACAACCAACAATAATAATGAAAAATACATGCAATATTTAACTGCAATTTGAGGAGGTGATCCTACTCTAGGGTTTCAGACTACACTTATTACAGAGTAAATGATGTTTGAAAATTGAGACCATGCAAGGCCCAATGCAAAAATATTTGTGACTGACTCACTGTACTAATAACTTTTAACTTAACTGTTGAGCTAACTTTAGGATACTTTTCACTATTATGCCTTTAACATTAACTTTTGAAATAACTTGTGAGTAGCTGATAAAAATATCTCTAACCGAAACATTAACTGAGGTAACTTATTAAATATAAATTAGGTTGTAGGTGGCCAATATGACTGTGAAGAAGTAAATGTTGAGTGGCTTTGTCATTTGGCACTGCTCTCTTCGTTAATTTATCCTCTGATTTTTCTTTAAACTGTTATTTATCTTTTCCTTAATTCTATTTTCTCACTCTGTCCTTTAATCTATTCTTCCTTTTTACTAACTCTCTTGTCTTTGTGGTTTCTCCTTTTACTTCTTCATCTGCCTTCCGTCTTAACTTTGTCTTTTCATTCTTAACCTTTGATTGATCTTTTATTCCTTTTTATCTTTGTCCCTTGATTGTTTTGTCTTTGATCTTTCTTTGACTACCTTTCCTCTGTTATTTCACTGTGCCTTTGTCTTTAATTCTAATTTGTCCTTTAACTTTAACCTTTGACTGATCTTTTATTCTTTTTACCTTTCACTATTCGGTGACTGTATTTCCATTTGTATTCATCTCTGATTTTTCTTCGACTGTGTAGTCATAGTGAAACCCTCCTTTTACCATACTATGTTCTTTGATGAAAACTCGTTTCCTCTGTATTCATCATATTATCTTTCTTGATCATGATCCATTGTTGCTTCTGATCTTCCTTGCACTCCTAATCCTCTGATAAATAAGGGTCTTGGATCATCACCCAGAGAGCTTATTTTTAAAAAAAAATGGACTTATAAATGAAAATTATGCATTTCCTTATACATCGGTCACCTGCATAATTAAAAAAAAAAATTGTTAATTAAAAACTGGATCCCACAGTGTGGGGGCAATGGTGGCTTGCAGGATCTTGGGAGGTCTGTGGACAGATTCTGGATAATGGAGGCTTTTGGTCTCTGTGTTTGGTTATGGCATTTCTGGGTCTTTTAGAAGCATTGAAGGGGTTTACATGGCGGCTCAGGGTTTATCGCAGAGACACGAGGTTTCATCACGTTTTAATGGGGTCAACAGTTATGTATTAGGTGGGGAGCTGGTTAGTGGTTTATCGCATAGGGAAAAAGTGGTTAGTGGTATTGGTTGGGCGGCATGGAATAAATTATGGGGGTGACATGTGGTAGATTGGATGGTTTCGAAACCACCCATTCTGAAACCCCCCGAAGGTTTTAACCATTGAGTATGTGGGGATGCGATAAGGCGCAGTGGTCGTCGAATGTGGGGGAGAAGATTGGACGGTGGTCAGGTGAAATGAATCGGCGGGCTGATTTGATAATTGGGGTCAGGTTTTGAAATGACACAGAGGGGTCAAGTGTAATGTAAGGCTCGGGGTCATATGAAAATGAAGGGATAAAGGTTTAGAGTGGGGGTTTAAATAATAAAGTGGGGTCGGGGACATATTTAAAGTGGAGGTGCTTTAAACATAAAGTCGAGTCAGGCCTTTGAATATAACGGCATTGGGATTTTAATAAAGCAGGGTTTATTAACGTTGGACCCGGGATTAAAATTTATTTCCAAAACAATGTAAAAATGGGTTTTTACATTGTTTTGAATGAACAGAAGGAAATGAGTGAAGGGGAGGGTTTTTGCAATAGGAGTGGGGTTTTAGGTAGGGGAAGGGGTAAAAATGAGGTATTTAGGGTCAACCATGAGATTTCAGACTTTGAGAGTGTTAGAAAAGGGTAAAATGAGAGACAATGGATAGGTTAAATGAAGAAAATGAAGGCAATGAGATTTCTGAAAATAAATGATGGTCATGGAAAGTTATTTTCAGCAAAATATAGAAAATCCATAATCATCTAGTGATATTGTAGAATACAGGAGACTAACATGTTGTACACATCATCTGTAGGATGACTTTACATATAGATCGTCATCCGAACATGGGCCTATATCTGTAGGCATGTCTGTATTGGGCAACATTCCAATGTATATGACTTTCTGAACTATGTACATGCTATTAGATAGTTTATGTGATGAGCATGGGAATGCCTCCCTCAACAATTTGTGATCAAGATGAAAATATCATGATGTAATGTATTGTAAGATTGATGGAGGTCATTGCTCCACTTCAGTTCCAGCTCATCACATCGTAAAGCATCTCATCCAAATATTATTATTATTATTTTTACTTCATGCTTTAGGGGGTAGATTTTATAGGTCAATTTGGGCATCATCCCCCATGACCTGGTCAAACTAGACATCATCCCATCACCAATGAAATAGGGTCTATCATCCCCTTATATTTTAGTTTCTATATGCCCTAAGAGAAGAAAATTCATTCATGGCTTCTATTGTGATATTTCCAAGGTTGAAGTATATATTATATCACTTATTGACTCACCAACGTAGCCTCTAAAGGGACTAACTGTGTTGCATATGCAGCATCCTCCATTCAAGGGCGCACTACAATGCACTTCCCAACGTTCAAGAGTGTGTTGGTCACTTGGGAGTAGAATTCTCATTGTTCCGGGAATCTCCACATGGCCAGTGCCTTCTAGAAGAGTCCTTATGTGTCAAAATTCGAATCCATGTGTCCATCTAACACCTTTGAACTTGGGAACATGTATTGTCTATTATTAGAAAGTCATTCATTGAGAAACTACCATCAGTTTCCCTATAAATTGAGCGCACATCCTAGTGCTAGGGAAGGAAGAATTTTGGTAAAGAAATGTTGTCGGATTCTCATTTGAGAGAGTGAAAGTATTGATATGTTGTTGGTATTATGTTGGATGTGATGAGGATGGAATGAAGCTGGAGCTAGTTGGCAACAAATTGATCATTGGTTGTAACCTCCCCCATCTACTCTTTAATAAAGGTTGTTGTTCATTTTCCAATGCATATGTCTCTATTTCTTATGCAATGGATTCTTGAATGATATATGCATTTCATATCTAATCGATTTTATTGCATAAAATAAGTAGATATCTGTATATTGCATGTTTTTTTTTGTTCTCTGTTTGTGTTTGCAAGAATCGATCTGGCAATTTGAGTTGGATTGAGAGCAACAACAAAAACGACAGAAGGAGAAGGAGAAGTGCTTGGATCACAAGTAGGTTCTTTCATCATTTTTTATATCTACTTATTTTAGATAAAGTGATGGTAAATTCTTTCCTCTGTTGTTATAAGTGACTAGCACCACACTTACGAAATTTGATTTATCTGTAGATCATAATTCTGCATAACACTTTACATCAAATGAAAATTCATGCTCTTAATAATCTGTTGATGTCCTTGGAGGTGGTAATTTGGATTCCATGAATGCTATTTTCATTTTTCCCTTCTCAGAATCAAAGGCTGAAAGAAGCTTATGTTGTGATGTTGGTTTTTGATTCCATAATTGTGTATATGTGGAGGCTTTGAGCAGCTCAATCCTTTGCTTGATGGCCTTCTATTTTGCAAATATTTTGGGCTCACCTATGTCCTAAACCAAATCAATTGACTATGAATTTTCTGGAGGATATTTTGTGGTTGAATAAGAAGGGGAGCTTGGGATGATATCATCCTGCATTTAGATACATGAGGTTATGTTATCACAATTGTCTCTTGTTCTTTGTTTCCTGGATGAAACACTGGTGTAGAATTTGTCTTTTGTTTCTTCGTATAGATTAAGAATTCCTTAGCTTTAATTTCTCTAATTGGGAATTCTTCTCTTATCCTTTTCTCCTTCTTCTCCTAAGGTGTAGGAGTCTCATAATTTTTTGTGTATATGACCTGTTCTTGGGCCTCTTGCAGGGTATTTTCCTCCCATTGAGTTTGGTTCATATACCGCTCTATCGTGGGCCGAGGAGTATGTTCATAGGGAGTTGTCTTTCGCTCCACCCTTAGCTTTGAAATTAAACCAAAATGTTCATAGGACCAAGTGAAGATCAATTTGAGGTTCATTTGTTTCATCAAATCAACTTCTCTACCAGCTATTTTAGTATTGCAGACAAAGTGCCCAACCTGTGCTTTTATTTTAAATTGTACTTTCTTCTTGGCTGCCACAAAATGCATGTCATCCATATGGATTATCTATCTTATGTACTCTAATGAGAAAAATGTCATATGTACAAAATTTGGCAGCTTATAAGGTGGAAATTCACACCCATAAACCCAAATTTTTGTATAATTCTGGTATAAATACCAGTCGCATGTTTTTACCTAATCACTTAGGTGAAAATATTTTTGAACATCTGCCCCTATCCTGGGATCCAATTCACTATTTAGGAGGAAAACCATTTTGTATAGGAACTTATAAACATGTTATGTGAAGGAAATTTATGTGGAGTTCCATGTTACCAAGGATGTCCGATGTATCACTAATTGAGCATTACCCTCATCATCCATATTCTGTAGAGTGAAAGGAAACACATCTGCTTCATAGTAGATGAATAAATAAACTAACACTCTGTCATACTTGAAAACTCCCTCTATAGAATACTTACTAAACTGATCATGAATGGCATCTGCAATAAATTGACTATAATTAAAACTGACAGACTTTTCTTGTGTGGTAAATATTGATAGGAAGACAATAATGGCTTCAACAACCCACTGGTCTTAGTGGCAACCGAGGATATATGAAAAAATGGTGATAATTTTCTTGGATACCTCTAGAAACATTGAAGAGGAATATGGAGGGTTGGTTTTATTGAGTTGGGCATCTTCAGGGAGAAAGATCTCAAAGATCTTAGCTCTTTGTGGGAAAGTCAAATTTTTATATATCTTTGTGAGGGAGTCTATAGACAAAGGCTTGGAAGACTCTGGGAGATTTACTTGCAGCATCTGTAAAATGGTTTCAGTTCTGATGGTAAGGATAACTTCACCATTACAACTTACTATGGCTCTTTGGGATGGCACATAGCTAGTTTGACACTAATTAATGAGTTCAAGGAAAATATGAGTTTATGGAAACATGAAGTGTGGGAGAGAAGAATCCAATATGCCTAGTTCATTTTGTTGATCTAAGTTTTTTTTTTTTTAACCAACTGTGAAGTTCGAGCAAGTCGAATTTACAATTGGTATCTGCAATTTTATATCCAATTTCAATGAGGGGCAAGTGGTCCAGGTCAATGGGAGGGGGCAACATTAGGTTTTATTCAGTATTCTTACCTTTATTCTTGGGGGATTTACCTTTTAGGGCCATTATCGAACTGTACATTAGAAGGAGGGATGGAAAGAAAACTAAATTACCTAGATCTGGGGGTTATCTAGTAGGTAGAGAGGTGGGGATGTTGATTGAAATATGGAGCCAATGTGGGGTTAATGCTTGAATTACAACGATAGGGAGGATTACCGGTTCCCTTAGTAACTTGAAAACCTACAAAAATTAACTGGTAATGGAAAAAAAAAGCAAGGAAAAGGGAAAATATGGGTTTCTTGTGTTAAATAGGTGAATATTTTGATTTACCGTTACAAGTTTACCGTTGGGAGGGGATTGGGTCCATTTTGTAGGAGCGGGAAACATTTATGACGGTAATGGTTTGCTGATGTGGCAAGGGAGTGCCATGTGGCATTATTTAATGGGAAGTGAATCAGATATGGGGGGTGAATCAAACGGACAAGGCATAAGAGGGATTTGGGTCCGTAAGGGTGATTTCGTGGATGGTAAGTGGAGGAGGTAGGCTGAGGTGGATGGAGTGGTAGTGGGGTTTGGTATATAAGTAGTGCGAGTGTATTGGCGGATGGACAGGCAGTCAACCAAGAAAAATTTTCGGAGGGGTGGAGGGGGGTAGGGGGGGCAGTGCAAAACTTTTCGGAGGGGGGTGAGGGAACCACATTAGGTTGCGGGTCTACCCCTTTCAAACCTACCAAAGCAAAGCATAGAGGGCGGGGGGGGGCGGCGAAAACAGTCCCCCACTGTTGATATGGGCGGGGGTAATCTCGATCGTTCTTTTTATCCAAACTTTTAAAATTTACATAAAATTCCATGATCCTTTACCTTTATTACATACGCTTTTAAAAGTGTGATTAAGCATAAATTAATGATATTTAACACTAAAATTACTTTAAACTAAATTTATCTAATTGATCTAAGGGCGCATTTAAGTTTGCAGTCATGTTTTCACTAATCTAAATAACCATTTCAACCAACATTAAGCTATATGGTTGATTTATTTCCCTAACCTAACCTATTTAACAAAGTAAAAAAATATTCTAAGTGGCATTTAAACAAGATGCACACTTATTTGCAACATTTCTAAATGAAACCCTTGATGCAATTTTTTGATTTTTTTGGTGGCATTTGGACTAGCTCACCTAGGGGGACATTTCTCATATAATTTTAGTTTTTTATTTTCTTTTTCCTTTATTTTTTGGATTTTCTTTGATTTCATCTACTTTTTTTTTCTATTTTTCTGTCCCCTACAAATTATCTATTTTTTTTCATTTTTTTTATTTTTTTCTTTTTCTTTGGAAACAAAATTGAAATATGAAACATTATTTACATTTGGAAACATAAAATCATCAGGTATAAATATACAATTCATCCTATCAAATATAGGATCCTAATACCTCAGAAATTATATTTAATCATTAAAACAATTATGGGGAAGATATACTTTCATATCCCCAGTGGAGTCGCCAAGATGTTATCAATCAACAAGTTTTCTTGGTTGTAGCAGAAAAATATCTAAGGTAACCTTTTCAAACCAGGCTTGTAGTTTCAAGGCTATCCCCTTCAATCGAGAGATGACTCTCTCTATCATTTTAATCACTAAATGTTTAACAACTAACTGTATTCCCAAACAATGGCTAGATATTTAGTAAGGTGGTATCAAAATAGGGTTTGGTTGGGTAGGGTTGCATAAATCTCAACTATTGGGAAAATGAGTCAAAACTGAGTATCTATAAATATTATTAGTGACTAATAAAATGCTCAAGGAAACAAAGGCATGGTAAATTATGTCTATATGTGAATATAATTGTTGTAGTATGAGAGTGGAAAAAAGGATTAACAATCCATCACATTTAAATCATATAACGAAGGATTAATTTCAAATGTCAATTCAGAGGAAAATGTGAGTATTTGACTTTGTGTAATGGATCGTCTAACAACGGATTAATTTTAAATGTAACTTTCAGATTAAATACTTAGAATATTTACACATAAATGAACATCTGAGAAAGGAATCACATACACATAAGAAAGGGGACAAACTTCAAAACATCATCGTCATGAATCTCTCGTATGAAAGCACTCTTTAATTCTACACTTGATGTAATTAATAATCTTAAAATATTACAAAATGGAGCAATGGATTCTTCTCCAAAACTTGAAAATCCAACCCTTGGTCCTCCTTTTACATTTAATTTATACAAGTACTACGTAAGCTTTAGATCCACAATTTGTAGAAAGTATTAATTACAATAATCCTCAAGATCCAAAAGAAATGGATTTTAAAACCTCCTCATTATTTTTTGAAATAATAAAGGAGGATATAATATTTGATCCCCAAGTCGAATTGATGAGGTGGCATGCAACTGTTGACTTGGATTTTTTATAGGAAACAAAATTTCTAAAATTATGGAAAAATAGGCCTCAACGATACATTTGAATATCTCAAACCATGATAGACTTTAGAAAAATGAGGGAGGTTTTTTCTATTTGGTTTTTTCCCTAAAAATGCCTCATTCTATTTTCCAAAATTAATCTCCATATATTTGGAAACGTCTTTTGAAAATAATGGCTAAAACAGGAAAAGACATAATTACAAAATCTAGTAAAATAGGCTTCAAAATTTCCTTTGTATTTCCAAACCATGATGACAAGGTAAAATATGAAATTATTTTTTTTAACTAATCATGTTCCCAACAAAAGAGTCTTTTTTTTTTAATTCATCACCACGTGCTTTCAATATTTGTTTGAACAACGTGACTAAAATAAGAAAAAACATAGTAATGTCATTTCTTCTTAAACCACTTCTCTCCTTTAGTTGGTAAACCTGCTCCCTTCACAACTTTTGTCACTTGAAATTGCATGTCACTATCCCTAGCTATGGTGTCATCAAAGAATTTTATGAAATATGCCACACGTTGTAAAAACTAATGATAAATCCTTTGTCTAATGCAGTATAGTTTCCTAGGTATGTTGGAAATGGTTATTTTACACATAGTTTCAATTTATAGGTTCTAATTTCTTTTTTAATGGTTGGAAACCTTTCCAAATGTCGCGTAAAATTGTAACATGAGTTAGCCTTCTTCAAAAAGTGTTAGATTGTTTGATATGATCCAAAGGGAGGTTAGAAAAGCTTTAATTTTAAAATTCCTTTAGGCGCTACGAAAATATTTCATAGCGCCACCTTTTTTTGGTATACTTCATTCTATTGGCTGCAAAACTTAGGTAAAACATTAGACATGATATAATAAACCTTTTTTATATGTTCCTAACCCTTATTCCATCCTTTCACAAAAATATTTAATAAGTCCAACACTTAAGACTTCACTTTTTCTAAATGAAGTTGTAAACTGGTTCTCAAAACATTTGGACCCTTTGCGAAGATACAAACTTAGTGCTAACATGGTACAAAGCGTCAAGGAAAAGGACCATTGATCCTCTCAAGAATGATCAGGTAAATTCTCTTTCCATATTATCATTGGGAATATCACTGGGAATTATAAAAAAGGATAATGTACCCTAGACACCATTTCCATTGCTAAATTTTGTTTTTAGGGTGTCCATTTAAACTGACTTAAGTACCTACTTGATGAATTTGTCCAAGCTTGCATGGATGTATATCAGAGGGGAGGCTATTTTATTTATGGATATTTACTTTTTTTTTTCACCATTATTAAATGGTATGCTCGTGATGATAATTTTCTCCATGCTCCCTTAGACCAAAAATCCCTAGCCCACACTTATGACCCCTAGAAGAGTCATTTTTATTCCACCAATGTTCCTTTAATGAAAATTCCGTTGCTGCATGGTATAACTAGTTGATTAAAGAAAACCAAATTAGGATCGTTCCCCAATCCCTTATTGATAAGCATTCCTATCATATTTGGTTTGGGATTGACCATAATCATTTTTATGTCCGTCCCAAGGATGAGAACAAAGATAAGTTATACACTCATCCTCTGACACATTATATTTTGTAATAAATTTACCATAAAGAATTTATTAGTTGATCTAGAGTCTAGCATATCCAAAAACCTTATGGTATCTATTATTCTCTTAGTTTCCTAATCCAACGGGAGAAACCAACACACTTTTCCTTTTCATCTCATTAAAACCAAGCTTCACCACCTTCTCCTACTTCTGACCCCAAAGAACATCAACATTTGATCAAGAAGATTTGCTCCCCTTCTGTTCCAACCCTTGTTACACCTGTAGGTACATCCATTCATGTTGAATTCCCTCTATAGGCTAATACATTTTTCCCTCCCACTTTCCTTATGGCTTATTTAACAACATCAATTGCAATGGTAGTTGCATTTATTGTCCCTACTTCAGTTTTTTACGCAAATATTCTTGGGAAGGATTTTTCTAAAATTTTCCAGCTTGACGATGCTGAGCCACCTAAGTCTATTGTGTCAAATTTAATAGTGTAAGAGGCACAACCTTATACTATTTCTCTTATGATTCAATATAGCCACCCACCTTCTCCTACCCCTGTTACATGTCCACTGTGAAAAATACCTTCTTTTCTACCTTCTCAAGAAACCGATCTTTCAGTTACTGAGTTAGATGCACCTTCTATTCATTCTCCTCATGAGTTGACTCTCGAGATTCCACTAGTTACAAAAATCCTTTCACTAAGTGATGCCCCTTTTGATGCTACATTGGTTGAATATATTCAACAACCAATTAAGTGTAGGAGAGTGTTGCAAATCTGTGGATAATTCCTTGACATAGTTCCAGTACATCGTTATCATGTATATGACCATGTTCGTTAAAGCATTCAGAAAGAGAAACTAGAGGGTCTGAGATTTCAAAATAGACTTAATTAGATAATTTTGTTTCTAGAGGTCAACCATTGCAATACAAAATTACATACAGTGACAAGGCTTTTGTAGACAAGGAATAGCTAGGTATTATAGAGGCTCATCACTAACTGCAACAACTTATTCAGGTTACACCGAAAGGGGTTGGTATAAACAACAAAAAGACAAGGTGGAATAAGAGATCATTTATGTCAATTCCAAGATTATTCAAATGTCACCTTCTCTGGTGGAGACGAGCCCTATTCTACCTGATAATATCTCACCCTGTTAGCCAATCCATTGCTTAAATTTGCTTGAATATTCTTGGACACCATTGACATTTGACAATAAATCTCTTTAGGCTATTGTCTTTGAGTAGAAAATATGGGATCCAATGGAGGAATTCAATCAATAGATGAACCAAATTGTGGAGCAAGGTTCCACTCTTTGCTCCACTCTCCATATTTAGACATGAGATTCTTGGAATATATTAAGGTAGGTGAAATATTGGCTAGGAATTTTATCTAAATGAAATCAACCAATCTATGAGTTGTGTGATCAAGTTAAGAAACTAAACGAAGATGCTCTATCTATCAATTATCCCATCGAGCAACAATTTTTTTTTTATTAGATCACATAGAATGATAGTAAAATAATTTCCTTGGAGGATGAGTCCCACAAAGGCAAGTAGACCATTCATAACATCAAATCTATTATTTAGGATCATTACTTTAAGTTGCACCAACGTAACTTGGTTGCAGCAAATGAATGGAACACTTTTCTTACAACTCAGCCTGAGACTGCAAGCTCTACCACAACCTAACCTTTTGTTGATTAGGGAAATTCCTTGTTTTAAAAATGGAAAGAATGTTTAGACACATAAAAAAACTTTCTACAACTAGATTATTAACATAATTTTTGAGTTGGCTCATTCATTTGAAGGATAATCATATACACTAGTGAAAGTTTGACTTGAGGGAGAGTTAATAGGTTGTGGACAGGGCCTATTGGGTCCTTCATTTTGGAAATTTTTTTATAGAAATTAGTCATGAACAAGAGAAAGGGAGAGCCAAAAAAGGAGTGGCTAAAGTGATCATAAATCGATACTAGAAACAAGAATAAGCAAGTGAAAAAATGATAGATGGACCAAGAAGTTATCTTGGAAATCATCAATTAAGCACAAAATAAGGATTGATGGCATCAAGCGAGCATGTTTGGGTCAATGAAAAATTAAATTCAACAATGTCAAGCCACAAGAGTTAATTTGGACCATATCAAGGAGTGGATCGCTTGATAGCATCAAACAAGGTAAGTTATAAGAGCTGCAAGGAAAGTTATATAGAGAGATATTTAGTGAAAATGGCCAACATGCTATTGAATTCTATACTCATGCTTGATATTGTATATTGTATCTGTAATTGAGATTTTGATGGAAGATCAATGAAATATCTAGTTGTGATTCCACAAATATATATTTGTAATATTTATCTAGCCTGTTAATAATAAAAGGGGATATTTGTTACAGGTATATTCATTATGTAATGCATGTATTTATGTGTGCTCGAATTTAACTATTCATTCACCAAATAAACTCTATTATCTATATTTGTAATGTCTTCATAGCCTGATAATAATAAAAAGGGAGATTGGTTACATGGATATTCATTATAAAATTCATGTATTTATGTGTGATTATATATACCTATTTAAATATATATATAAATATATATATATATATATATATATATATATATATATATATATATATATATATATATATATATATATATATATATATATATATATATCTTGCTCATGTACTTGCGTAATGCCCCTCCAATTTGCTCTCATGTATATTGATTCACTTTATGATAAGTTAATGGTTCTTGTTTTATATATAATTGGTAAAATATATCCTCACACCTTATAAAACCCTAACAATCCATTTAATTCCTTGCATTGCTTCAGGTAAGACTTTCTTCCCTTGTGGAAGATCAAAATGCCAACTCAAAGCTAGACTACAACGAAACTATTTGTTGGCCCCTAAAGCAGAACCCTAGCCTTTGCAATATTTTTGCCAACAGTGAGATACAATAGTAAGGTATCGTGATCTTAATTCAAATAATGATATACATTAAACATGTAGTTATTATCTACTTGAAGTGGATAATCCTCTTCAAAATTTCACCATCATATCTTACAAATGAGAAACCTCATTATCCAATAGTGAATTGGTCACTTCTAGTTGATGGATGGTGGTATTTAAGTCATCAATTTCAACAATATTTTCAAGCTTAAAGCTTCTACTCAATTGAGAAGTAATTTTCTCTAATTTCTTTCTAAAGGAAACAATGTCCAGAGAAAAGAAAGAATTGAGGGAGAGCGCGATGGTGGTCGGCGGAAAAAAATAGGGTTTACTGGTTCAGCCTTTTGGACCACGTGGCGACAGACCCTCATGGTAGCGCATCAGATGAGAACCATGTAACTGTTACCAAGGCATTCAGCCCTGCACCTGTGTCGGAATGGAGTTTTTTTTGGATCAGGGGTTACCCTGCTGTCACGGTAGCCGCCTCCCTTTCCCCCATCGACCATATCAGCCTCAGGCCCTGCAATGATGCGGCTTCCATACACCCTCGAAGGCTTCTTGCGTGTCTGAGATTCCCCAGCAGTCAGGATATCACTCGCGGTGGGTATGAGGTGAATACTAGTCCAGAACTGGTGTCGATAGATGCATGCTAGATTTGGCATCCATTTCCTCAGTGGGTTACTTTGCGGGCATTAGGTCATTGTGGTGGTGGACCTCACGACATGCCATTTCGAGGAGGCCCGCCTCTCAGCACCTACCCTAGTGGCTATAGTTTGCACTACCCCCCTGTCTTCCTATGTTATGGGAGGTGCAGGGCTACCCTCCACGGATGGCTTGGGGCTTTCTTTGGTGCTGCATCTGCCTGCCCAAATCTGATGCAGATGCCCAGTCACAAACAGAGTGCAGACAGTTCCCACTAGGCTTCTCTTGACACAGATGGTTCCGAACTTTGCAAGTGGACCAAACAACGACTTCAAAGATTGAAAAATCATTGACTCAGGCAGGTGAACACATTGGGTCAACAGGCGCCACAGAACAGGTAAATAAAAATTGTTTTCAAATCTTTATTAAAACACCTATTAGGAAAAATCTTGTATTATGGACAGATGATACAGAGTTGGTATTTGATCTCAAAATTCATATTAAACAAGCATAGGGGTACCCTATATCATCACAGCTACTGATATATGAAGGTAGAGTACTTCAAAACCACAACTCCATAAAGGATCACACTATAACCTCTAGTGCTACCATTATCCTCAACCTCTGGTTGTGAGGAGGAGGCACAGGGGATCAGGGAAAAACTAAAACCGTTGGGGGAACAGGGGGTGGTAGTACCTCTAATCAGGATCACAATACAATACCCTCCTTCAAGAACATTCTGCAGGGGCACAAAAAACCAACTACTTCTATAGAACCAGAGAGCAATGCCCTCAGGCCCTACATTGTAGAGCAGCTGAATCATACACCTGAACTGGCCATAGATTTCCCTAAGATTGATGAACATCGAAACACATATTAGGAACAAGCACTTATCTGTCACTTCAATAGCTTCTGGCCCAAACCAATGGACCTCTTTCAATGGATTTTTAAGAACTAGACTGTGGAGTGTGAAATACATCTATGTTCTAAAGGCTTCTTCATAGTTAAATTTCAACATTCAGAAGTCAGAGACTACATCTTCTAGGAGGGTCCATGGTTTTGAGAATATACCGGACTTTATATCACCCTTTAGTTCCTGGACTTTGATGCTAACACTATGGTTGTTTCCAGAATGCCGATTTGGATCAGTTTATATAATATCCCCCTTCATTTCTGGAGTGATAGTGTCCTACAGAGCATTGGGAATGTGCTTGGGAGATACATTAAAACAGATACACAGAAAATGGAGGAAAGAATCTTCACCTTCGCATGTATCTGTATTGAGGTAGATCTCAACAAAGGGTTACCAGAAAGCATTCAACTGGTACACAAACAACAAAAATGACTACAACACATAGATTATGAAAACACGGCATTCATATATAGAATTTGCAGAAAGACTGGTCATTTACAAAATACTTGTCCTGAAGCAAAGAGAGATAACCAAAGAAAGAAGAGGACTAGAAAAGCACACAAAGGATGGCAATACCTCCCATGTGACCCAGAAGAGGAGATAGAAAAAGAAGCAGATGCACCCACATCATATGGGAACAAACATTCAACAATAGTCCTGGAAGCACAAGAAAAAGACACACTGGATCCTTTTGATATACAAACACAACAGGACTCGCCCACACAGGAACCAGTTGTACCTGACTGCGGTGGCAAAAAAAGGCATCACTGATCAGAAAATTTGGACTCAGACAAGGAAGTAGGAGCAGCTATAGCTAAAAATCAGCTCACACTTGTCTCCCCCACGTCATCACAAGGTGCATGGCAGAAGGTGGAAAAAAGGAAAGGGAGAAACACATAGTTTTTCTCCCCATTGTATATTAGTTGTTACTTGCTTTTTTTATGAACACCAGTCTTGGCTAGTTGTTTTCTATTTGTTTAGCCTATTACCTATTGATCCAACATGTAATTTTGTTTCTTTTAATAAAATTACGATTTTTCCTGAGGAAAAAAAGGAAACAATGTCCACATTTAACTTCTCGCAATTTTTTCCCTTTTCCTTCAATTGGATTCTCATCAATTCTTCCATCATTTTTCACTCTTCTATTTTAATCTATGGGATAATTATAATATTATTTGTTTCTTCAAGTCTCCATGATTTTTTTTTTCATAATGATCCTACCCTTCATATTTCTATATTTTCTTCTTTTGTTTCAATTTTTTTTTCTTAATCGTCTTTATTTTTCTTAAGGAACAAATTATTTATTTTTAAATATGCAACTTCCGATATGTTTTTACATTTTCTTCTTCTTCTAAATATATCATTTCTTCATTTTCCAAGAAAAAAATCTTTGTTTTGATTTCCATAGGGAGTTTCTTCTATATCATTGTTGTCACTGCTCTCTTTAGATAAGTCACTAACCCATTTTAAGTAGAGAATCTTATTTTGCTGATACTAGTTCTTATTTTTTTCATGCTTGTCCTATTTATGGTTCCTTTTTTTATGGTGTTTGATTCATTTCTTTATAGTACATTCATATTCATCATCACTACATTCATCCTTTAATTTTGGACACTTAGCTACAAGATTTCTTGCTTTCTATATTTAAAGCATTCAAAGGGAAACTTCTCTTTGTATTTTCCAGATTCATTTTCAAGTTCTCATAAAAAATGTTCCTTCTCCATTTCTAATTCACTAATGGAGATATGAATTTATTTATACTCTCTATTCTTCCTCTTATTTGAAGCTTTGAAGTTTCTTCTCACTTTTATGGTTTCTCTTTCTTAGTCCTCATTTCATATGCCATGAGAATCCCATGCAATTCATTAATTTTCAATTTATCAAGTTCCTTTATTTCTTCAATAGCATAAATTTTGGAATCAAATCTTAAGGGGAGGGATATTAACACCTTCTTACAAACATAGATCCTTCAAAATTTTAGAAAAATCCTCTAATGGTGTTGACAACTTTGTCCACACAAAGGAGATAGGATGCAAAATTTTCTTCATCTTTCGTTTTCAAACTCTCAAATTTTCTTCTTTGAGTTTGAATCTTTTCCTTAATAACCATTTTGTCACCTTAATAGATTTTTTGAGTTTGTCCTAGATTTATTTTTCCAATTCACAATTCATTACCTTGATAAACTTTAATTCTAATATACCACAAAATATAACATTCATGGCTTTTTTATTATGTTCACTAGCCTTCTTTCTAACCCCTTTCCATTGGTGGAGTTATTGGAGATAGTATAATCAATCACAAAATATTAGCAAATGACAAAGAAAAGACGAATTAGATAATTATACATGATTAAACTCTAGAAATCATTGTTTTGTTTGTTGTACAATGGATTTTTGTTTGTGGGGAAACCATATTTACTAGACATGTGTTTTTTTTAGATATACCTTCTAGTGCTTACACTATCTCTAAAGGAACCCACTCTAAAACCAATTGTTGAGCACACACCTGCACTGAAAGCATGGGTAAACTGGGGAGTTGAATTAGTATAAGTAATTTTTTTTATTATTTAAACATTCGTGAACCATAATAAAATAATCACATATGAGATATATCAACTTCATAACATATAACACAAGGATTATGTGGAAACCCTTTCAAGAGAAAACCAAAAAATATTTTTTATAATTCTTTGTATTTACCAACCTACTATTAAAATATTTATAGGAACCAACACACTAGAGCCACCAATCCCCACTAGAAAAAAACTTGAGAGGAACCAACATAATTTTCAAGATCTTGATAGACACCGATATAATATATACGTTATTCCTTACCACTCAACACCAACGGAGGAAGAGACATAAATCTCTTTTTTTTTGTACCATCAAACCAGATCTAACTTCCTCAAAAATGATTTGTTTGTTGCAGATATTTTGTTATTTTTTTCAAGCAGTGTCATTTATGTCAAATTCTAGCAACATGGGAGATTGTTGAATGTGTGCTATCTTGTGAATAGCATGTTTTCAAAGTTGTAGTATGGATAACACATATTTGAAGGAATTTCCTCTCTATATCCCAAATCCAATTGAGAATGAAAATTTATGGTTGAATAAATTTCCTTGAGACCTTTCCAATGTTATATGGCACTTCCCTTAACTCCATAGGAATCAACAGAAAAATGAAGTTGAAGCGAATAAGTCAAAGAAAGGTTCCAGCTAGTCAAAGTTCCATATTATAGTCATATATGGGTCTTAGTAATGTATTCAGGATTTTCAAGATATCTAGTGTTGTAAAATATTTGTGGACCCTCCTATAGACATTTGAGATGCACTAGAACATCTGGGCATTTGGATATATAGGGTTTCATAAAGACAACCACTTAAGAAGTAGGTTGGATATAGATTTTCCCACTGACAAGGTTGGGTGTTGTTGGATTAGTTTTCTTGGGTTGATCGTTAACATGAGGGGGTATAGCTGTTATACCATATATTATAACATATTTTGCATCACTTATCATCATATGCATTTATTAGCCAGGGTAGCATTCCTTTCCCCTACACAGACCTAAGTTTATCTTAATTCTTATATCCCAAATTCTACACGTGAGCTTCCCACATTAAATTTGTCTATGTACTTGGAAAACCTTAAAGAAAAATTCTTATGTATTTAAATATACTGAAACCAAATTAAGGTTGGATTTATGGGTTACACCAAAAAAACACCTATAGGAGGTTGTGGCATAACCACTCAAACCTATTTATGGTGGTATAAATGAACACTTTGGGTGGTCCTCATGGAATCCATTGGCCTTCATAACATTTCTCTAGAAAAATTTCCTTGGATTAGGTTTGTTATCCCATGCTTTTAACCACTCCCATATCTCTAGGAAACCCTTGTTTCCATTTTACGATGTTGAGCCATTCGTATCTCACATCTATCTAGTTTCTATTGGAGGAGAAGAGCTTCAATGGCTCGAGAAGGGAGGATCTAGAAGAACGTTTTTCTTGGAACTGACAGCTAGGATCAAGTGATATTGTAACTACCTATTGTTATCAATAAAATAAACTCATATTTTATCCCATTTTTCTTGTTATTTCTCATGTTTTAAATATGTAATCGATTTTTTTATGGACTAATACTTGTATGATTTGGAGTTTGTTATTTTTCTCTATGTTTTCTTCATAGTATTGTAAGTCTATATATCTAGAGAAATAATAAGGATTTGTACCCCGAGGATCAATATCAAACATAGGACCCACTTGTGTGTTCCAATTCCCTTTTTTTTCAATTTTATGCAAGTTATGAGATGCTTTGAGCGTTCTTTGTTGATTTTTCGTTTCCTCTTTGTTGGGGATTTCAACCCTAGCCTCAGGGGATTTTAATTGTAACACTAGACCCATATGAAAGTTAAAAAGAGCGTAAACCCCATGGTTGAACCCACCTTGTTTTAGTGTCAGTGACATGGAAGCATGTGATTGGTTGTTCCCCCCACCATCTTGTTCCATACCAAAACGAGGAAGGATTATCCCTATGCCACAAAAAATTTACTTGAAAAAACATTGTAGGAAGACACCAATATGATGTGGTAGCATCGGCTGCGATAGATGGTACTACTATGGCTAAAGGGATGATGTGGCATCCAGAGGTGACAACACATGGCACTTTTGGGTGACCAATTGGACATGTGTTAGATGACATGTCGAAGGTACCTAGACACATGGCAGTAGAAAATAATGACATGCGATAGTGTGTTGACTTGGAAGATGACGTCGTAGTTACACAATAGAGATGACTTGGAAAAAGAACCACATAGTAGGATCTTATTAGCTATCAAAGTTTTGAAATGGAAACTCATGAAGCCTTGGAATTCACACCAGGGACTAGTTTGGTGAAGGCTTCATATGTATTTCATCCTGGCCAAAATGGATGAGAATAAATAAATCATACCAAAATTATTAGTGAGACCCTTATCTGTTTATTCAACCATCTAGAGGTTAGCAATGCTTTTTAGCTAAAACTAAGGCCCCATTTGGATTCAAGTGAAGAAGAAGGATTTGGTCAAAGTTTTGAGTCCAACAAGGTTATGTGTAGAA
Organism: Pinus albicaulis; assembly: GCA_034641835.2. Taxonomy (NCBI): domain Eukaryota; kingdom Viridiplantae; phylum Streptophyta; class Pinopsida; order Pinales; family Pinaceae; genus Pinus; species Pinus albicaulis. The sequence goes on from CM076572.1 coordinate 1,337,936,285, forward strand.
GTAAAATATATCTAACCATATAGATATATGGTGGTAGGTAATGATTGATGCTAACAATAATACCCAGATATGGATTCAACTACCATAGCATATTGTTCAATGCTTCGTGGTATTAGTTCTGTGTAAAAGTGATTAAATTGTATTTGGCCTTCGATTCATCTAGGCCTCAAGCAAGCGTGTGCCATAAGAAAAGACCCTGATTCATGGATATATATAGCTTGCAATTTAAGATATGGTCATGCCAGGGGGTCATATGGATGGTATTGAAGCCCCTAGAGCTAGAGTTCAAATTAATTCAAGTAGATAAATGGTCTAGGTTTCTAGTAACTTGCTACAGGAAAGTGGACCCATATCCATTTTTAGTGGAATGTTTGTTTAACTAGTGTCATATCTTATGGTTTCAAGTAACCAAAGTTAAGCCCAAAAGGGGCCAAGTAGTTGTTGATCTGTCTTATTCAGGTGATCCATAACATATTTCTAGAAAAATATATTAAAGTAATATTCCAAAATTTCTGAATTATCGTCCATGGTGTGTCAGCCCTATAAGGATTACATGGTGCCAATGTAATATAAAATAAATATAAAATTTGGGAATAGAGATAGTGGTGATTGAATGTGCCATTGATATAGTGGTGCTTTAATAACACAATGAGTGATCATTTGTTTGGTTGGGTTGTCTGAAGAGAAAGAAAGATAGAGAATTGAAAAGAAGGTATAGGTGACTCAGAGTAGAAGAATCTCAAGAAGTGAAGTCCATGGAAGACATGATCATGGAAGAGGTCTTAAGATAAACTCAAGAAATACATGTGAAGCCATTCAATCATAGTGTAGTTGAATGTTATGAATTTTGTAAGCTTAAAATGCAATAATCTTGTTTTGAATTCTAAGTTGTAAAGAAGTAGAATGAAGTATGGACTTGAAGTTATCAAAGTACGTAAATGCAGAATAGAGGAGAAGGATATAAGGATTCTAGGTAAAACATAGCTAAATACATGGAATAGGTATTTATATGAAAATGAGGAGGAAAATTTGAGGAGAGACAAATTCAATCATAAATTAAGAAATTTGTATAAACAATAACACTCGTGGATTTGAGTTTAAATTTTGCATGATAAAGGGATCTAAGATGTAGCTCAGGTTAGTGCCTACATGTCCTAGGGTATTGGTGTCTCCTTATGGTTGGTGTTAGTAAAACATTTTAGGGGGTTGGTTCCTCCTTATGGTTGGTGACAGTAAATCATTTCAAGTCGGTTCTTTCATTTCTCAGGGGTCCGGTGTCTCATTTTGGTTGGTTCTAGTAAAATGTTTTATAGGGTTGGTGCCTCCTTCTGGTTGGTGCCATTAAGGAAATTCAAGTTGGTTCTTGCATTTCTGAAGGGACTAGTGCCTATTTTTGGTTGGTGCTAGTAAAGCATTTCAGGTTGGTTCCTACATTTCTCAGGGGGATGGTGTCTCCTTCTGGATGGTGCCAGTAAAACATTTCAGGGGGTTGGTTCCTCCTTTTAGTTGGTTTCGGTAAATTAATGTTATAACAACAATATGGTGCCTACAATATCATTTAATAATAAAATAAATTTTCATACAAATATGGTGTGTTATTATGTTGCTAATATGATTGACATTGTATATGCATTGATGTGTTTTGATTGGTTAAAATTGGCCATTACATTGATTCACCCCATTGCCCCACCTTCTCATTATAATCATATTTCCCAAAAATGGTATTAGATAAGGTTCCTTAAGGAGAAATTTAATCACTGGAAGGTGGACCTTAGGGTACCATGGTTAATCATGATGGATTTTCCCCAGATGAAGCACCATTATTTTATGGATAAAGTTTTTCAATTTGGAAGGAACATATGAAGTATTTTCCAATTAGCTCAAGACATAGATTTATGGTAATATGTAGAGGATGTATGGAAGAATAATGAGTAAACTCAAGATACATGAAGTAAATATTGACTAGACTATCAAAATCAGACTTAGATAAGCCGATTCATTGTGAGACTACGAAATAAATGCTAGATAATAAGACATGTATATATGATATTGATGACATGCACCCTACATATGAAACCATGATATAGAATTCATCTCAGAAGGAAGTAGTAATCAAAGATTCAAAGAATATTAAATATCCTGACTACCGAGGTGATGAGTCAAATAAGGAAGACGTCGAATTCATGAGAAGACTGGTAAATGGATCAAATAAAGGTAAGCAACTTCTCAAATTCTTCACATGTGGAAAAATAGGTCATTATGCTTACGAATGTCTAACATCTAAGAAAGTTAGTCGTGATGATGAAAAGATCAAAAGAAAGGGAACGAACATGTATCAAATTATCACAAAGAAGACAATTCGAAAGAAAGGTCGAATGTATTAGATGTTAAAGAAGTACAATTGATAGGAAAGTGACTATTGTGTTTTAAATGTAGAATAATATGTCATCTTTATTTTAGTTTTCTACATGCAATTTCAGAAAATAGTAATGATAAAGAAGAGCATGAAGAGGAGATAAAATATTATAAGCATGAAAAAGAAATATGTGGCTCATTCGAAGACAGTGGTAGTTATGCATATGATAATTACGTAAATGAATCTCTAGTCATGAAAATGGAGGATCTATACATTGACCCAAAGTGATCTAATTTAGAAGAAGATATTAACGAGAAGGTACATTCTAGAAGGGAAATTATCTCATGTTGAGAAGAGATAAAGGGGCTCAAAGTAAAAAACTAAAGACAAAAAGAAGTTATTTCAGTAATTCAAAGAGAAGGGTCATAAATTTAATTGAGAAGGAAAAAAATGGTTTTCATCCCTAAAAATTTGCTAGAAGAAGCTAGAAGAGTGGAAGAAGTAATGAAAATCCAACAAAAAGAAAGTGAAGGTCATAGTGAGAAATTGGAAGTTAACATTGTTTCTTTGAGAAATGATCTAGAAAAATCTAATGATTAGCTAAATCAATATATAAATTTTGATGAGAGTACCAAAATCTTAGATGGTTTTCCCAATCATCAATTATACTCTCTCAATAAAATGGGTCTTGGTTTTCATGAGGATGTCATGGGATAATCATGCTCAACAATGTGATTAGAAAAACCTGAGAGCTATGTTAAGGTACTGAATAGGCCCATCAAAGAAAGTAGAAAAAAAAAAAGGAAAGAGAACGCCATAAAGAACTAATTATATCAGTCCCACAAGTACACATGGAATAAGACATAAGTAAAGTATGAATTTCCTCAAGAAACAAAATCAAGCTAGATCCCTCAAAAGGGTCAACTCCTACAAGAAGATGCTTCATAAAAAGGTACTCGATTTTCTTTAATGGACATTTTTTTATTGTCATATATTTGGTCAAAAAGTAGTTGATTATAGATATTATGCAAGAAAATGTTGGCATTGTAGTGCTGGCATTGATGTCAACAAGGTCTTGGTGTTGTTCATCATATGCCTTATTTCTACCTGATGATGATAGTGGTCCTCATGATGTGTAATGAGTGTTTGGTAGTTGCAGTGTTCAACTTGATGGTCTTATTAGTTGGTGTTGGAATTGAGGTCACTACTGAGGGGGGGTGTGTCCGGGGCATGAATCAATAGTGTGAGGATTTATTAACTTTAAAAAAAAAAATTATCGAAACATCCAAGAATCAGTAACCCATCAATTAACTTAATAAATCATCATAAATCAACATATTAAAGCACCATGAACAATATCAATTATGCACATAAGAGAACACCAAGTTTTATGGTTGAAAACCCTCTCCTAGGAGAAAAACCACCCGTTGTTGATGCTCTAATATTCTATTATGTTGAACAAATTTTTACATAGAGGAGCTACCACCTAGTAGTTGGAAGAATCGAATACTAAGATAGTATGCTAACAAGATCAATTGGAAAGACTCTTCTCTCACGAATCTACAAACAACCATTCACTCGAAGCCATAACAACCAACGAGCCTTGCCCAACATCACTCGACTCTCGAGAAATATGATTCCCGTTTTGATTTTTCCACTAGAAATAACCCACTTTGAGTCGACACACTGTCTATAAGGAAGCATTAGACCTTCAGCACCTCCATGCGAACCATGTTTTAGAATATTTGACACTGGGCTCTCAAACTCGCTCAACATGAGAAACACATCAGCTACTCTCTGATCTGATCTGAAAAATAAAGTCTGATATTCACACCACCCAACAACACTACAACTAAATAATATGAAAGATGAAATAATATAGCACACACACACTCTCACACGTGATCCATCAAAATCAAAATAAAAGTATATATCAAAATATCAATAATAATCTCCAATCAATACCACGGGAAAATACGATGGTGAAGTTGATACCAAGGACACCCATACCATGGTAAATGGCAAGTCAATACCACAAATCAAAACCATGGTAATGTCAATACCACAATCCCTATACCATGGTAATCTCCAAGCCAATACCATAGATATATACCAAGGTAAAACCAATACCTGCAATGTCAATATGAATCATCAACTTGGACCACTCACACAATCCAATAACAATGAAATGCCAATGTTAGGAATGCATGTACCATGGTAATGTAACCATCAACCATAAACTCATCAAACCATACAAAATCATGTACAACAATAAAACTACCAATAACACAAACATTTGGACAAAAGCCAAACACACACACACACATCATATGCAAGAAACACTGCCACATGATCATCTGCCAACACATGCCTAGGTTGACATCAATGCCAACCAACAAGACTGTGTCTAACACCTGCAACATCAATTGCATCATCAATGTACCTACAATAGAACATCAATGCCAACAATCTCCCCCTTTGGAATTGATGGAAACCCCTGCTGAACCATCCATCTAATGCTAACCTATGAAACTAAATATTGTAAACTCTCCCCATTTGACATCAATGACAAAGGGCCAGCACACATCAATGATATCATCACTCCATTAATCATTTACTAGGTGAACAACAACTCCCCCTGAACACTACCTGGATCAAATCACAATGCAACAACAAACAATAACACTCCTCATGCCAACATACAACATATGGTAGAAGCAATAAATCAGTAGAAAGATCCCTATTTCCATGAGAATAAACACTCTTTCCATCAACATCACTAGCAATTGACCATATCATCATAATGTGTGAAAATAGCAACACATATGAACAACAACCTCTCCATCAGTATCACCAACAACATAACATAATCATCAGCATCAATATAATATGAAAAACAATGCATCATAGACAATAGAAAAAACAACATCACATGTATCAGTAATAGCAACAACACTCAACTAAGAAGCAACAATACATCATAAACACCAATAGCAACACCAACTCTTAATGCAACAACATCAAATAAATATACGATAGTAGCAAGCAACATGAAACAGTGACACAACAACTCATAAGAAGCATCAACAAAACTAATCAGCAACATGAGTGGCAGTCAACCATGTAATATGAGCATCGACACTCTCACCATCAACATCAACATATCATAACAATCAACAATATATAATAGCCTCCAACATGGACATAACAAAAATCATCAAGCATCTCTCCTCATGCAACAATAAAGTATCCATCAGATCAACAAACACATGCCTAACATGCTCCCATGAGCATCATTCTCATCATCAATATTATGAATATTTACATCAGCAAGTTCGCTCACCACTCCCTATCATCACCAACATCTTCAAATAGGATATGGACAACATCATAAGGAAGAGAACAAACATTAGCAATATAAATGATTTCTTTCCCAATAAGCAAATACCTGTAGCAAAGAAATATTGTCATGCCTCTACCATTTATGATCATAGGCCTCTGCAAATTTCAACCATTCAAAGATTATGCACAGTCTTCCATACATAAATATATCTCCCTGCAATAGACAATAAAGTCAGCTAACGAATTCTGCATAATAATAATATGTCCATGCGCACATCACTTTCTACAAATCACACTCCATAGTTGTATACATTATCCATGCAAACTCGTATAGAATTCTGCATCTGTCAGTGCACAAGCAACTTCATCATGGTCTACACACTCTCCCTATGACAAATAGTCGAGGTCCAGCCAACAAAATAGAACGTTGATCTCAAGCTATGCAAACAAATCCATGAGAAACAAAGATATATGAAAAAAAAACTTTACTTTTGACAACAAATCAACGTGAAAGACAAAACCTGCAACATACACTATGCTTATGCCAGATTGACATTTTATGTAAACTCTGTCTCAATAATACCAAGTTTTAAATGAGAATCAAATATGTGTGAACCTCCAGCAAGCTAAAAAAAAAAAAAATGCAGTGCACAGGATCACACTATTCACTGGTTTTAGAGCAATAGGATGAGCGCAGAACTGCTCACACGTGCGAGTTCGTAGGTTTCTCAACTTTGAGATATTAAATATGTCATGGGGTAAACTCGCCATTTGATTAAATTCAAATATCTCCATGTCAACCATACTCCCCAGCGTCCCACGGCATCCCATCACTAAAATTTGGTTCATTTTTGTATGTATATAAACTTTTGAGTTGTGATAAATTGCGCAAACTGTTGATTGAAACTACATTTTGGGATTTATGGTGTTCACGTCATATTCCTTGTGGCAGAACTTAGTGACCCCAAATCACAATTTCATCTCCGTCAGAAAGTTGAGATATCCTTAGTGTGCCTATCCCTATCCATTTTTGCAAGCAAAACAGGACTATGCATATCACTTCAACGCTGTTGCTGCAAATGCAAAATTTGGCATCAATTCAGAGCTGCTTGTGTACTTGATCCCACGGTATTTTGTTCTCTTCACAAATCGATTTACACCAACCGATGCACATTCACTTCATACTTTTCCTCGTACCTTTGTAGCAACTATACATATTCTGCAAACAAAAACCACTGCCATCACTCTCAACGGTGGCCGAGCAGAGCCGCTTTCTATTTTCTTCTCTAGGTTTATGTACTCACAGCCGCTTTCTAAAATTGTTGAATAGTCAGTTTCAGATTTTGTTGGAATCGACGCAGTCTTTTATTTGAAAGATAGTCTTTTATTTTGTTCAGGGACAGTCTCTGTTTTTGGCAAAACAGAGTACTTTTAATTTTTCCACACAGTCAAGCAGATACTTTTTTTTATGTGTACGTTGTGGTCCCCACAGCAGTGTCTTGTTGATGTGGTGAGTTCCACAAGCAGAAAGTTCTCATATAATGCACAGCCAACTTTATAATCGTCCTCCGCTTTGAGCCGAGGTCTGCGGGTGGTCCCACAGACCACACGGCATGTTATATGTTTAATCGCAAGTATTGAATCGGGGGAGTCTTTGTTATTGGCCCGATTGCATTGTGGCATCCGGACCCGATGGATTTTACTCAGCGGAGTTTATTTCCCATCACGTCCGTGTTATTAATCGGCATCGGAAATGTTTTGTTTATGCCCCTGATTGCATTAACCAAAGTCGGACCCGATGTATGTTTCAAGCCACAGTTTATAGTTGGTCATCGTGTCTGGTTCCCAATCAGAGATCGCAATTTTTATTTGGCCCGATTTACATTTGATATGTGCGGACCCGATCCTTCAATGAAGCGGATTTAAGTTTGGTCATCGCGTCCGAATTTCAATCGCGATCGGAAATTTTTTTGTTAGGCACATTTGTGTTATTAAAGTTCGGACCCGATGAATGTTTTAAATAGGATTTAATCGCGCGATTCAAAGCGCTGTTGTAGTGGTCCCGAAAGTTTTTAAAATAGATTTGTTTTAAAGTTTTATTTTATATAGTTTGTAATGTTTTTTCATATGCGCGACATGTAAAAGCCAAAAGGCCCGAGAGCCTGAGTATTATGTTTTAGTTTGTATGCACAGCAGTGCGAATTAAAAAAAAAAAAAAAAACACAACAGTGTTATTTTGTGTGAGAGAGAGTGTTTTGTTTGTATGAGACAGTGAAGTTTTGTGCATTGTGTTTGAAGAAGTCACATTTTTGTAATCCCTCTGTTGAGGAAGACATTGTAATAGTTTTTTTTGAAGGAATAGAAGTTTGTTTTTTAGAGTGGAAACTCTGTCTCCTGTCAAGAAATTTTAATATTTCTCTGTGTTAAAGAGGAGAGTATTATTCTCTCCATTGTTATTCTGGAATTTTCAAATATTCCAACATGGTATCAGAGCTAGTCCAGGCTCTTTGAAGATCAAAAAAGCTGAAGGAAATGAGTTCTTTGTTGCAGCAGCTTCTCCAGCAGAGTGAAAACTCATCCAAAAAGACTTCAAGGTATTTCTCTATACAATTGTTGTGTTACTGTTGCAGAACACTCAGCTATTTTAAATACACAATCAAGTGTTTTTGAATCATAGTTAAGAGTGCAGAATGGCTGGAGCCAGCACTGGTATGGGTATGGAAAATATCCATCTCACAATGTTTAATGGGAAAATTTATGACTACTAGTCAATAACTATGAGAGCTTTATTTGTCTCCCAAGACTTATGGGAATTTGTTGAGGATGGCTTTGAAGAGCCAGCAAATGAAGAAAAGTTTGAAGATTTAACTTAGTCAGAAAGAGAGTTGCTGAAGAGCAATAAGAAAAATGACTCCAATGCTCTCTTCTTATTGTATCAAGCAGTGCATGAGAGTGTGTTTCCAAGGATAGCAGCAGCCAAGAGATCCAGAGAAGCATGGGAAACTCTCAAAACAGCCTATCAAGGCATGGAAAAAGTGAAGACAGCAAAACTTCAGTTGTTGAGGAGAGACTTTGAAACTCTCTGTATGAAAGAGTCAGATACTATTGACTCATTCTTCACTCATGTGATTGGAATGGTCACACAAATAAGATCTCATGGAGAGACTCTTAAAGATAAGAGGATTATGGAAAAACTCTTGAAGAGTCTACCCTCAAGATTCGATGTGATTGTCACCACCATAGAAGAGACTAAGGATCTCACAAAGTTCACAGTGGATGAGCTACATGCATCACTGATGACTCATGAGAAGAGATTGGGTAGGAGTGAAAACTCATCTCTGGAACATGCCTTTAAGACCCAGATGTCTTTCGGAAGAGGAAGAGGGAAAGGCAGAGGAAACAAGAGAAGAAGAGGCAGAAGCCAAAACAGAGGTGGAAGGAACAGTCGAGCAAATGCTCAAGGAAGGGGCAGCAATCCAAATCAGCATCAAGGCCAAGGCAGCAGCCAGCAAAGTGGTTAGCAGAATGCTCAAGGACAGAGGTATGATAAGTCCAATGTCCAATGTCACTATTGTAAAAAATATGGTCATTATGCTAATGAATGTAGAAAGAAGCAGCATGATATGGGAAGTAGAACTAGCGCAAATTTCACTAGAGAAAATATGAGCCAAGATAATCTGTTTTTAGCTTGTAGTATGGCTGAAGAAAAAAGTGAGGATTTATGGTTTCTAGACTCCAGTTGTAGTAACCATATGACAGGAAACATAGCAATGTTTTCTATGCTAGATGAGAGTGTGAAGTCACAAGTCACACTAGGAACTGATAGCAAAGTTTTTGTTATGGGAAAAGGAAATGTAAATGTTTTAACAAAGAAAGGTGCAAAGAAATCCATAGCAGATGTGTATTATGTTCCAGGAATGAAGTGTAACCTCTTAAGTATTGGACAGCTTGTTCAAAAGGGGTATAATGTATTTTTTGAGGATGATGTTTGTACCATCATGGAAAAACCACCCAGCAAACAATGTATTGCTGAAGTGAAGATGACAAGGAACGGGATGTTCCCTCTTAGAATGAGAGCAGATCTGAAAAATGAAGAAAAGATAGCAGCAGTGGCAAAAGAGGCTTTCCAAAGCGAACCAAAAGATGAAAATTGGTTGTGGCACTTGAGATTTGGACATCTCAACTTTGGAGGTCTTAATTTGTTGAATAGAAAAGGAATGGTAAGAGTTTTACCATTGATAGAGAAGCCTGATAGCCTTTGTGAAGGTTGTATCTTGGGGAAACAACACAGAGAAATTTTTCGTTCTGGGAAAAGCATAAGGGCAAAGGCACCCTTAGAGATTGTCCACTCAGATTTTTGTGGACCGATGCAAACTCCATCGCTTGCTAGCAACCACTACATGTTAACATTCATAGATGATTTTACAAGAAAAACTTGGGTTTATTTTTTGAAAAACAAAAGTGAAGTGTTTGAAAGGTTCTGCAATTTCAAAGCACTTGTTGAGAACCAAAGTGGGCTGCATATCAAAGTCCTAAGGACTGATAGAGGAGGTGAGTATATCTCTAAATATTTTCTACATTTTTGTAGAGAAAATGGTATTCATAAGCAGTTTACAACTAGATATACTCCGCAGCAAAATGGAGTAGCCGAAAGAAAGAATAGAACCATAATGGACATGGTGAGGAGTATGCTAAAGGCAAAGCATTTGCCAAATGATTATTGGGCTGAAGCTGTACATTGTGCAGCGTACATTTTGAATAGGTGCCCTACAAAAGCAGTGATGAGCAAAGTGCCGGAAGAGGCATGGAGTGGCACAAAGCAAGGTGTCACACACATGAAGGTTTTTGGATGTGTGGCTTATGCACACATACCAGATCAGCTAAGGAAGAAGTTGGATAGCAAGGAGGAGAAATGTATTTTCATTGGATACAGTGAGGAATCCAAGGCTTATAGGTTGTATAACCCATCCACCAAGAAGTTTATTGTGAGCAGAGATGTTCAGTTTATTGAGGAGGAAGCTTGGGATGGAAGCATAGAGAAAATAGTGAATGTTAAACACTATTTATCTCATGATGAAAATGATGATGAATTGGCTAAAATACATCCCCAAACAGTAGCACCAACACAAGAGCAGCAAAGCACACCCTTGAGGAGAAATGAAAGTGCTTCTCCAAGCACACCACAAGGAGGAAATTCAAGTGCTTCCTCAGGCATTTGTACACCTAGTGAAAGAGGTGAGAAGTTCAGAAATTTGAATGACATTTATGCAAAAGAGGCAGCAAATGAAGGTTTCAATTCTTTGTTTGATTTATATTGTCATGTTGATGATATTGTTCATTTCGAATAAGCTATTAAGGATAAGAAATGGATAGAAGCTATGGATGAGGAGATTAATGCCATAGAAAGAAACAAGACATGGGATTTGGTTGAACTCCCAAAATGTAAAGATGTCATTGGAGTTAAATGGGTCTACAAGACCAAGAGTAATGTTGAAGGCAAAATAGAGAGACACAAGGCAAGACTTGTCGTCAAAGGGTATAAGCAGAAGCATGGGATAGATTATGAGGAAACTTTCGCACCGGCTGCTAGAATGGAAACTGTGAGAGCAGTGTTGTCCATTGCAGCACAAAACAAGTGGAAAGTTTACCAAATGGACGTGAAGTCAGCATTCCTAAATGGAGTGTTAATGGAAGAGGTTTACATTGAACAACCTCTCGGTTATGAAAAGAAAGGCCAAGAGCACAATGTGTGCAAGTTGAAGAAATATCTTTATGGGCTGAAGCAAGCGCCAAGAGTGTGGTACAATAGAATAGACTCCTATCTACTGGAAAATGGATTTGAAAAGTGTGAGGGAGAACCCACCCTCTACATCAAAGAAAAGGATGGTAAAATGTTGATTGTAGTCTTATATGTTGATGGTGTTATTTTCACAGGTAATGATGATTACCTTATTGAAAAATTTAAAACAATCATGAAAGAAGAATTTGAAATGACTGACATGGGTTTGTTGAAATACTTCTTAGGAATAGAAGTAGAACAAGATGAAAATGGGATTTTTATCTCACAGGAAAAATATGTTAATGAAGTGCTTGAAAGATTTAATATGCAGGAGAGAAAAGTAGCAATCACTCCCACAGTGATGGGATTAAAACTCAGCAGAGAGGACAGCAACAAGGATTTTGATCCTAGCTTGTACAAGAGCATAGTTGGCAGCCTCATGTATTTGACTACAACTAGGCCGGACATAATGCATGCTGTTAATTTAATTTCCAGATTCATGGAGAAGCCAAAGGATGCACATTGGCAGGCAGCGAAGAGAATTTTGAGGTATGTTAAAGGTACCAAAAGGTATGGGATTTTATATACTGCTTCAGAATGTTCAGATTTAGTTGGATACACCGACAGTGATTTGGATGGAAGTGTAGATGATCGGAAGAGCACTTCCGGTTATGTTTTTCACATGGGTTCAGGAGCCATTTCATGGGCTTCTAAGAAACAGCCCATTGTAGCATTGTCTACATCAGAGGCAGAATATGTGGCAGCTACAGCAGCAGCGTGTCAAGCAATTTGGATAAGGAGGATGCTAAGAATTTTGTGCCAAGAGAAGGCAAAGGGAACAGTGATTTTTTGTGACAATAGCTCAGCTATTGCATTATCTAAGAATTATGTGTTTCACAAGAGGACGAAACACATTGACACAATATTTCATTACATCAGAGAATTGGTAAACAATGGTGAAATTATTTTGGAACACTGCAAAACTCAGGAGCAGTTTGCAGACATTCTGACCAAGCCATTGGGGCAGAAGAGTTTTGAATTTTTGAGAAAATGCCTGGGTATGACTGATAACCCAGCAGTTGAAAGTAAGGGGGAGTGTTGAAATGTTACTTTCAATAGTGGCTTAGCAGAGCCGCTTTCTATTTTCTTCTCTAGGTTTATGTACTCACAGCCGCTTTCTAAAATTGCTGAACAGTCAGTTTCAGATTTTGTTGGAATCGACGCAGTCTTTTATTTTGTTCAGGGACAGTCTCTATTTTTGGAAAAACAGAGTACTTTTAATTTTTCCACACAGTCAAGCAGATATTTTTTTTTATGTGTACGCTGTGGTCCCCACAGCAGTGTCTTGTTGATGTGGTGAGTTCCGCAAGCGGAACGTTCTCATATAATGCACAGCCAACTTTATAACCGCCCTTCGCTTTGATCCGAGGTTCGCGGGTGGTCCCACAGACCACGCGGCATGTTATATGTTTAATCGCAAGTATTGAATCGGGGGAGTATTTGTTATTGGCCTGATTGCATTGTGGCATCCGGACCCGATGGAGTTTACTCAGCGGATTTTATTTCCCATCGCATCCGTGTTATTAATCGGCATCGGAAATGTTTTGTTTATGCCCCCGATTGCATTAACCAAAGGCAGACCAGATGTATGTTTCAGGCCACAGTTTATAGTTGGTCATCGCGTCTGGTTCCCAATAGGAGATCGCAATTTTTATTTGGCCCGATTGACATTTGATATGTGCGGACTCGATCCTTCAATAAAGAGGATTTAAGTTTGTTCATCGCGTTCGAATTTCAATCGCAATCGGAACTTTTTGTGTTAGGCACATTTGTGTTATTAAAGTTCAAACCCGATGAATGTTTTAAATAGGATTTAATCGCGCGATTCAAAGCGCTGTTGTAGTGGTCCCGAAAGTTTTTAAAATAGATTTGTTTTAAAGTTTTATTTTATATAGTTTTTAATGTTTTTTCATATGCGCGACATATAAAAGACAAAAGGCCTGAGAGCCTGAGTATTATGTTTTAGTTTGTATGCACAGCAGTGAGAATTAAAAAAAAAACACAGCAGTGTTATTTTGTGAGAGACTGAGTGTTTTGTTTGTATGAGACAGTGAAGTTTTGTGCACTGTGTTTGAAGCAGTCACATTTTTGTAATCCCTCTGTTGAGGAAGACATTGTAATAGTTTTTTTTGAAAGAATAGAAGTTTGTTTTTAAGAGTGGAAACTTTGTCTCCTGTCAAGAAATTTTAATATTTCTCTGTGTTAAAGAGAAGAGTATTATTCTCTCCATTGTTATTCTGGAATTTTCAAATATTCCAACATTTGATGAACAGGCCCACGCTATTGTTCTCAAAACATTCATATGTTGTCCACAAGCAGCTGTGAAAAAACTTACTTTGAAAAACACCCATCTAAATATGACGATTCTGGAACGTGAATTTATTTGCAGAGTTTTCAAACCCTTAATTCCAGGCATTGCTCTTCCTCCAATGGTTGTGTCATTCTTTTCCATATATACGGATTTCTCTACATCTTGCAGGAAGCCGAAAACTCCTCCTCACTTTGCTGCCTTTCAACTACAACCTTTCACAATTCGGTATTTATATTCCAAGTTCACTATTAGGGTTTCCTTTTATTCATGCACTTTTGAAAAATACCATCTCCAGGAATAACAGGCAAAACTTTCACATAATGGAAGAATACAGATTTCACTCTACCAGGATTTTCCCATCTCAATTAATAAACCAATGAATATTAATTATATATTAAGAATCAGATCTACCCACGTATGTAATGTCCATTGACTGATATCTTATGCTGGTCTCATAAATGTGGCAGGATGATATCCTTGCTGAAGCTACTAAAGTATTATCAAAGAATCAATACATTTCACTACTTCTTAGATCAATTCAACCATAACTCAGCGACCCGAAAATCAAGGCATTCACACTATCGCTGTCCAGATCAACATCCACCAGATCAGTGCATTAAATGCAAATTGATAAACTCTGAAGACCAAATCAATACAAAAGTGACCTTTCCTTCCTTCAGAACTGATTCATCAACTAGGGATATTAAAATATTTATAAAATGATGAATTCAATTTTGACCAAATCATTCCACACTTCCTATCCTTCCATGGTAACTTCAACCCTTTTTAATTTAACCATTTGACTCCTCTTCCACTAAGCGATTGGCGCCTCATAATGCAAACCGACCTCAAAAAAACTACAAGTTTGGCCCCATTGAAAAACGAAATGCAATCCGACCTCAACAAAATTACAAGTTCTGCCCCATTGAAAAACGATGGATCCACCTCAGCAACTGGTGCACCTTGGCTTCCACCATTCATGGACGAAATCAACTGACTCGAGTGTCATTAACTCAAACCGTTATTCCACGATTGGATCGAAACCTCTTAACTCCAAAAACCCATGCTCAAAAAATCTCGTGTTCAAAATGGATTGCATCAACAGCAAATTAATATTCGTTGGATTTAAACTATACATTTTTGGACCATAACGAGATCAAACAATGTGTGGTCTTTTTTAGATTTGTGTCAAAGCATCTAAAATTTGTTTGATTTTGGTTTGGATGACTACTGCTTTAAACTTTTAAATAGATGCAAATCTTAATTATTCGGGTCAATTCTTCACCTTGAAGAGAATTAATCTTTAAAATGTATTTGAAAGGTATAATTTAAGATGATAGGTATGATTTTTTAAACATTTAAAGAGAGCATTTAAATTTTCATATACATAGATGATGTGTGTAATGTAGAAGTTTCTGATTACTTCAAAACAACAAGAGAGAATGAAGATTCCCTCTACAACACAGAGTTCTCAAACTTAATTTGCAGAATGAATAGAAACAATTTAGGACAATTTTCTTAATTCATAAAAGAATAAAAGAAATACAAAATCAGAAATCTGATTCTTCCTCCTTGAAAGGGATTTACAAAGTACAACAGTGGACTGTAAAACAACAGTGCTCACAAAACTTCTTTGTCCTCAAATCTGCACATACAGTGCTTACAAACTTGTTGTGTATTCAGCCTGCGGGCTACAGCAATTTCTTTGTTTCTCAAATAACATCTTAATACATAAAAACAGCAAAAATATTCATTACAAAAGCCTTCAGGCTCATTTCCTTTTATAAGGCATGGTTACAATAAAATC
Organism: Pinus albicaulis; assembly: GCA_034641835.2. NCBI lineage: Eukaryota > Viridiplantae > Streptophyta > Pinopsida > Pinales > Pinaceae > Pinus > Pinus albicaulis. The sequence continues at coordinate 1,337,951,940 of CM076572.1, forward strand.
TATTAAACCGACTAATAAAACCGGACTTCAAATTTCATGAAATCCATTTGTGAAACTTCATCGCATCCGGAATTCAATCGGCGATCGGCATTTCAGCAGCCAAAAGGTTAATACCTTTGCGCTTTACAATTTTCGATTTGCGATTTGCGATTGGGCGGGGCCCATATCACATCGCATTATTGGAACCGATCAATGCAATGCAAGTCGGTGTAACATCTGCGGTCTTGCGATTTGCGATTACGATCGACAGTCAGCTTGTGATTTGTGACTGCGCGATTCTCCATAGATTTGTGATTCTTTGCTATTTGCGATTGGAGCGGGGTCCACATCGCATCGGAGAACGGCTGTTGTGCAACAGGCATGCAAGTAACATTGCGATGTCGCGATTGCGATTGAGGTGGGACCTCATCGCATCGCTAAAACTCTTCGATGTGCACTTTTAATTTCTTTGAAGGTTTGCGATGCGATAGTGTTATAACTATCATCGCATCGCATTGCTGCTTTGTGATGCAACGAACTTATGTCGCCTCAATCATTAACTCTGCCGATATGTTGGTAAGGCTTTAAAGCCTGATTCAACCTATAAACAAAGCTCTGCGCTACTGGCGAGACTTTGAGTCTGAGTCTTAACTCTGCTCCTAAGAAGTCGACTGCCGCCTTAGATAAATATCTAGAGGTCGATTCTTATCTTCTCTGCACTTCACTTGTGCGGGATTTCCAATTCTTTTGCAATTCTTCAAGAAAATGGCAACCGTCTTTGCTAAGGCTTCAATGTGCCGCACTCCAATCATTCTGCAATTACTGCTGATTGATATGAGTAGTTGGAATTAATTTCCAACATGTAAAATCCTTTTACAACCAACACAACATATTTACACATAATAGTAAGAAACAATTAAATTATGTAGAGGAAATAACTAAAACAAATAGTTTGAGTTAATTAATCTTTGTAATTCAATTACAACTTTGCAGGGGATTTCAGAAAGATTGATATTCAATATTATTTTACCCAGATTTCCTATTAACTTTAGACATATGTAGAAATAAATAAAGATGAAACACAATAAGAAACTAGAAAAAATCACAAGAAAATACAAGCTGCTTCAAATTGAGTCCAAAATCTTATCCTAATCTCAGAAATAGTTCAAAAAATTATAATGATGTTCAGAAGCTTATCACAAAGGTTCAACCCTTGTACTTCGCATTAAAAAGTACTTGTAGATTTTCTTCAAAACATTTGGACTTAAAATTAAAATTTATTACAAAATATCTTATGCTAACTTTTTTGGATTTTTTACAAAAATAGAACTAGAAAATAAGAAATCTAAACTGATTTGACATCTTGCACAAAATTCAGGACTATTGTTGGTGACTGGAGTTGTAAAGCTCATGTTTTGTTTCATGTTCCTGGAATTATGTTCTTTGCTTCTAAAAACTCATATCCTATTTTTGAAAAATCTGCTCTCTTCTCATTCAATGAGGTCACACAATTTTTCCTATATTTCTTCATCAAGAATAGAAAATTTTACTAAATTTTTGTATGCTTCAACCTCTTCAATGTATTTCTCAAAAGTAGGTTTAGTTATGAATAAATGCTTGATCTCATGCTGAATTAATAAATCATAACTTAAACCTTCCATGAAAGCCTTCCCAGTGATAGTTCCTTTGATTTTGGAAAATATGGCTTTATCTGTGGCTATATCATGCAACCTACGTTGATATTCTTCTAGTGGAACTAATTTATCACCCATACCTTTCTGGAAGTCATTTTTTATGTAAAATATTAAATTTCCTATGAAATGTTTAAATTTCAACTTCTAGATTATGACACTTATTCTCCAGTTGTAGCATTAAATTCTTTTTACTAAGGACCTTTCTCACCTCCAAGAAAGCTTTGTCTTCAATTTCATATTCTTCGAGCTCTTATTTTGTCTTAGAATTTAGAACTTTGATTATCCTTGTAGCATCTCCTGGTTTGTGGTCCAGGACTTTCTTCACTTCTGCCACTACTTCCGTTGATTCCTGCAACAATTCTTTTTGTTCAAAAATAATCTCAATGGAAGGACACAATTTAGTCATTGAGCCATTAATATCAAGCCAAATGCTTTCTTTTGCTTAAGAAATGGTCTGAGCCATTACATATTCACTTTCATAAGTTTATATTTGCTTTGTTAGCATAAAATTGTTCTGAATTTCAGCTACATAAGCATTGTCAGTTTTCAATTTTTTTCTCTTGTAGCTTATGCAATTGTAAACTGAGTTTTTCAATCTCTGGAGCTTTCAGTGTCAAAACTCCCATGACCTTAGATAAAGTTGTTTTTTGTATCACTATACTGTGTATATACTATAACATTTGTTGATGTAGATGTTCCTGTTGTTGAAGTACCTACAATAAATGTTGTTGCTATGGGGATAGTTGTTGAAACACTGAGCTTATGTTCTTTCTATTTTAGCATTGTTTCCATTTCAGCTTCCATTTTCTGTATTTGGATATTTTTTTCATTTATCATCTTGAACATATTATGTTTCTCTATCTCCAATTTTCCAACTTCTTTGGCCTGTGGGTGCTCTATAGTTGGAAGTTTTAGCTACTTCCTTAATGCCTGGATATCAACATTATTGATATTTATCCTTTCTTCAACTACTTTAACATCATTATGATTATATCCTAATTTTATTACTAGACCTTCCAATGATTTGATTTTGGTATCTTTGGCCAAAGAGGACATTTTCTCCATATTTAATTGTGAATGAATGTTGTTTAGTGAAGCTTTCAGTTTGGATGTTGCCATAGCTGAACTGGTCAAGGTAGTGTAAATCATTTCTCCATCTTGTTTGTGCAGGTCAATCTGATCAATAGCATGGATATGTAAGGTGTTAAAGGAAAAAATAGATATCTTGTAGTCTTCTGCACTTTTAGGGACTAGAAATTTAGATTCTAAGAAGGCTAGCTGAAATTGTCCCTTTTCTGTATTAATTGCAGAAAGAAGTGTGTGTTGGGTAGAATAATTTTGTTTCCAGAATTTAGAATATGTGGTGGCCTTCAGTGCCTCATTCTTTCTTTTAATTTCTTTATACCTAGCAAAAATGTTCTGTTGTTGTGCACCCTGAGTTACTGATGACATAGGAGAATATGTGGAGATCTCTTCAATCCTCAGAAATATTGAAGTGTGTAAACCTATCAATACCATTATTGCTTCTCCTGTGAACTTTCTCCTTGAAATGTATCTTCATCAGTATTAGATTTATTCTCTCTCTTGAATATTTTGAAGTATGTCTCTTGGATTTCTGAAAATGAAGGAGACACACTTTCCCTCGGTCTCTTTGTCTCCTTCTCTAGAGGAACTAGAGTTTGTGAAGCTGTTGGAATAAAAACTTGTTTCTCCACCTCTTGTAATATGTTCTCCTACCACTCCTCTTTATTCACATACTGATCTATTTCTGGCCTAGTTGTGTGTGCATAAGGTGTTGTCTTCTGTTAAACTCTTAATTTAGAAATAATCCCCAAGGGATCATAAGGCCAAGTGAAACTCAATTTGAAATTCATTTTATTTAACAGAGAATATTCCTCCTTTGTTGTTGCTATGGCATTGACAATTAATGGTCAAATCTGTACTTTTAATTTGAACTGAGATTTCTTCTTACTAGAGACAAAATGTAAATCATCCATATTCATCATTTGTCTTATGTGTTCTAGTGCAAAAATCATGATTGGTACAAATTTATGCAACCTATAGGGAGGTAGATCACATCCATAAATCCTGAAATATGTGTACTTCTGGTAGAGGTACCGGTCTAAAATTTTAGTTTGTTCAATGAGGTGAAGAATTCTTTTGATTTCAGGTGAAATCCTTGGAATAACATCACTGTTGAGAAGACACAAGGCCATATGTAGAAATTGATTTACAGAATCAGAGAATGAGTAATATTTTGTGTTCTTCCTCACCAAGGAAGTCCAATGAATTATAGACTAGGGATTTCCCTGTGCATCTAACTTCTATAATGGAAATTTAAATCTATTTTCTTGGAAAAATAGAAGCAAGTACACAAGGACTAATTGATGCTTGAAATCACTTTTAGTAGAAAGCTTCAAAAATTGATCATGAATGCTCTCTGCTAGAAATTGATTGTAATTGAAAATGTGTGATAGTTTATCACATGTTGAGAATAATCATAGAAATCCTAGAATTACTTCATCGACCCACTGATCACTTGGATAGCCTAACAGACATGAAACCATAGAGATAGCCCGCCTAGACATTTCTAGGAATATTGAAGAAGAGTAGGGTGGGTTGGTTCTTGGTAGCTCGAAATTTTCAAAATGTTTCAAAGATCTTAGATCTTTGAGGGAATGATTTTTTTTATAGATCTCCATGAGAGAATATACAGAAAAAGGATGCAGAGGAATTGTATGCTTGACTTGAAGGATTTGGCATATTTACTTGGGAGTGACAGTGAATAAGACTTCATTGTTTTTGGAAATTATGGCCCTTTGACTTGGGAGATATCTAAAATTACACCAGGTTGTTAGGGTCCTAAGGTCTAGGGATCAAAATTTCTTTTCCTATTTTTATTCATTTGGAATTTGTATATCAGTTTAGCATATGAATCATTGTTTTCATAGTCGAAAGGATCATTGTCCAAGGTCACTACAAGTTTTTCATGTCATAGAGGGTCCTTAAATACAAAATCAAATTTGAGAGAGTCTAAGTCCATGGGAGGATCATATTTTCAAGTGTATTCTTTGAGAATTCAAGGGGTTTTAATTCACGGGGTTTCCATTTATCAAGAGTTCAAACCATAACAGACAACTTCCATTTGTTAAAGTTTTATATGTTTGTTAGTGGTGTCCATCATGTCCCAATTCCACCATTCATAATTCATCATTCATAGTTCACCATTTATAATTCACAATTGCCTTTCATATACTTTTTCCATATACCCCTTCCATTCATAATTGATCTAAATGGGAAAATTAGTGTTTGTTGCGCTAAATTTCCAATTCATAATATAAAAAAAGTGCTTGAGGATTTTGAGGTAAATTGCAAGTTAACCATGATTTTTTATGTGTTTTTATGTGAATTTCTTGAGTAAATTAACATTAAAAAAAACATTGAACAACAACATCTAACAAACATGAAAATCATCATAAACAGCAACACAATAGCACATGATGAAGGATTTCACCCTGCTTGGGCTACGTCTCCTTGGTCCAGCTTCCAATGGCTTGGCCCTCTTCTATTATGCTCAAAAGTGTGATTACATGTGTTTATAATGCTCAAATAGCTCTAAAACTTGTTCCATTGGCAATAGAATGCCAAAAAATTCCTATGTAGCCTCTTTCTGCATCAAATTTGGTCAAAAAATGACTTAGTTATGAATTCCCTAAGTTTTTTCACTAATCGCTCCACAAATTCCTCCAAATCCGGCACTGAACCTACATTTTTGCCTCGAATTTCGCTAACTAAGCACCAAATTGCCCAAAACCTGGGCGAAATTGTCAGTGCGCTAATTTTCCCAATAAGGCTTAAAGTCCAAATTTTAAAACATAACATATATGGTTAATAAATAAATATATAAATATATATATATATATATATATATATATATATATATATATATATATATATATATATATATATATATAAAATAAAACTTCATGCGATTGGGCTAAGCGATGACATTAAATGTTATAATGGACACACGGGCATCGTCGCTCAGTTGTTACAGTTACAGTGATTTGGGCGGCTAGCAGGCCGATGTTCCAATGCCATGTCACATGGAGCGTCATTTTTTGTTGCGCAGTTATGGTTAGTGGGGGGGGCACGGGGCTAGCCTCTCGCCCATGGTCTCGCCCCCGGCAGTGACCAAGGTTGGGGCTAGACCCTAACCCCCACTCCCAATGCACATACCATATGACATTAAAATTATGCCGACAACATTATATATCAAGGAAAAAATGCATAGTGCGGTGGTTAAGGCTTGTTCTCATTGCTTGGAGGTCGCGGGTTCCCCCCCCCCCCCCCACTCTGCTCAAAGCTTGACCCACTTTTGGTGGCCCTTGTGCTGCCACGTGGTGGCCCCTGGCTGGGCCATGTGGTAGCCTGTGATTGGCCACCCAAAAAACCAATTAAAAAATTCAATTTTGACCTAATAAAAAAATGCCACTTGGCACAATATCATATGTTGGAGGAGATTTGTTGACCAAGTCAACCTTCCACTGCGCATGCCTAGTCAGCAGTCTGAACTGCTGATAAGGTTGTCCCTGCAATTTTTTTTCAAAACTTTGCATGTTTGATAAAGTGGATAGAATGCATTTATGGGAGCATACGGTGTCGGTTTTTTGTGAAACGAATTGTGCCAGATTCAGAACGAAGAGATCTATGCGGTCGTTCAAGCTCCACACCATTTTGACAACTTTCATTTTTTAGCATAATTTTGAGCACCTAATCACTCCTCCTCACTGGAAGCTTTTTGATGAAAAAATCTCTTTCATTACTGAACATGTGGATGAGGGTACAAACCCCTCACCCTTCCAATCTCAATCCACTGGAATTTTCTTGAATTCAACAAGTTGAGCTTTTCATAAAAACCGATATTTTTCCTTGATTCTAGAGACCCTGTCTTGTTGTTGTAGATACCATCTTGCTGCAATTTCCCAGAATTTTTAGAACAGTAAATTGTCCTTGAAGAAACAAACGCATTCCCACCTCGGTCATCAATCAAAGGAAACTTGAATAACTTGAAAACTTTATCACCTCGAACACTGTCAACATGGCGATTTTTAGCTTGTCTTGCCTTGTACTTGCGTCGACTTTTGACCAAGTGTTTTCGCCATTGCCATGTACCATTTTGATACCCAAAATAAGTACTTTTGGAACATATGCCTTCTTTTTCATCTTGATTTGGCATTTGTTCTTTTATTTTCACGCCATTCAGTACTGACATCTTTTTCCCATCAGTGTTCAACAATGATATGGACTGCTACAAGTATTTCACATCTTGTTTACCTCTTTTCAAAGGCAACATGTTAGAGCCATGAAACATATTATTACAACCATTAGCAACTTCAATGAAAACATCTTGTTCATTTGATTCATATTCTTGAAAATTCTCATTCAAAACATCATTATGCTTGAACATTAACAAAGCATAATTTTGACTTGCATTCACTATTCTCTTCATTTGTCCTGCATGCATAAGAGACAAACTCATCTTCTTCTTATGTGCTCTACCTATATATTCAATTCCATTCTTGAACAAGTGGTACTTATTCTCATGGTGATGAAATATTTCCCTCCTATCATAAAGATAAGGACTTCCCAAAACAATACCTGAAATCTCAAGCGAAACTACATCAACTTCGTCAAGAAATTTTGAATTGATTACAAACCTTACGATGCACTTCCTTGTTACCTACAAGTTTTCATTCTTGCATATCCAACCTAAAGAATAGGTTCTTGGATGTGCAACAATTTCTATATTTAATCTCTTAACTAAGTCTTCAAATATCAAATTGGCTTGAGAGCCACTATCAAATAGTGTGTCTATTTTGGTATGCTTTGAAACAACTCTAATATGAAAGAGTTCAATTCTTGTATCATCATCTTGAGTTACATTAGAACAAGTTGACGAACTAGTGCTTTCTATGTTCTTACCTTTCAAACCCATTTCTATAATCTTGGTTTCATCTCCTGAATCTGAACCTAATTCATGTTCAATGATTACAACTATTTTCTCCTTCTCTTTGGTTTTAAGTTTGTTGGGCTTCAACTCTGGATGGAGTTGCAAACAATGGTCCTCATCATAGCCATTTTTCAAAAAAAATTTACATGTGATTTTCTCTTTTTATAACTTAATAGAGTTATTTTCCCTTCCTTTTCCATTAAACTTACCCTTTCCTTTACCTTCATACTCAAGGAAACTATCACTTTTCTCATCTGCACTATGTTTCCCTCTTGCTTCCAAATGTGTGGCTTGAACACAAACCTCATATAAGTTTGTGGGATTGAACATGAGAATAGTATGCCTAAGGTAGTTTTGCAAACCCCCAATATACTTTAACAAATTTTATTGATAAGATAAATTGACACCCAAAACTAGTGCTCTTCTCCTAAACTCTTGAGTATAATTTTGAACACTTTGTCCCTTTAGATGTCTAAAATTCTGCTAATCCATAATAAATTTCTATATATAAGCTAGAGGGTAAAATTGTCTTTTAATTGTAGCAATGAAATCAGACCAAGAGATTGAAATCTTACCATGGTTTTTCATCTCTTCTTGTGTCTTGGCTTCCCATGATACTAGTGTTGCACCCTCCAGTCTCAAGGAAGTTAGTTGAATCTTTGTGTCATCATCTTAAAGTTTTTAATCCTATAGTAGACCTCCAACTGATGAACCCAATTTTCAAACTTCTCTGCATTCACTTCACCATTATACAAAGGCAGCTCAAATTTAATATCAAGTTTTAACAAGGGTTGTTTACCAATTCCTTTTGAGGTGTGTTGATGAGTATGAGTAAGGGTTGTAATGGTGGAAGAGGATGAAGATGAAGGTGAAGATGGTGGTGATGATGATGGTGGATTAGATGGTGGCTTATCACCATTTCCATTATCTCCTCCTCTTGTAGAACCCTCTCCTTTTGGAGGCCTGGAGCTTTCACCCTACAACCTTGTATTCCTCTCTTCATAAAGGAATTTCACCATCTCTCTCATGTCAAAGAAAGCCTTCCTAAAATCCTTCTCATCCTTTTTCATGTTATCATTTCCTCCTTTATGAGACATGCTTACTGGAGCTTCTACTACAACTGTAGTTGAATTTGTGGTGGAGACTGTGACAATTGTGCTCTCCTACTCCTTGCTCAAACTTGAGAACATGCAACCACAAGCTTGCCTTCTCCTCTCTTGAGCTTCAACCTTGTAAGTATTTAAACACTTGAAAATCAATTAAATCCTCCTTGCAGAAGTAAACCTAGTGCTCTCATACTAGCTTTATCTGAATGGGAAAATTATTGTTTTCTGTTCCAAAATTTCTAATTCATAACATAAACAAAGTGGTTGAGGATTTTGAGGTAAATTACAAGTTAACCATGAGTTTTTATGTGTTTTTATGTGAATTTCTTGAGTAAAATAACATTAAAAAAAAACACTAAAAAACAACATCTAATAGAAATGGACATCATCATAAACAGTAACACAATAGCACATGATGAAGGAGTTCATCTAGCCTGGGCTACGTCTCATTGGTCCAGCTTCCAATGGCTTGGCCCTCTTCTGTTATGCTCAAAAGTGTGATTACATGTGTTTACTATGCTCAAACAAATCTGAAACCTATTATGTTGGCTCCAGAATGCAAAAAAATGCCTGTGTAACCTCTTTCTGCATCGAATTTGGTAAAAATTTGATTTAGTTATGACTTCCCTAAGTTTCTTCACTAACTGCTCCACAGATTCCTCCAAATTCGACACTGAACCTACATTTTTGCCCTGAATTTCACTAACTGAGCACCAAATTGCCCAAACATTGGGTGAAATTGTCAACGCACTAATTTTCCCAATAAGGCTTAAAGTTGATATTTTAAACTATATCATATATGGTTTATATATATATATGCCACGTGGTTGGGCTAACCATCGGCATTAAATGTTATGGTGGACACATGGGCACATCGGTAGTTGTTACAGTTATGGTGAGTTGGGTGGCTAGTAAGCGAGTGGTCCAACGACATGTCCCATGGAGCGGCATTTTTTGTTAAGTGGTTACGGTTATTCGGGGGGGGCATTGGGGCTAACCTCCCACCCATGGTCCCGCTCCAGGCGGTAACGAGGCCTGGGGCTACAGCCCGACCCCCAACCCCATTGTGCATTCCATATGACATTAAGATTATGCCAACAACATTTATATAAAGGAACATGTATATCATGGTGGTTAAGGCTTGTGCTCGTTGCTTAGAGGTAGCGCGTTCAACCCCCGCGCACTTTGCTTGGACCTTGACCCACTTTTGGTGGCCCTCGGGCTACGATGTGGCGGCCCCTAGCTGGGCCATGTGGCAGCCTATGATTGGCCACCCAAATAACCAATTAAAAGCTGCCATTTCGACCCAATAAAAATGTGCCACTTGGCACAATATCATACGCTAGAAGAGATCTGTTGACCAAATCAACCTACCATTATGCATGCCCAGTCAGCAGTACGGACTGCTGACTAGGCTGTCCCTACAATGTTTTTTTTCAAAACTTTGCCTGTTTGACAAAGTGGACAGAACCTGTTTCTGGGAGCATACTATGACGGTTTTCCGTGAAACAAGTTGCGTCAAATTCAGAACAAAGGAATCTCCATGGTCATTTAGGTTCTGCACCATTTCGATAACTTTCATTTTTTAGCATAATTTTAAGCACCTGATCAATAACTCACCTTCATAGACTCCCTTCATTTACATTTACCATCATAATCACACCCCCCTCCTCAACTCACATCTCATCATCATTGCCATTACATTTGCGTAAATCCAAAACTCATTATCATCATTCACAATTCATAATTATTACAACCCTTTACCCAAAGTTTTACATTCATGACCAAAACAAGATATATGGAGCACACATTTTCAAAATTTTGTTGAATTTTCCCTCATTCTCTCTCCATCCACAACCCACGCTCTAAATAGGTTTTGATAATTTGCAAAGCAGAAGGTTGAAAGAAGCATAGAAAAATATTGAAGGCAGGTTTTTCAAGTGGGAGAAGGTTTTTGTGCATATTCTAAGCCACACAGACATTTCACAAACTGAGAATAACCATTTTGGAGGTTTGCAAGCATGGAGTGTTATGAAACAAGCTCCAAAAATAGAAGCAAAGAGAGATCAACGTCTTATAAATCAGCCACTTCGAGGGGGAAACCTCCAATACATTGCATAAATGAACAATTCCTTGATGCTACAAATTACTAAAACCTCCTTATATATATAGGAGTCCATGGGGCCATAATATAATCCTAGCCGACCTAACAATAATAATTTAAAGGCACAATAATAACAATATTGGGGTTACAGGGGTACAACAATAACAATAAGGGGGCTATACTAATAACAATAAGGGACTAAACTAGTAATATAAAGACCTAACATGCCCCTCTCCTTCAAAAAAGTGTTGTCCTCAACGCTTGAGTAGCTCTAGGTGCTTCTGTATAAAATTCTCATCCTTCCATGTAGAACCTTCAGTGGGTAAGTTCTTCCACTTGATGAGATACTCTGAAATTGATCGATTTCGTAGTTATCGAGTTCTTGTTTCTGTGACCGCTTTAGGTTCCAATATGATTTTTCCTTCCTCATCAAGTTCTGGCAATATTGTTTGAACTGGAAGATTTTCACCTATAACCTTCTTTAATCATGAAACATGGAAAACTAGATGCACTCGTGAAGAAGCAGGAAGCTCCAATTTGTATTCCATAGTACCAATATTTTGCAACACCTTGTAAGGACCATAGTACTTTGGCGATAATTTATTATCCTTCTTAGCTTGCTTGAGGGACATTTGTTTGTATGGTTGTGCCTTAAAAATACCCAGTCTCCTACATCAAAACTTCTCTCGCTACGATGTTGATCTACCTGTTGTTTCATTCGATTTTGTGCCAAATTTAGTTTATCCTTTAAGAGTTGGAGAACTTCTTATTGATGCTCGATGTGATATTCCACTGCTTGAACCTTAGAATTTTCTCTTAAATATGATGTGATGGAAGGTGGATGATATCAATAAAGTTCCATAAATGGGGTCATTTTTGTTGCAGTATGGAAGGAAGTATTATACCACCAATCAGCGAGAGGTAACCACTTGACCCATTTTGGTTTATTTATCAGATACAAAACAATGAATATATCATTCCAAACATTTATTCACTATCTTAGTTTGACCATCAGATTGAGGATGATAAGATGAGCTATGAGCTAGTTGAGTACCCAAACAAGAAAATAACTCCGTCCAAAAATTTCCAGTAAAAATAGGATCTCTATCACTCACAATAATCTTTGGGTTTCCATCTAGCTTTTGAATTGTTTCCATAAATGTAGTAGCAACTGTACTTGCTTTAAATGGATGAGATAATGCACAAAAGTGTGCATACTTGTTAAGTCTATCAACTACCACCATGATGACACTCTTTCCTTCGGACTTGGGTAAACCTGTGATAAAATCCATTGAAATCTCCTCCCAACATTGACTTGGAATGGATAAAGGTTGTAGAAGACTTAGGATCTTAATTGTCTCAACTTTATTTTGCTAGCAAACCAAACATTCTGCTACAAACTTTTGAAAATCAGATTTAAGGCCATCCCAAAAAAATTCTTTCTTCACCCTGTGGTAAGTTTTTAAAAATCCCTAGTGACCTCCTAAAGGAGAAGTGTGCAATTCCAAAAGAATATTTTTTTTTAGTTGGGAACTATTACAAAGATAAAAGTGACCTTCGTACCATAAGGAATCATTTTTCCAACTAAATGTATCAGATGTACTAGGATCTTGCTGCAACTTTTGAATGAGTGTCCACACTTCTTCGTCCTTCTTCCATTCATCCCTTGCTTCGGTTATCCAATCCAGTTGGATAATAGAAATGGCACAAAGCAATGCTTCCACCTCTTCATTCTTTCTTGAGAGTGCATCTGCAAACACATTTAGCTTCCCTTTTTTGTAGATTATTTCAAAGTCATACCCCAACATCTTTGTGACCCATTTTTGTTGCTCTTCTGAAGATAGTCTTTGTTCCAAAAAGTGTTTAAGACTATCATGATTAGTTTCTACCTTGAAGTGTCTTCCCATTAGTTAAGGTCGCCATTTCTTTAGTGCATGTAGTATTACTAACATTTCCTTCTCATAAATAGTTTTCTGTAAATACTTTCCTTTGATTGGACGACTTTCAAAAGCAATGGGTCTTCCTTCTTGCATTAAAACATTCTCAATTCCATTTCTTGAGGCATCACATTCCACAATAAAGGTTTTTGTGAAATCTGGCGTAGCTAAGACAGGTGCTAAGCACATTGCCTCTTTAAGATGTTCAAAGGCCTTAGTTGCTTCAAGAGCCCATGAAAATGCATCTTTCTTCAATAATGTTGTTAAAGGTGCTACTATTCTCCCATAATTATTAACAAACTTGCGATAATACCTTGTTAACCCGAGAAATCCTCGCAACTGCTTTATGGTTGTGGGGACTTTCCATTCCTTAATGGCTTTAATTTTGTTAGGGTCTACCTTAACACCCTCGTGAGATACAATATGACCTATATATTCCACCTCTTGTACTCCAAAGAAACATTTGGATGTTTTTGCATATAATTGTTTCTCCTACAATAGTTTGAGCACCCTGTCAACATGTTCAACATGATCCTTCCAAGACCTGCTGTAGATTAGTATATCATCAAAAAATACTAGCACAAATTTTCTAAGGAAGGGTTTGGAAATGGAATTCATCAACCCTTGAAATGTAGAAGGTGCATTGGTAAGGCCAAAAGGCATGACCAAAAATTCATAATGACCCTCATGAGTTCGAAATGCTGTTTTTGGAATATCTTCATTCCTCATTCTAATTTGATGATATCCTGAACGAAGATCCAACTTGGTAAAATAAATTGCTCCATGTAATTCATCCAATAATTCATCAATCACAGGAATGGGAAATTTGTCTTTAATGGTGAGCTTATTGAGCTCCCTATAATCCGGACACATTCGCCATGATCGATCCTTCTTGTGTACCAATACTACAGGAGCAGAGAAAGAACTTTGACTAGGTTGAATTATACCCGCCTCTAACATTTCTGCAATCATACGTTCAATTTCGCTCTTTTGGAAGTAAGGATATCTATAAGGCCTGATGTTTGGAGCAACACTTCCTGGAATCAAATGAATAGCATGATCATGATCACGAATAGGTGGGAGTCCTTTGGGAGTTTCAAACACCTTGGAATGATTGTCCAAGACTTGTTGGAGATCTACAGAAATAAATGATTTTGATGTTGGAACTTCTAGTGAGCATAATTGTGCAATTACGCCTCGCTGTTCTTTCTTTAGAAGCTTTGTCATGACATTATAGCTTATTATCCTTCTTGGCTTCCCCGCAATACCCCGTAATTCAACTTCCTTTCCTTCTGAAAAAAATTTCAAGAAAAGTTCTTGAAAATTAAAAGCTACCGTCCCCAAAGATTGTAACCATTGTACTCCTAGTACAACACCAGCACCTCCCATAGGAATGGAAAGCATTGGACTAGTCAATACATATTCCCCCATGGTTAGCTTGATATTATGGCATTTTCCAGAGCAATTTATAGTTCCTCCATTTGCAACCATCACTTGACATTCTGGTGCTGGGTATAGGAAACAATTCAATTCCTTGGCCACCTTACAATGAATAAAATTATGGGTACTACCCGAATCAATCAACACTATTACCTTTTTCTTCTTGATATGTCCTTCTATCTTGAGAGTTTGAGGAGTGGTAATTCTTGCCAATGCATTACATAATATGGTCAGACTCATTTCTTCCTCTTCTAGGGTTGGTTCCTAGTGTATATCCTCTTCTTCTGAATATTCTTGTTCATTTTCTTCTTCCTCTTCACAATCTATGTAAAATAATTTCTTCCCAACACACTTATGACCTTTAGTGTATTTTTTATCACAACTGTAGCAAAGCCATTTTTCTCTTTTTTCTTCTAATTGTTGTGGTGTCAACCTTGTAGGTTGTGGAAGTCTAGGAATATGAACACTTCCATATTTATATATGTGAGTGGTAGGCTTCCTTGTCGCCATAATTTTACATTCAATTTTTCCTGCCAACCTAAATGCCTTCTCCATTGAATCAAGTTCCCAAACGTGAACTTCATGTTGGATTTTATCCTTTAAAGTCCCTATGAAGACATCAATCTTGTGTTCCTCTAGAATATTAGTTACCCTTATATTCAATTTTTGGAAGTCTTCAATGTGCTCCACCACTGAACCCTTTTATTTGAGATTTATCAATTGGCTAAAGAAGGTGTTTCTCTTTGTATCCTCATAATGTGCTATCATTTCCTTCGTAAAAATTGACCAAGTGATGATTTTTTTATGGGAGAAAAGCCATCGATACCAAGAAAATGTATTATGTTCTAAATGTAAAGTTGCAATGCGAACCTTTTGTGTGTTTTGCACATTATTGAGATCAAAATATTGCTCCATCTGTAGTATCCATGTTACGGGATCCTTGCCATCAAACTTCCTCATATCCATCTTTGGAATATGGTGGTTCTTCCATCTAACAATAGATTTTTATGAAATCACGATTAATATCTATTTTGTTCTCATCATGAGTATCTTCTACTATATTTCCACCATTGGGAATAATTTCTTGTATCAACTTTGTCAAACCTTCCATGTCTACTTTTATATCATTCTTCATGTTTTCCATGTTGTCTTTCATTTTTTCTTCCATGTCCTCCATCTTAGCTTCCACGCCATCCATCTTATCTTCCACACCTTTCTTCAAACCATCCATATTTTCTTCCACACCTTTCTTCAAAACTTCCATTTCATTTTTCGTTGCTCTTTGCAAGAGCGAAATTTGGTGCACTTGCTCTTGTAATTTTGATAGATCATGTTGCAATTATTCATCTTCATGAGTCATAGTAGAGTATTCTGAGGGCTTAATGGGTGTTGAATTATTTTTAGGAGGCATTTTAGAACCCAATACTGAAATATATGCTCAATAGGCAATTGGAATCACTTCAAACTGATTTTTTACACAAGACTTAGGCAAGTCGAAAAAAAATTACACACATTTTTCTTTCTTTTGAGGAGCTCAATATTGAAACTGAATTATCTCTATAATTTCAGATCTTCAATATCTAAAAATGGGCCCTAATGTAGCTCTCTGAATCCTCTTTCGAATGCCATAGGTCTGAACATATTTGGATTCTTCAAGGAAAATTTATGTCCAATCTCCCACAATGACCTAATTATGAAATAGTTCAATAGAGCGAACTTGTACGACTTGCCACGTGTCACTGTTTCCTCCTTCGGCTCTGAAATAGTTAGACAGGAAACTAAAGTCCATGTAATTGAGGTCACTGTTTACAGAATTCCAATCTGATGCTCAGAGAGAGAGTTATGAAGATTTTCCCATGATCACCTCTTTGAGATGAAATTTGAGAGCCTAAAAAAGCCTTAATTTCCACAGATCCTACCTCCCACAATAATGTGAATCAATCTCTAAATTTTTTCCACGACGTTCCTCAGGATTTCGGCTTCTCTATGTGAAAATTTCAGCTTCTGAAACCTCGTAGAAAAAACGTTATAGTGAAAATTCCACGATGACCTGTTTAGGTTAAATTCAAGAGCTTGCAAAATGCCCCAAATTCCACAAATCATATCTCTGAAACTATTGCAAACCAAGCTTTGAAAGTTTGCGATGATGTTCCTCTGGATTTCGGCTTCCCGCTCTAAAAATTTCAGCTTCTAAACCTTCGTAGAAAAAAATTTACAGTGAAACTTCCACGATGACCTGTTTGGAGCAGCAAAACCCTAGAATCCAAATCTTTGATACCAAATGTTGTGAAACTAGCTCCAAAAATAGAAGAAAAGAGAGATCAACACCTTAGAAATCAGCCACTTCGAGGGGGAAACCTCTAATACATTACATAAATGAACAATTCTTGGATGCTACAAATGACTAAAACCTCCTTATATATATAGGAGTCCATGGGGCCACAATATAATCCTAGCCGACCTAACAATAATAATTTAAGGGCACAATAATAACAATATTGGGGTTATAGGGGAACAACAATAATAATAAGGGCGCTATACTAATAACAATAAGGGACTAAACTAGTAATATAGGGACCTAACATGGAGGGAAGCATTGAGATGGTGCTACATCATCACCAAGTCATATCAAGCACATATATGCGCTTAGCCTTGCACAGGACCATCTGCAACCATGTCAAACATGGGGGCCTGCTACACTCTGCTACGAATTTGCTCTAAAATTGACAGTTTAGTCATAATTTTCAAAATATTTTTCATACCAAATGGAGCCGCATTTCAAAAAATGAAAAAAGGTTTTTTTTCAAGAACGGGGCATAACAAAAAATTCCTTCATTTTCTCCACAGGTGTCATATATTGGGAGATTCAAATGCATCTTTAAAGCCTATTTTTCAGATTGTGAAATTTATTGTTTTAGACATGATTTTGGGGAACAAAGTATGAGGTGCTGGGGAATAATTTGAGGAAACTAAGAGACGCTTTTCTCATAAACAAGTTCATATAAAAAAACCTCCCTCATTTGTTACATAGGTGTTACAGTTTGGGAGTTACAGGGGTCACTTTGGGACCCAGTGTTAATGGTTTTTCCAAGCCAGATTAGTGCGCAATCTAAATTTTGTTGCACAACTATATCAAATAGCCTTATTTTTGAATTTTGACATTTCGAGAACTTCTATAATTATTTCAGTGATCATAATAGGATGTTAGTGGTCAACGTAGGTATGCACATATGGATAAGCATGCTTTTCTGAATATTGATGTTGCCAAGTTTTTTGTCAAGGTTTTTTTATGATGTTTCTAAGATTTAGTTTGTCCTAGTCTCCTTAGCTGATAGGAGATACATAATTGTATCTATTCTCTTATTTTTCATGCAAGAAAACCTTCCTAGTTGTATTTAAATAGAACAGGATATGAAAAAAGGGTTCTAATTGGGAGAAAAGAGGCATGTGTATGTGCTTTTATTTTCTGAAATTAATCAAGTTGTTTGGATCAAAAGTACGAGACTTTGGTGTTGGCCGAATAAATCGTTATTGCGGACAAGACCGATCTCCCTAGTGTCAGAAGACAATCTAACAACAAACGAACAACTAAGTTTGTCTTTCTCTAGATATATTCGTTTTACAAATAAATGCTATGAAGGTGTCGATCCTACCTTAGATCCAAATGCTTATTTGTGGTCGTAGTGCTTCCGTCGCATCAATAATCCTTCGTCGCAACAAGAGCTCTTTTGTCGCAAGAAAGTATCATCTTTCGTTGATCTGCAATCACAAACAAGAAAATATCAATAGCACCTGTATAACAAATAATCATAAAACATACCCATCATAGTGATCAAGGAATCTATGAAATAAACGATCAAACGACAGCTTATTGAAATAAACAATCGAACGACAATTTATTGAGAAAAACAAAACTTGATTGTATTAATCTTAAAATATACAAAAGAACCTTACAACCTTAGCCTTGATGTTCGAAAGGCCTTCCCGGGGTCCGAAGCAGGAGTCTCCTCTACTTTGATAAGTCTTACACTCTTCCTCCAGGAGCACAAAGAGGTATGTGATCTTTCCTCTCAAAAGCTCAACAGAAAGAAGTCTAAATCTCAACAGCACTTCAGCTCAATCACACATAAAGCTTGAACTCTAATCCTCAATCTCCAAAATCTCCATCAAAACTTAACCCCCTTTAGGCTACCCAATGCCTCCTTTTATAGAGTAGATGAGGAGGTTAGGATTCCACCTTTAAAGGGATAGAACCCTCCTTCAAAGGGATAGGCTCCTCACATCAAGGGATTAGTTCCTTAAGGTGTGGGATACATGCACCTTACTAAAGCGTACTCATCCCCAAAAAATTTCATCTAGAACCTTCTAGAATTGACCAAAATTCAACTTTTTCACTTTGATTTCGCGCTTTTTTTACTTTACAGGAAGTCTGCAGGCATAACACTGGAAAATTGCATTCTAGAACGCAGTTCCTCTTCACATTACCTGCGAACCCTAGCCAAGAACGCAGGTAAGTCTCATATTAACTGCGTACTCAAAGTTTTTGAGCTTTTTAGGGTTTTTCCTCCTGTTTCAGGGCTTGACATGAGGAGTAAAGGTTGTAAGACTTGCAAAGGAGGTATGTATGAGTGTTAATGAGCTCATACAGTTAGCAGAATGTCAAGGTGACAATTTTTAGTGTAACATTTGGCATCAAAGATTCTTGTGATGATGTTTTCCAGTCCATATTACCTTATGGTGTATGTGTTTCCTTCTCATGAGTTAATTCATATAAATGTATTGTCTTATAATATTTGAATAAGAGTATATGATACATAATTCATCCATGTTTGATGCTATGTTTCACATGTTCAAATATTTGTACCCATTCCCTCTAAAGCTGCATTTGGAATTCACCTTTTTTTAGGTGCTCCATTGTAGTGTATTGTAATTCTTTATTCTACTTTCAATTCAATATGATTTTATGACTAAGAAAACATTTTCTACCTTGAATTTGAGTAACCTTTGCTCCACTAACCAAGTATCTAAAATACTTTGATTGGACTTCAGATCACTTGAATCAATACCCAATGTATTTCTCTCTGCCCTGCCACCACACCTATAAAGTATGTTATTTTCCAGAGATCTAGCCATTATTCTTCATTGAAACCAATATTTAGTGACTGAGTTGAAAGAGAGAGCCCTCTCTAGGGTTAGAAGGGCTAGTTTCAAATTCCACAAGTGGTTGGTGGTTACCCCTGTGATCCTTTTTGTAACCTAGAGGTTAATTGCATGGTGCTAACATTTTGGTGCTATTGTTGGGGAGCAAAAGGTTTCATCTTCCCCGGGAAAGATATTTAGAGTTTAGATCCGATTGCTGATGGTGGAAAATAGTCAGACATAAGAATTTTACATCATTCACTTGGCGACTCCAATCAAGTTTCAACCTGATTTGAAGACTCCAATGGCAGTAGGATCCAGGAATCAAGATGGTTTCTCAATTTATAAGGTATGCTCCCATGAATCGAGATCATATTCGAGGCTTTCCAAATTTCATGCCTTGTGTATATTTCTAGACTTATCTACCAATATTCAAAGATGAGGATTGAGAGGATGTTGCTCTGCATCTGGTTAAATTTCACATGCATGCATGAAAGCTGAGGGTTCAATTTCGTAAATATTTTCTGATGAAGATGTTCCTAGATACTCTCGAAGGAAAAGTGAGATCTTGGTATGAAGGTTTTCCATCTGTTATTATTCTTTTTCATTCAACATTTTTTGAAAAATATAGAGAATCTCATCCTTCTTTGTCATTGTGTTGGCCACTAAGTTGTTCTTAAAGAATCAACTCGAACTTCTATACATTCATTTGTCAACTTGGGATTTCGTATTTTTATTGCAAGGTTGCCAACATAGTTAGTGAAAGAATAGTGTTAAAATTACTTTGGATCTATCTAAAACTAATCGAAATCAAAGACTGAAAGAATACTAGTTTCTATCTTTAAATCATAACCAAACCAATAAAAGAGATAAATCCTTTCATTCTTATGCATAAATCATAAATCAATTCAGTTTGTTTCTTAGGAAATGATAAAAATGATAAGTGAATTGAAATGCATCTATCGGAAAACCATTAAACTATCTGAAGCTAGCAATCCTTAATTTGTTGCGGTAAACAACAAAAAAATATAATGTTGTAAAGGAAACCTTGTCTAATTGCTATTGATTTCAATTACTTGTAAATACTGACAGTAATTCTAACAAATGGTAAATCGTGCAAAGGGACACTAAATAATTCAAGAGTTGAGAGTAAGAAGAGATCATGATACATAAAAGATAGTGATTGTTCCAAGATTGGGCCCACGGTCTCTGGAATTTAACCATCTTGAAGTGAACTCAATACACTAGATTAAAACCAAGCCACCAAAATATTCATTAATATGCAACAATGAATCACAAGAAATTTTGTGAAAACTTAAGACAGTTTGTTTCTCCCATCACCTTTTACAACTGAAGAGAATAATTAACCCCTTTTACTGGATTTTAATCGTGTTTTTATATTACAAAATAATTCTAAATTTAAAATAATAAAGCTATCCTGAGAATTGAAAGATTCTCAAGATGCTTAATTCAAGCTATAAAATCTCTAACATCCTTCCAAAATAACAAATTATGTCCTTTCTTCGACTATCCCGTGCATACAAGGCATGAATCCTTGGTCAACATGTCGCAAATAGCCCAACGGTTTATTTATGGCTTGGTTTTCCTCAGTGATTCAGGGAAAAAAAATCAACATCAAATATTTCCTACCCATATATTAACCCAAATCATGAGTTAATGACATATTTAATATTCAAATTGATTGATTAATAAGGAAAAATATCAAGACAGTTATTAACTTATTTCTAGAACTCCTTAACTTTCAAATTATTATAATATAAGCTCAAAAATCTTGAAAAAATAACTATCAACTAAGGAAATAAGGTGAAGAATTTTACCAATTCCAAGGCCCAACATCACCCCCCAACTTACCTTTTTGCATGGCCTCATGCAAAGAGATGACTGACATGCAGTAGGGTTAAGGAGTAGGTTGGGTAAGAATGTTCGCCATAATGTCTGAATCCATTCCTATTTTCTCGAAATGATTTGGAATTACATGATTTTGATAGCTCATACTCGGCCTTGTAATCATCTCAAGAATACCAAATTATAGGACATTTATACCTGCATCTGAGCCAATTAGGGCCCTCTAATAGGACCAAATGAGCATAATCCCGCATTCTGCTTGTTGCTGCTTGAAAGTTCCTGAAAATAGAAGGTTCCATGTTTTTAACTTAATTAGTGGACATATGCCACCTCTTCTTAGCAGCTTGTAGGGCTTCCACTTTAATTTCTTCAAAATACTCCAATCCAGTCTGTAGAACATCATTATGGATAGGTGCTAGGGCAATAACGATGCCAATTTGCTACATAAGCTTCTTATGTTTTATAAGCATGCACACAGGACTTTTTGGTTCTCCCCTAACCCAAAGGTGAAGGCCATTCTCTATTTTTTGGAATATGTCTTGAGCTCTAGACCATTTTATCTCATTTCTCGCAAAAGAGATGAATGCCTAGAATTGCATTCCACCAATGAAAGGATTGCGGTTTTCATCTCTTTGCTCTTCCAAGAGGTAATTATGCATATACAATTCACACAATAAATATTTTGTGTGATCATCATGTTGCTGGAAAGACTTGATAAAATCATAAACATTATTAAATTCAAAATACTGACTGAACCGAACAGCCTTGATTTTGAGAAAAATGTATCGCTATAATAAAAACAAATCATAGTTTTTGGCTAGGCATCTGGAGGACAAAATATCAAAATAAATGGAACATACCTCCTTTGTTTTCTCCAGGGGTTTTTCGAGTTGGCCTTGTATAGTCTTTACCTTTTTCTTTGTTGCCCTCAATTTAGCATAAGTCTCATCCTCAGTGATGGACAATGCTTTGAATTTTTGCAGCAATTCCTCATGCTCCTTTCTGGGCACCACCTCTCCTCGGTACCTTATTAGGGTTTCCTATTTTTCTTCCAATTTCTTATTTAACACCCAAATGGTAGCATCCTTAATCAAGGAGGTATAGGGCAGTACATGGTCTGTCTGAGTAGTCCTGTCAATGAGAACTAACAATTTTGTTTGAGTAGTCGTTTCATCACTCATCACATTGATACATAATACATTCAAGTCAGTATATTTTCCTATAGTAACAACAAGGGTTCCTTCCATCTAAGTTTATGCGGAAGCAACATAGTGCTATGTTTGGGCCCTAGATGTTTGAGTTTCTCGCTTTCTTTTGTAATTCCTCTTTTTGTTTCTTAACCAGTTTTTGAGCTGCTTTGCTTTCCTTTGTAATTTCCGATTTTCTTTCTTAAGCAACTCTATTTCATGATTCTTCTTCTAGTTCCAGAAATTTATTTGGTTTGAATGACTGAAGTAGAAGGAATAACAGCAATAGTCTCAGGTCTCTCAATTACAATTTATTCAGCTGTGGTGATGGTTACAATTTTTGCAAGGCCCTTATCAGACTGGGGCATGCTAGAAATATCATCATTAGTCTTTTGGTGTACAAGAGATCGTAAAACTATTTCTTCAGGAGGGGAACAGGGTTCCGTCACTGTTGCATTGAAATCCACTGAATGTTCTTGGAGAGAAGTGTCTCGAGGGTCTTCTGAGGATTTCAACATAATATTATTTGTTGAATTAGAAGGGGAGACAGGAGAGTTGGTTTCAGGGTTTGTTCTATAATATTTCCTGAACAACCTGCATCTTTGTCAATATTCTCATAACTGAAAAAGGTTCCAACCCTTCCAATACTTGGGCTATTTACTCTTCATGCACTTGGAGTGAAATCCCTTGATGAGTTTCTTGTACACCAGGAGACCTATGGAATGAATTTTATTCTATTGGCTGCTCACCAAAATCTATGGGATTTCTTGTTTTAGCCAGTCTCGACGACCTTATTTGTTTAGTGGGTAGGGAGACTAGAAGGGAAGCTATCATTAGAGAACTTTTGAGGTCTAAAATGGGCCTCCTAAAAAAAAATTACAACAAAAATAATATTTATAAGAACAAATTGGATTTGAGATGATGATGTTAACCATGGAGGATGATTCACCATTTTTGGAGTAAAAAAGTAAAAATAATAAAAAATAATAAAATAATAAAACTAATTTTCAACTCATATTTTCAACTTATCTCCCTAAGGTTTTACTCAAATTTCAAGCAAGAGTACTCGTTGGATGCAAAATTTAATTCCTCATCCAAGGAGAACCCATTTTGCATACTTTGGATGGACTCTGCTACAAAAAAAAATGAGAAATACATGAAAAAATGTGATTCAATCACGTTTTTCATGTATTTCTCATTTTTCATGTAGCAAGGTCCATTAAAATTATGCAACATGGGTATTCCTTGGATGAGAAATAAAATTGTGCATCCGACTATGTTTCCGCTTGAAAATTGAGTAAACCCACAGGGAGATAAGTTGAAAATACAAGTTGGAAAAATAGTTTTTTATTTTTTTCCCTCTAAACTTTGATGTTGTAATCTAATATTATTTTATAGGTTCCACTATTTTTTTATAACTTCCTCAGGAGGCCCATTTTAGACTTCAAAATTCCCCGAATGTCTGTTTTCGGCCCTGGTCAGCTTTTGTGGCACTGAGGTCTGGGCCTATCCTTGCATAATTCCTTCCCTTGCCATGTTGGCTTCTTCATTTTCTGTTGGTCGCTCAAGTTCTACGATAGACATTTTGATTTGCAGCGGAGGCTGAATGTTTCCCACAAATTCATTCAAACTTAAGTGAAATCAGTTCAATTCTCTTACGACTATTAATTTTATAAGACAAGTGTGTCTTACCACCGAAACCTGGTCTTTAGAATTACCAAATCTAATAGTAGTCTCATGTAGAAGTGAATTCAAAAAGCAAGGTAAATTTAAAGTTGCCTTCTACTTAACTACCGCCATCAGCTTCAAATTTCCAGGCCAGACGACATCGTATCAGCCATCACAAGTAATATACCTTTGTACTACTTCTGCCAATTCTTTCCAAGGTTCTAGAAATGAAGCAGGATTGTATCCCTTTCCTTTCTGAATCAATTCTTCTCCAGGATCTATGAACAAAAAAGTGCGCTCGGCAATGGGGTATGCTTATCAACCCATTTTTCACCTTCCACAGGAAGGCCTGTGACTTCTAATATGATTGCTTAATTAAATTTCACATGTTTTCCCTTCACTGTAGTTGTCCCATTACTTAAATTTTGTATAAATTCCACATCGACTCCATTATCAAATCCTTGTAATCGAGAAAAATAATTTATCCAACCCACTCGCTCCAAGATACTGTGTGGATGTTTAAAGATTCTTAATTGGGCTGGTTCATTGCGAATCGATCGGCCACCCATTTCTATTTTTTTCTCAGGGAATAATTTGAAGCTACATTCAATAAAGTTTAGCCGATAAATGAAAAAAGTAGCAACATTCAACAACTATAAAAAAAAAAAAATACAACCACATGGAGGGAAAGTTACTGTGATGATTAGGCGTCTTTTCATATGTGCAAGCATCTTATCATATGTGTGATTTTTCACCCCCCCCCCCCCCTGCGCGATAAAATTAAAGGTTGACCACGACCTTCCATGATGTGGTGAATCAGCTACATAATCAAGGAATTAATTACCATAATGGGTAATCGTCAAATCATCAGAGTATCAATTGAGGGCATGCAACATAGTGATAATGTGTATTAAATGCTGAGATATGCTGACGAAACAGAATCTGTATAGAAATCCAAGCATAGAAAAGACTCCAATCATGGCTAAATTTAATTCACACCAAAGGATTACCATTAAGGAGAAATGAATTAAAATTAGACTTAGCAAAAAAAATAAAAAATTGCATTTCTAATTTATTAAAGTAAGTATTTGTTCATACATACTCGAATTACCACCTTAGTGATGTGATAACTTTCCATAATAGTTTAGTGATTCCTCCTTTTTTTATTAGAAATGGAAGTCAAATTAGCAAGATATTTGTAAGGTGATTTCAAATATACTTCAATACCACAGGCATAACCTCTGTTGCGAGCAGGCGTCCATAGCCTCAACATGGTTCACTTTTATCCCGTTGATATGCCAATATCCCATTCTACTAAAAATGATTCATAACTTTATTTTGTTAACTTTTTTTGGTCAAAAGGCCATTGTTCTAGCGTGGTGACCAGTTAATAACAATGCCATTCACCAGATCTTAACAAGGCGAACAAGCCAACTCGTGATGAGATCTCTTGTCCTTTGACTAAAATGTCAAAGGACGTTACCTTGGCTTGGTGACAAGAATGGTAATGTCACTTTATTAAGTCCTATGATCATGGTAGGCTGACTCATAATGAGACCTCCTATCCTTTTGATAAAAATTTTCTTCTCACTTCTTTTTTGTAGCTTTTCATACTTCGTTATGATGAAAAATTAGTGAATGAAGTGGCTCATCAACTCCTTAAGAGTTAGGGATGGCGTAAAAATTATTATAACAATTATCCTTTTAAATTTTTATTTTCTTCCAAAAGTTTTATTTGTTAAGGAGGTCACCGGACTACTAGGAAGAAAAGGAAAAATACTCTAGTGGTAATTGAGGGGATATATCATGAACAATTTATGTAATTATAATATCAGGATTGTTGAATTTTTTATAAAATTTTCAAAGTCAAATAATATATTCTCATATGAAAATCATTGGAATGACATAATTTGTGTCACCATGGTGTGGGAAAAGTGCTTCGAAATCAAAATAACTCAAGGAAATGGAAACCATAAGGAAACAACAATTGGGACTAAGGAAACAACAGTTGTGTCCAAAGGGAACATCGATTGTGACCAATAAGAACAATGATTGTAATGAAGGAAATGGATAATGCATGATAAAAGGGAACAATGACTACAACTAGGGGAACAATAGTGTCCAAAGGGAACATCATTTGTGACCAATAGGAACAAAAATGACTACGACCAAAGGAACAACAATTGTGACCAATGGGAACAAATAATTGTTATAAAAAGGAACAACGACTGTGACCAAGGGAACAACAGTGAGGGTGTTAGTGTCAGTATTTGAATCCTTCCACCAGTGATCAAATTAACTCTTTCATTTCATGATTAAGTATCCCATTCTGAAATTTGTTATAATTCCATTAGGTCATGCAAAAAAAATTGGTCACTTGGTGCAGATTTAGATCAAGTTTCACTCTTTTCAAAATGATTTCATTGCTTATTGGCTCATTTCGTCACTATGCTGAGTGTCCATCATTCATGAGTTTTTATCACCTTTTCAATTATTTCACCATGAAGTTCATTCAGTTATGGTTTCCATTAGGTCTTAGCGTTTTCAAGGTCCATCAAAACACCATCTGCATAAATAAAATACTAGCAAGTTAAAGAGTGACAAATAAACACATTTTTACCATGTAAAGCTTAACTTTTAAATTCATTTCAATTTCAATATGTAATTTCATGTTTTCTATATGTAATAAGTGCTCATGGTTCCAAGCTAGCTACAAACTCAAGGTTCCAATTTCCAAGAAAGTCAAAGTTTCAAAAGTATCAATGTTCAAAAAGTTCACCAACTAATCAGATTCAAAGAATCAAATGAAGTTGAAAATTGTAATGTTTAAGTTGAAAAGTGATAAAGAATGGCTTTATCCTAAGTTTTGAAGTCCATTATATGTCGGGAGAATGAAGAAATATATATGGTTCATTCGAAGACTTATCCAAAGTTTTCAACCCAAAACAAAAGCCGCTCCCCAACAGACTTATCACTATCGCGCAATCGTGAAATTACTCTACCAACATCCATGCTACCCACATCTAATTGCGATTGCAATTTGCATTAGGGGAATTTTGAGGTCTAAAATGGGCCTCCTAAGAAAAATGTACAACAAAAATAAACTTTATAAGAACCAATAGGATTCAAGATGATGATGTCAACCGTGGGGGATGATTCACCATTTTTTAAGTAAAAGGGTAAAAAAATTAAAAAATAATAAAATAATAAAACTACTTTTTCAACTCGTATTTTCAACTTGTCTCCCAAATTTTTTACTCAAATTTCGAGTGAGAGTACTTGTTGGATGAAAAAATTAATTCCTCATCCAAAGAGTACCCATGTTGCATACTTTTGATGGACCCTGCTACACGAAAAATGAGAAATGAGGAAAAAAATGTGATTGCAATCACGTTTTTCATGTATTTCTCATTTTTCATGTAGGAGGATCCATCAAAAGAATGCAACATGGGTACTCCTTGGATGAGGAATTAAATTTTGCATCCAACGAGTACTCTCTCTTGAAAATTGGGTAAACAACTTCGGAGATAAGTTGAAAATACGAGTTGAAAAAGTACTTTTTTTCTTTTTTCCCTCTCAAATTTGATGATGTAATCAAATATTATTTTATTATTTCCACTATTATATTATAATTTCCTTAGGAGGCCCATTTTAGACCTCAAAATTCCCATAATGCGATTGTGAATTGTGATTGTGATTGCAAATTGCTAATTGGGATTTCGATTATTGTTTTCGAATTACGATATCCCTGATGTGATACCACCACTGCGATTTCTATGGACCCACCTTGACTTCCATGTCATATCGCATCGTGCTATCGCAAAATCATTTTGCCAACATCCATAATCCTCACTTCGTCTTGCGATTTCGTTTTGCGATAACCTGCAACTACCGCCTAATATCCCTCCTCCCCCCCCCCCCCCTCCACTTTCCCCTCATTTTTAATACTACAGCCCTACCCGTTATCCTCCGCCATTACCACCGATCCACAACACCTATTTGTTATCAATTAAATCGTTTCTTGGTTTATTTTTTGAGCATTCAATTTCCATCAGGTGACTATTAATTGAACGAACCCACGCCATTTACAATGGAGAAACATGTTTTTTGTTATATAAAGATTGAAATAGTAATTCAGAGGCAGTTAGTATATCAACCATGGCGCCCTAGGAATAAGCCTATTCTACAACTATTTCCTCCAAAACAACGGCAGAATTCCAGTCCAGTGTACACCTTACCTATTATTTTGTAACAATTCGATTTTATTGTTTGATATAACGCTAATAATACATTGTCGGTTGAGACAGCGATTCTGTAAATAATTTTAGTTTATAATTAGTATAAGTAATTCATCATTTGAAGTAAGAGAAGGTTGGATGTTGTTGTATTGATCAGAGAACACTATTGTATCAAACGTTTGGCAGGAATTTATTGATAGAGTTGCAACTATTTTCGTGGGATTCTTGTGGTACTGTATTTTGACATAGTTTCTCCTTTTGTTTACATATGTATGAATGTTTTGTATTTTCCATGACCATGCCACTTCTATAATGTGTTGATTCTTAAGTGAGATAAGCATAATTCATGTTTAATGCTTTGTTTTAGGAGAATCATCATACTTGTGTTTCATTTCTTCAGTTTAAAAAGAATTCATGTATGTCATGCTTTTTTTAGCACCTCACCAGTCTAATTCACTTCATCCATTAGGGGAGTTTTTAGGTCTAAAATGGGCCTCCTAAGGAAATTATAAAATAATAGTGAGAATAATAAAATAAGATTTGATTACATCATCAAATTTTAGAGGGAAAAAAGAAAAAACTTTTTTTTCAACTTATATCCCTATGGGTTTACTAAAATTTCGAGCGAAAACACTCGTTGGATGCATAATTTTATTCCTCATCCAAGGAATACCCATTTTTCATAATTTTGATGAACCCTGCTACACGAAAAAATAGAAATACATGAAAAAACATGATTGCAAACACGTTTTTTCATGTATTTCTCATTTTTCATGTAGTAGGGTGCATCAAAAGTATGCAACATGGGTACTCCTTAGATGAGGAATTAAATTTTTCATCCAAAGAGTACTCTCGCTCGAAATTTGAGTAAAACCTTAGGGAGATAAGTTGAAAATATGAGTTGAAAAAGTAGTTTTATTATTTTATTATTTTTAGTCTTTTTACTTTTTTACTCCAAAAATAGTGAATCATCCCCCATGGTTGACATCATCATCTTGAATCCTATTGGTTCTTATAAAGTTTATTTTGGTTGTACATTTTTCTTAAATGGCCCATTTTAGACCTCAAAATTCCCTTAATGAAACCTACTTAAAGTGTTGAAGTACCTACCTACCTTGCCCCATCAGATCCCTGCAATTATGATCGTTGTTTACCGTGACCTAATTTCTTCCCTGAACTATTCACCATCCGGCACCTCAAAAATCAACCAATCAAACCCCTATGCTACTATACCTAGCCTAAAACCTAATTGATCCAACCATCTTGGCTGTGATCCCTTGGAGAGAGCTCTCTCTTGCCTAGTAGGGCTAGGAACTTGGTAATATTTTGGTCTGTGGTTACCTTTGCTGGTCTCTTCTCAGCCTTGGAGATCCAGTGGAGTGATAACAGAGGGAACAATAGTTTCGACCAAAGGAACAACAATTGTGACTAATGGGAACAACAAGCGGCTATAAAAAGGAACATCGATTGTGACCAAGGGAACAATAATGAGGGAACGATAGATGTGACCAAAGGAACATCAATTGTGACTAATGGGAACAATAAGTTGTTATAAGGAGGAATAATGAATGTTACGAAAGGGGAAAATAGTTGTAACTAAGGGAACGGTAGTGGTAGAACAAAAATTGTGTCCAAAGGAACAATAACTGTGACTAATGGGAACAACAATATGCTATAAAAAGGAACAATGACTGTTATGAAAGGGGACGGTAGTTGTAACTAAGGGAATAGCAGTGACAGAACAAAAATTGTGTCCAAATGGACAATGACCATAAATAAAAAGAATATCAACCCATTTTTCCCTTATTTTATTATTACTAATATAATATATATAGTTTTTTTTTAAACCATAGATTTCATAAAATTATATACATTATGTACAAAATGAAACGAATTTTTAGAAATTTCAATTGAATGTAGTTGTAGGGTTACTTTCCCAATCAGCTACAATCTGTAAATTGGAATCATTACTTATCTTATGGCAAAAATACTCTCATGTGAGCGAATGACAATATAGGAAGAGTCGATGTCCATTAGCAAGAAAAGAGACGCAAAAATTGTTAATAGTAGTCAAGGTCATTGTACCATTGTCATAGACTTCAATAATCTCATAAGGTCCTAACCATCTCGTCTGAAGATTTCCTGGAAAATCTTGAAATTTGGAGTTGTACAACAACGCCCAGTCACTCTTCTTAAAAAAATCCTTTTTAATTAGGCGAGCATGCCACTTGGCCCTTTGCTGTTGAATAACCATTGTGCATTGCAGAGCTGATAGGCACATCTCATCCAACTCATTAAGTTGTTCTAAACATTGTTTCTGTGATTTTATAAAATTTATCCCAACTTCTCTTGCAGTTTTGAGAGTCTTTATCTCAAATTCAATAGGAAAAATGGGCTCCTTACCTAAAACAAGGTGGTATGGTGAATGGCCAATAGTATTGTGCCACATTTTTTTATAAGCCCATAAGGCCTTTGGGAGTTTTGTTGCCCAATTTTGATGGTTTGCAGATATTTTTTTGGTAAGAATTGCCTCCAAGACCTTGTTGGTACTTTCCACTTGTCTGTTCGCTTGAGGATGGTTAGGAGAAGTGACTATGTGGTTAATGTGGTACTTCTGTAGAGTGGCATAAATCTTACAAACACTAAATTATGACCCCCCATCTATTATTATTTCTCTTGGCATTCCATATCGCATGAATAGTTCAAATAAGAAACTAATGACTGCTTCTTCTATAGCTTTCAGAAGTGCTATTGCTTCCACCCATTTTGTCACGTAATATGCACAAACCAAAATTTACATATTTTGATTTGATGGTGGGTTAAAGGGGCCTATGAAACCTAACTCCCATCTCTCAAAGGGCTCTATTACAAATTGTGACTGCAGGGGCATTTCTTCAGCTTGAATGGAACAACCCATTCCCTGGTAGCTATCGCATCTTTGGACATACTTTTTTTCATATTTAAATATTTTGGGCCAATAATAGCCCATCTAGGGTACTTTATGCCCAGTCCCACGATCAAGGAAATTTCCATCGGAGGGTTCATCGTGACAGGCCCTGAGGATGTCATAAATATCATCCTCCCTGATGCATCTGCGGTGTGAAAGAGGTATCTATCTATCCAAGAAAATTGTCCATTGCGCTTAACAATAATTTTCCTATCCCAGGGTGAAAAATGCGCTGGAAGTTTTCCTGTTGCCAGGTAATTGGTCACACTAGCATACCAAGGTGTCTTGATGGTTACAGAAAACAAGTGTTCATCTGGAAATTGATCTTCCACTGGTAAAGGATCGACTATTTTAGGTATTCTAGACCGAAAATATACAACAAGATTTTCCTTTCCTAGGCGATCGTTTATAGTGATATCAAACTCCTGCAATAACAAAAACCATCCAATTATCTAACCATTAGTGATAGGTTTATTGGTTAACTATATAATACGGAATGATTAGTATACAGGACGACTGAATATCACATTATATAGTGAGGAAATTTATTAATGGAATACACAACAACTAAAAATTCTTTTTATTTCACTGTATAATCTAATTTTGTTGATGTAAGGTTTTTTATGATGTAATAAATGGCATAGGGATTTTTGTCTTCCTCCTGTCCAAGTACGGATCCTATTGTTGTTTCTGATGCGTCTGATGAAATATGTAAAGGCAATTTCCATTTTGGCCCTCTTAACATAGGGTCTATTGAGACCAACTTTTTAAGTTCTACAACAGCAACATCACATATGTTAGTCCATTCGAATTCCACATTTCCTATCAAAGCATATAGTGGTACTGATATTTTTGAAATTTTGTTTATAATCTGCGATAATAACCAACATAGTCATGGAAACTTTGTACCTCAGTGGTGTTTGAGGAGTAGGCAACATAATAATTACCTCAATCTTTGTTGGGTCCACTTGAATACCTGTAGCAAAAATATAGTGCCCCAAGGCTACACCTTCAGTCATCATCATATGACATTTTTCATGGCTAATGCATAATCTGGTAGAAATGCATCGTTCAAGAACTTTTTTTTTTATTTTGTAAGGCCTGGGAAAACTCATTACCATATGGAGTAAAGTCATCCATATACAACTCAAGTCCTTCATTAATTAAGTCAAAGAAGATACTCAAAATCGCCCTAAGGAAAGTGGTTGAAGCATTACACAAACCAAATGGTAAAACTCTATATGAAAATGTTCCCCATGGGCAGGTAAATGTGGTTTTATCCTAGTATTCGGGAACAATTTGAGTCTGGTTATAACAACTAAAACCGTTCAGAAAGGAGAAAAGTTTCTTCCTAGCAAGAGTGTCAAGGACCTGGTCTAAGAATGGAAGAGGGAAATGATATTTTTGTGTAGACTTATTCAGTTCCCTATAATCCACACCAATTCTCCATTTACTGTTTTTTTTAGGGACATCAACTAATGGTAAAACCCACTGGTTGTTTGAAATAAGATGTATAAAATTGATATCCAGGATCTTTTGTAGTTCTTGTTTACATCCCTAAGGTGTGGATTTAATCTCCTCTGAGGCTGTCGAATAGGACGGGCATATTTTTCTATATAAATGTGATGAGTACATAGTTGTGGATCAATGCCCTTCATGTCAGAATATTTCCAGGAAAAAGCTTTTTTATATTTTTGAAGAATCTAAATTAACTTTTTATGTTGCTGATCATCCAGATTAGCATTAATATTCATGGTTTTACCTAGTTCGATTTTAATAGGGGTGTTGTTATGGAAAACATTCATAGGTATATGGTTATCACTCAAAACCTATAGTGGATCTTCTTGGGTCATATTATCAAGTATGGATTTTAGCATTTGGCATGTTGGATTCCCAACAGTGGATGGTTTGTTAATAAAGCCACTAATTATGTCATCCTAGGTATGACTCTTAAATACAAGAGCTTCATCCAAGGTAAGAGGAGAATGCAAGTTTTCCTCCTGGTATTTGTGTGGGAATGAATGATAATTTTCAATAGGTAGGTTGGGTTTAGTAAGTGGGTATAAGACAAGATTTTTGACAACAGTTCCCTTTGTAATCGTCAAATTTCCTATCCGACATCCTATGTATGCATTTTTTCTTTCCAACCATGGCCTCCCTAATATCTGAGGATGCTCATCCAGTATATTCCTAGGATTTATAGCCAGAAAGTCCATTGGGTATTCCCAAGAATGCACATAGATGATAATATCTTCCATAGTGCCCTTTGGCTTGAATATGGATATGTCTGCTAGTTCTAATTGTTACAAAATATTTTGTCGCATTCCTCAATTCTTATCCCAAGTGTCGTCTTTTGTGTCGCTCATGTCACAAACGTCGCAAAGCGAAAAAAGATGTATAAACTTGTTCATCCTGTACAACATGCTTAAGATATCTCTGAAGACCTAAAAGAGAAATTCCTTGAAGCATTTCTGCAAAGTTTGTAAAAAATATTATTTTACAAGCCCAGTGCGGTCCTCCCCTTAATAATCTCCTGCTTGTCACCATGTCCCTATCTTGTGAATAAAGTCTCCAGCATGGGTATTCGACAATAAAGTCACGATGGTCCTCTTTAGGCAGGTTCTCCAAAAATGGAGCAGAAGCTTCGACCTCTAGAATTCTCGAGAACGGAGTTCTGGTACTTGTTGGTTGAGGATATGGTTGAATACTCCCATTTTTTACCCTTGATATTATATCCAAATGTTTTCCCCTTTGAGATAAGTCCTTTCCCCCTCATTTGTGGATCATTAACCTCCTTATCTCTTCTATAATAGAGTGCATGCTAGTGAGTCTCGGTTGGTCATTGTTGGTTGCCTTACTTCTGCCTGATTGCAACTATATGCAGCCGATTTGACGAAGAAGAAGAGATTGAAGAGCATGGCTTGGACTTGGATTACCACTCCGAAGGAGGCCTTCAACATCAAGGCACCAGTTTTAAGCTTCCTTTTGTTCATTTGATAATACAAAGTATGATTTTCTTCCCATAAATATGTTAATATTAATTGGTTTAACATGATACTACTTGATTTATCATGAGGTTTGGTTTGAAATATATGTATCTTTCGTCTTTTGTCATGTGATCTTCTTTAAAGGTATTTAGACGCAGAAGTAATAGCGAGGAATGAGCCTGCAAGTGATCTAAAATTTATTGTTAGTTAATGTTGTGCTAATATCAGTTTCAAAATTAACATGAAAATTCTTTGGTTTCCTTATCATATAAGGGTTTATACATGTGTTTATGATTAACAATTCATTGAAATTGGTGATATTAAGTGTATTTCATGAAATTAAAAGCATGGAAACTCAATGTTGAATAACATCATAATAAAACACAGCGAGCACAAATAACAAAGACATTTACACAAGTTTTTGATGAAGGAGTTCACCCCTCCTGGGCTACATTTCCTTGGTCCAACTTCATAGTGTGGGCCTTTGTATTAGCTTAAATTATGAAAAAGTGTTGTTTACAATCTCCTATTGCCTCTGCAACCTGCTCCAATGGCTCCAAAACATCAAAATATACCAAGAATGACTCTTCCTCAGCCAAAATTGGTCGAAAATTGCCTCAGTTATGGAAAAACCAAATTTTCCTAGTTTTTCTCCACTAAATCTGGATGTCTGCCAGTAAACTCCACTAAATGTGGAATTCCACCTAATCTTGCGGGTCCGCCAAAGGCGCCACCAAGATAAGTATGTGATTAATGTTAAGATAAGTGGTGTTTAAGTGGGGTTAATCGCGTTTAGTGCTAACCCGCACTTATCCATTAATGTCGAATTAACATAACATAACCACAAATTATTGTATCAATACACGGCTTAACACATTTAAATCTCCGCAAATAGCATCGCAGCCACTTATCACAGATCGCAACACAGTCACTTATCACAGATCGCAACGCAGCCCTGCTATAAGTCATTTTATGTTGTCTGCTCTGTCTTGCGATTGTGATACCTCGATGCGATATATCGCATCGCAATTCCGCCACCTTTTTAATGCTTTATGTTTCTTGCTCCTAAAAAACCCCGATGCGATTGGTAGGACTCACCTTATCGCCGCATCACTTACTGCACAATTGCAAATGGAAAATCATTTTGTTGTTGCCTTATGTCCTCCACTCCTAAACTACCGATGCGAGATGGTTGAATGTAGTGATTGATTATATGGTTTATTAAAGTTTTGAAGTACATGATTAGATGGTTATGCATATAGATGCCACCAACTGAAGATTATTCGCCGGATTTCTTTGGCTCTCAGTTTTGCCACGTGGCCCTTCCCCATTGGCCTATAAATTCCACTAATAAAATAATCCACCATAGTAATAATTCCAAACTTAGGAAATAAGAGAAAAATTCAACTTCCCCGAGCAACATTGGCGAATTTGGAGATGACACCTGTCACAGTGTCACTGGCAGAAAAAATAAAGAATGTTCCATGAATATTCCTAACGTACTGACTGGACTGCCTAGTCATCAGTCTGTCACTGTTCTGCACAATTTTTACCTGTTTGATAAAACGAACAACAAACTACTCATACGAACTTGGATTTTATTGAAATGAGTTGCGTTGGAATCTTGGTGATGAGCTCTATCTGGTCATTTATGTCTGAAGCATTTCTAAGCACTTTATTTTTTTAGCTAAATTATGAGCTTCTAATCATTCCTCCCCACTAGAAGCCTTTTGGACCCGAAAAGATACTATCAATTGTTCAATAGGTGAGGGTACAACTCCCTCACCCTTTCACTCTCCATCCATTTGGCCTTTGAAGGATTTTGTCCCTTGAGTCCCACTCTAAGGTATTCGACATTCCATCTTCTTGAAGTTCTAATTCTTTTGTCAAGTATGAGATCTTGTTGAAGTTCATCAAGATATTCTGGCGAGAAATCATCTTTTGATGGCAGCTGAACATGCTCTCCTTGATCATCAATCAAAGGAGGCTCAAACAATTTGAAATTCTCAACATTAACAACAGAATATATTTGCATATAAGGAGGAAAATCTAGCTTAAATGCATTAGTACCAATCTTTTCCAAAATTTTAAATGGACCATAACAGATTGGCTTCATCTTTTCACCTTCCCCTTTCAATCTTTCTTTGTTGATATACAACCAAACTTCATCTCCAACCTGGAATTTTTGATCAACACGGTGTTTTCCATGCCTTTCCTTGTAGCTACTTTGACCATCTATAGCAAAAACTTTCTCAAAAATGAAGTCCAAAGGTGATCTTGGAAAATAACCATAACATGCCTCAAATGGCGCTGTGTTTGTGGAAGAATGCTTTGCCCTGTTATATGCATGCTGAATGTAATGCAACTGTTCATCCCACAACTTGGGATGTCTGCTACAATGCCTCTAAGAAGATGAATGACTATCATGTTTACCACCTCGGTTTGACCATCTGTTTGTAGATGAAATGATGTACTCTTCTTCAACTTTGTGTCCATCATGTCCCATAATTTTGACCAAAAATTCCCAACAAACCAGGAATATTGATCACTTATAATAGAAGTAGGAAGACCAAAATGAACCCATACATTTTGAAAGAAAATATTAGCGGTTTGTTCAGTCATAATTGTTTTCTTACATGGCAAGAGTTGCAAGAGTTTTAGGTTCAATAGACTGTGGGTTTGTTTCAGGAGATTATGGATTACTCCACTCATTCCACCTTCCCCCTCTTTTAAATTACAATAATTCCCCTCATATTTATTAGAATGACTGAGTTGTTTAATGGACGTATCTTGAAAGCTTTGTTCAAATCCTTCAGTCTTATCGTGAATCTCAACATGAGCTGCAATAGATGATCCTGCCACTCGAGGGGTAATAGTAAAGCCCTTCCTGGATATTGTTTGGGGACCTACCGATGCTTGCGATTCATATTTTCAAATGATTTCGTCGATGAAGGTCATTCTTCCAAGGCCAACTTGACCTTCGGTTTTGGTGGTTTTTGGTGTAAGTTTTGATCTACAACTACCTAATTCCTAAGCTTCTTCTTAGTCATACATACTTACACAATCTAAATGCATCGACTAAGGGCAGGCACTGACACAAGTATTTTACTTGGTGCATGTGTAGATTCTTACCTTTCGTCTTCAAAACCCAACCCTTCGGAGACACAGTTAACACTCTTTGACAACCTCCCTGACAATGACGCAAAAATTTTGGGCACTAAGTTGTTCTTAAAGAATCAATTCGAACCTCTATATATTAATTTTTCAACCTGGGATCTCGTATTTTTATTGCAAGGTTGTCGGCACAGCTAGTGCAATAATAGTGTTAAAATTACTTTGGATCTAAGTAAAACTAATCGAAAGAAAAGATTGAAAGAACACTAGTTTCTATATTTAAATTATAGCAAACCAATAACAAAGTTAAATCATTGCATTATTATGCATAAATCAAAATAAATTCAAGTTGTTTCTTAGGAAATGATAACTATGATCAGTGAATTGAAATGCATCTATCAGAAAAGCATTAAATTATCTGAAGCCGACAATCATTACTTTGCTGCAAAAAACAATAACAGAATATATTGTTGTAAATAAAATTTCTCTAATCGCTATTCACTCCAAGTACTCGTAAATACTGATAATAAATCTAACAAATGGTAAATCATGCAAAGGAACAATAAATCATTCAAGAGTTGAGAGTAAGAAGATATAATGATATAGAAAAGACAATGATTGTTCCAAGGCTGGGCCCACGACCTTTGGAATTTAACCTGCAGAGATAACATGTTTATTGCACTTTGTCATTTGATAACACCTAACTTTGATGTAAAGACTTTAAGACTTTACATTGTGCAATCCTTTTGCAATGTGATTATGTGTAGTGCCGAAGATGCATTACATTGTTTACAAAAAAATCTATCAAATGATGTCATAAAAAGTCATATAATGGTTGCAATTTGCAAGGATATCTTATAAATATGGAAATTCCATATGAAAAAGATAAAGTTGAAGGTGGGTCATATTGTCTGCAATGGGAAACAATCATATTCAAAGTAAACATAAAAGAATGGTCTTTTGTAAGTAAAAAAAATTGTCAATTTTTTCTCACGCAATGCTAATCCAAATCAAACATATAATATAGTGTCATTTGAAATAGGCTCATCACACATTCATTATGAAATTTTGTTAATGGATGCATATAACTATGAAGGAAATGTACATTATAATATGATACCATTGGAAAAAAGCTCATTGCACACCGATTATGGATATTTATTAATAAATGCACATAATCATGATAACAATATGCACTATAATATGGTGCCAATGAGCAAGGGTACACATAATAGGATCAATGTCCATAAATTAAAACAAGTATTGCATTGAGAGACAAAAAACAATAAGAAATCGTGAACATAAGTTGCAAAATTATCATCGTAACTTACCCATGAAGAATCCAATAAAAGTTTACCTAGACAAGATTCAAGGCACACCTGGGAAGAAATGTCCAATATGTAAACAATTGCAATTTCAAAAGAATATTACAAGCATTATACAAGACTTAGAACAAATATATGCAAACTTATATGTACAATGTAGAAGTCTACCCAACAAAGTAATATGCAAAGTTTGCAAAATAGCACTTCAAAATGGAAATCCACCACAATCTGCTTCTCCTGAGCAAATTAGACGCAATAGTCCATTTTCAATTGTAGTCACACTCTCAAAACTTGAAGAACACCTTGTAGCACTAAGAATTTCTTTTGCTCAAATAAGACAAAGGAGGAACATATGATCAAAAATGGGGTTAACATGATCAATTATCAATGTTCCTGTTCAGACAAACATTGTTCAAAGTGCATTGCCACAATCTATGGAAGTCACAACAACAATTGTGGTTGCATTGAAAAGATGATTGGAATATAAAAACGTATTTCAAATAGGAAAAGTTTGTATGCACAATGTCATGAGATCATTGAAAGAACTATATTCTCGACATCTTTATAAATCTGAAAACATATGCATAAATAGAGATTGGGATAACATCATACAATCAACTATATCGAATATTCCAATTCAAAATTTCGACATTGACCAGAAAAGAAAAACAAGTAGTGGTTCAAAAAAAGAAACACCAACTGAAACATTGGTGCATGGATTCATAAGATTCCAACGCATTCATGATTTGTAAGACAAACAGATTGAACTTGCTCCAATTGAAGGCCAACGACCCCTTATGATTTTCAGCAATAAATATGTAAAGGAAATGAATTTCAAAACTCTTTTCTTTGGAGATCCACGTGGTAATGATATTGTAGAAATATTTTGCTACCAAAATATAGTTCAATGGGAATTTTAATGCACTAAAGTGGTGATTTTTCCTATCATACAACTAAGTTATTCTTCAAAACATTGTAAGGAATAATTAAAAAAGTCATTTCTTTCATTTCAATAATAATAAAAAAATGAAAGTTAAAAGGAAGAAAGTTATTGGCAAAAGATATTAAATACAGACCAAACTTGGAAAAACTACTTAAAAGATTGGTTACATAGATTTCAAGCACATAAGGATTTCTCTTGATTTCGTACAACAAATGAAGAAAAATATATTTGCCATGATACATCAACAAGCACCCTAAAATTTCTTAGTCACCTTTACAAGTGCAGAGCATCGATAGACTCCATTAGTGAACACATTGACCAAATTACATGACCAAAAAAAAAAACATAAACATATTGAAACAATAAAGACCTATAACATTTAGAAAGGATCGAGTAACTTGTACTCATTACAACAGACATAGGGTAACACTCTAAAACAATTGATATGTCAACTAGAAATATTATTTGGAAAAATAATGGATTTCTACTTTGTAACTGAATTCCAATATAGAGGAAGTGAACACAAACATGGACTCTTATGGGTAGAAAATGTACTGATATATGGAGGAATTAGTAACATTGACATTGAAAACTTCGACGAAAAATATTTAGCTTATGACATAGACCACCTTGATCCAGAGTTTGCAAGGATACATGAACATCACCACACAAAAGGTTGTAAAAGGAAAAGAGGCTCACATTGTAAATATAATTTCGCAATGCCACCCATGATAAGGACAAAAATTCTTGAACCAATTGTCTGAGTAGATGACACATTAAACAAAAAAGAAAAATTATTGTATAGTACTTTGGAATAGAAATGATATGACAAGAAAACTACTTTTGGTCAATTTTTGGAAGAGTTACATTTAATAGAGACTCGTTACATTCTAGCAATACAAAGCACATTAAAACAACAATGATTTTCTTGGAACAAAACTATCTCACATTTGAAGCAATAGCGTTGCAAAGAATATGCCAGAGTTATGGAATGCAAATACTCATGGTCAATTTATTATTAATGCACATGTCATAATGAGCTTCTTACATGACCAAAGTTAACAAACCAATAACAAATACATTTAAAATGATTTGAAAAGAACATGAAGAAAACAAAATAAATAATATTGAAATAATACCTTCATTAAAAAATTATTTACTTAACCTTCAACAAATATCATCCTCAAACCATTCTTTTTATTAAAACAAGAAGATGACAATTCTAAAAATATCATATGCAATTCCATTATTAATTATTACATTGGTCGACCTCATACCACTATGCATATCTAGTTTATTGAATCTGTATCAAGTCACATGCACACCCATTTCAAAAAGAGAAAAACCAAAATTTATACAATTCATTAGATATAAAAACCATATATATATTTTAAATTTCAATATGTCCTATTCGAAAAACAAACTAGAATACATTGAAACAAAACTTGGCAACATGGAAGGCTACTTATATTTCACATGAAAATACAATAAAAATTTAAGTATAATATTAATCCAATATGGGTAATTTAGAAAATGTGATTGAGGAGATTGAAAATAGCTCCATAGATCCCACTATTCTATGCAAAAATACAAAATCGTTGAACAAATTACAGAGAAATACAATTTACAAATAGACTTACAATGTTTTTATCAATATATTTTCAAACAAATTCTTAAACATAAATTTATACACGTTTGCCTATTATTTTTAACTTTTTTATAAATATTATTTTACAATCATTTTGATTCCATTTAAACATTGAATATGTATATTTTAATTTAGCAAAATAAAAAACAATTTAATAAATTTTTACGCCGTAAAGCGTCATTATTTGAAAACAACTCCCCTAGCTGCCACTGTGTCCTTGTTTGTCCCATTAAATTAAATTTTAGACAATTAAAATATTTTAGACCATTAGATCCAACACCTCCTTTAACTAACCTCTCATAACTCCCTAACTAACTCAATTTTCTACTTTATGAAAGCCTGGAATTATTAGAAAAGATGTTAATGGACTTCCATGTTTTGGTAGTTTACAATATCCTCGAATTCTCCAGTGTGATCTTGTGCTCTTACTCTCTCGCTGGTTAGGATTTTCTCATAGAAGAGAAAAGAAAGTTCAACCCGCGTCTTCAACTATTTCTAACTGGAGTAGTCTACCCAGGAAACGTTTTAACCCGGAAATGTTGCCCATCGAAAAATATTTGCTGCCCGTCCGGGGAGACCTGACTTGACATTGGAGTAGTCTGATATGACGTTGCAATGGATGGATGGTCATGCATGCCACTGGTACTTAGACGACCATCTTAGTTTTCCAGCACTTGTACAACTCTCACCGATTTCTCCAGAGCTCTGATTTACACATTGAATGCTGTAGTCAACTTTAATAAAACAGTACCGCTCCCGCACCCATTTAAATTTCACGAAGTTGCCGCCCAAATTATTTGAATTTCAATTTCGGTACATCTAGCTCACATTTGAATTTTTTGATAATGCGTCACCCAAAGCGAGTGGCGCTGTCCATGGAAATATGTTACAGGCATTTTAGGCCTGGCGATAAGTCCATAGAAGTCTGTTACAGGGATTTTAGGCCGGACTATAATCCAATACTTCATTTTGCTCAAGTTTTTGTTGCAGCAGTCCATCCCATACTTCATTTTTTCTTAAATTTTTGTTGCAACAACCCGGAAATAAAATGTGAGAACTCCATCACAGGGCGATAAGTTTTATGAGTTGCAAAGCGAGTCAGCAATGGGGAAGAAGGAAGATACTACACAGTGAAGAGTTGAAGTTCTTGGTTACTATTGAATTTCCCTGGTCCAACCTTTTCATTTGGTTTGATTTTTTAAGAGTCGTTAAGAATAAATGACTCTCTTTACTCTTCAAAGATTCATTTATTGGTTTACAGGTTTCTTGATAAAGCAACAACATTAACAGAAGGTGACAGAACCTCAAATGAAACACGCTATCTGGAGCTTGTGCTTATTGCATATACTACCCATTTGGGTATGCACAATTATTTACTCAGTTGTGTTCACCCAAATGGCATGGCTTTTATATTCCAACTGCAGGGATGCCAATGTTTACCATGGTTTTAGCAGCTGTAGTTGAATTGTATCGTCTGACAATTGTGGAAAAATCCCATGGCCAAAACTATCCGTGAATTTTCTAGCAAACTCCTCAACCTGCCCTCATTGGTGCGTTAGAGGCGTTTATGTGTGTTGGGCTGCTGGATTTTTTGAATGACCAAGCTCCTGAAGGATTTGGAAGCTTTGATAATGCCCTGTGGATGACATCCATTGCCATGGGGAACTATGTGGGCAGTTTGATCGTCACCATTGTAATGGATATGACCGGCTGGATCCCAGAAGATCTTAACAGGGGTCGCATAGGTAGTTTCTGTTTCTTATTTGCATTCCTAATAACAGTTGACTTTGTTGCATATGTGATCTGTGCAAGACGCTACAAAGGGATTGCACAATCCATGAGCAAGAACGAAGATGATCAGAACAGAAAATATAAACATATGGGTTTAATGGTAAAGGTTTGTTTACGATGTCTTTTAAAACTATCAATAAGAAATATGTTTTTAATGGTAGAAATATTACCGACACTGATTTTTAAAAAGAAGTTCTTGGAAAATTAAATGGTTAAAAAAGGAAGAGCAGGGTAAGGAAAATTTGGAAAAACAAAATCTAAAAATATGTTTTTGAGTGTGGAAATATTACCAACACTAATTCTAATTTTTAAAAGGAAGTTTATTCATATTACAGTGGTTGGTTTTTTGTATTCATTGGGCACCATTAGAAATCTTGTTTAGAAGATATTCAAAATATGGTTTATTGAATAAGATATAAATTATTCTTTATATTAAATTCAAATATTTATTGGGCAATCTATTATTCTATATTATTTTGTATTTGTTTATTTAAATTTTTATTATTAATCTGGAAAAATAAATAGATAAAATATGATAATTTTTACTTTAATGAAAGAATATGATTTTAATCAACTTTTTTTAATTCTAATTTTTCTTCTTATGGAGGTTACAGATTTGTCTTTTATATTAACAAATAAATGAAAAATAAAACTCACAAAAATAATTTGTTAATCAAAACTTTATTAGATAATTAGTAAATATGAACTTAAGGATTATATATATAATTGGTTATTGATATAATTTAGATTAGAAATTTTTAAAATTAATTTTATTTCTCACAAAAATAAAAATAATCTATTGGTGTATTATGCTCATCTCAGACATATTACAAAGGAGAATCCTCAAGGATTTTAAATACTTTTACTGCATGGTATCCACGAGCTTAATACCACACTAGTATAGATTCATATTAATCATTGATGCCTCGACGATCTACGAAGATTTCATTTCCTTTGCAACTTGATATATATATATATATATATATATATCATTTTTCATGGTAAATTGTATTTGTGGATGTTTAAATGATTCAACACCTTCAAAATCGTCTTGACCTCTTAAATTGTGTAGAGGACTTAGTTTAAACTTGTGATTCCAAAAAATATTTATTGTATTGTGATAATTGGGTGATAGATTTATTTAGGGTTTGATAATTGTGTGGTAGATTCATTTAGGGTTTATAAGTGTGTTTTAACCTTTAGTTGAATCATTTGATGAGTAGTAGTGCATACCATTAGGAAGGGCTTCACTATTAATTAAATACCATGTGTTGGAATTATTGAATATTTTGTTGTTTGAGATGTTCCAACTTTTTCATTTTGTTTGATGGATGGGAATAATGTAATATTCAATAATATGAGTGTGCTCATTGCTTCTCCATTTTGTTTGTTGGATGGAATTATTGGGCAAAGGTGCATTCTACAACTCAATATGAGGGTGATGTGTGATTACCCATTTTGTTAATTGGATGGAATTATTGCTCAAAGTTGGCTTGCATTCTACAACCTAGTATGAGGGTGAAGCGTGATTACCCATTATGCTTGTTGGATGGAATTATTACAGAGAGTTGCAGTGCATTGCAATCTACAACCCAGTATGAGGGTGATGCGTGATTACCCAGTGTGAGGCAGAGTGATGTGTGATTACCTATTATAAGGGAGGGTGGTGTGATTTTGCAAACTAGAGTTGA
The DNA here is from genome assembly GCA_034641835.2 of Pinus albicaulis. Classification (NCBI taxonomy): domain Eukaryota; kingdom Viridiplantae; phylum Streptophyta; class Pinopsida; order Pinales; family Pinaceae; genus Pinus; species Pinus albicaulis. The sequence continues at coordinate 1,337,996,757 of CM076572.1, forward strand.
CACGTGTCTCTCTTAAAATGAAAGTAAAATATTCTCTAAATAAAAAAAAATATCAGCTATAACAAAGAAAAACAAAAATGAATATAAGTTCTTCATATTCAAAAGAGATGTGGAAAAAATATTTCAATGGCTTTCAACCCTAAATAAAATATTTGGATGTTTACCTAAAGTAAAAAAAAATTATATCTACAAAGTTAAAATAACTAAAAAAAAAAAATATATATATATATATATATATATATATATATATATTTTTTTTTTTTTTTTTGAATGTGAATAAAAGTCGACAAGTGTCTCTTTTAAAATAAAAGTAATACCATAAAAATAAAATATTCTCTAAATAAATAAATAAATGTTATAATAAAAAAACAAAAATGAATATATGTTCTTGATATTCGAAAGAGGTGGAAAACATATTTCAATCACTTTCAACCATAAATACAATATTTGGATGTTTATGTGAAGTAACAAAATTTTATATCTACAAAGTTAAAATAAGTAATAGTAAAAATACATATATTTATTTTTGAATGTGAATAAGAAGTTGGTAAGTTTCTCTTTTAAAATAAAAGTAATACAATAAAAGTAAAATATTCTCTAAATAAAAAACAATATAAGCTATAATAAAAAAAAAAAAAAATGAATATATATTCTTGATATTCAAAAGAGATATGGAAAAAATATTCCCATCACTTTCAACCATAAATACGATATTTGATGTAGGTAGGGCGAATGGTAGCTTATCTCTGAGAAGAGGTGTGGTGGCTACAAGCCTGTGAATTTTGTTACAATGAGGCTCAAGGGCCTTTGTATTATAGAACAATAAGAGAAAAACCTAAAAAACCAAAACCCTAACCCGAGGAGATGTAACACCAAGAGTTTATGGGACCCGTTGGGGTTAGTTGGGTTGGCAAATTCTCGGGGTCGTAACTTGGTTATATTATCTCCGTTTGGCGCATATGATACCTCGTTGGAAATATATATCTGAGGAATACGTTGTTTAGGGCCTTAAAAAAGCTCTAGAAGTTTAGAACCCCCAAAAACAGCTAAAAATAGTAAATAAGAAAACTAATGAAACTGAATAGTGGAATAGGCGGGTGGCCACCAATATCCACCTGGATCATTTTACAAATCAATTTCATCATTCTATACAACAGTAAAGAGAGAAAAACACTCAAGGTTTCATCATCAACTGACAAGCAATATTATGTTTATAGGTTAAAGAAGGCATTGTATGGTCTCAAATGGTATCAAAGAGGAATTTTATGGTCCCATTTTCCTTATTTTTCTCATTACCTTTCCAATCTTGCTTAGTCTCACACCTAGGCTTCGATTTCTCATAAAAATGATTCAACTTTCTAATGGCTTCCACCAATGATCTAGGCTCATCAAACTTGATTTTTTCCTTGAATGCTACCAAAAAACTATTGACGAATCTCTAAATATTTGCTTTCTTATCCTTCAGATAAGGACCATGCCTCAATAACTCCAAGAACCTTCTAGTATACTCTTCATCAATCATAGATCCCATCTTCAACTAATGAAATTCATTATCCCTGTCATCATAGTATCTCTCAGATAGATACTTCTTCTAGATACTTCTTCTTGAAAAGTCTTTCAAACTCACTCTAAGTCAACTCCTCTTCCTGAATTCCTCTAACATTATTTACTTCTTCCCACAAAATTTTTGTTTTACCTTTAATATTGAACGTATCTATTATATCATTCATGTTCTTAGAGTAATCATGTAATACGCAGTACTTATTCATCCCCAGTAACCACACTTCTACATATTGTGACTTCTTAGTTTCTCCATCAAATGTACGTGGCTTTACTTTCTTTAAAGCATTCGGTAAATATCCCCTCTCACTCCTCTTGCAAGGATGATAGTGATGACGACCATGGTACCTACCTGAACCTGAACTAGAGTAAAGGCCATCTCCACTTCCTTGTCTATCAGGGGTATCCAAGAACCTGCCATCTCTGATGAAATAATCTCTATCTGACCTGTGCCCACCTTGAAACCCACTACCATAGGCTCCATTAGTCCTATCCTCATGTCCATGAATGATCCTAAGTGGTCCTTGTCTCTCCAAGTCTAAAAAACTTTGAAGAATAATTTCATTGACCTATGCTTGTTTCTCTTGTGCCCTGGAAAGTCTCTCTTATGACTGAATGATTCTGCCATTATCTGATTTGAAACTCCTTATTTCTTCCTTCAAACTTTTTTAAAGTGTTTTCTATATCATAATAGTACCCATCACCATGTTGCTCATCTAATCTATAGGGAAAATCACGTAAAATATAATCCAACTTTTTTTTAATTCATATTCGATCTTCTTCTTCCTGCAAGTATATCATGTCAATTAAACCAAAACATAAAAATAACCAACATACCTCAGTATAGTTCAAGGGAGGATATCTCGTCTGCAAGTTCAATCAAATTTAAAAAATACATCTATATACATAATCATAGTAGTATATATACATCATCTCAATCATAATCCCAGATACCATGCATGATGTCACAACTATAACACCAACTAGAAGCAATGCATGCACAACAACCAATAAACATTGACATGCACAACCCATGAATATTTAACTGACATGCATTCATGAAAAACTCATTTCTACATGAAAACACAACTATAACAATGAATATTTCCATGCATACATAACAAACATATAGAAAACTAACATAATCAATACATATACAACCGACATGTATGCACGACAAACACATTCTACCCACCCAGTCCAAGGGTTGAACCATGTTGTGATACCACTCTATAAAACCCTCCTCCAAAACTTACCCAAGCTAACCGGTCCACCATGGTAAATATGTGATGAAGAATTACTATGATATGATTCAACTCCTCAAGTATAATTAAGGAAGTGGAATCTATAAACCAAAACCAAACTGACCCTTTTTAGGAGCTACAGGACCCCCAACGGCTAACTAACCATTCCAGGTGCCCAACCCTTAAGTTAACTTTCTTTTTAACTAAACTAGACCCCAAGTCACTCCCATGAAAAGCCCTCCATGTGACTGTAACCCTCCAGTTGCTCCCATAACAAGGAATCCATGCGACTATAGTCTTTTTTAGGAATTTTTGTGCCAGCGACCCCAAAATTTGAGCCCTTTTTTTAGGGCTAGGAGTTAGGCCTCTACCCAAAACTCGATGAAATTCTCAGGAATGTTAAATAAAAATAATAAAATGACTCTAATGCCAAACTTGAACAAGGACCTCATCTGAATCATCCTAACCATGGCATATATTTTTTCAAACACATCATGAACACGTAATGTACAGGCCATAAATACACATTTGAACATAGGGGTCTAATACTTATTTGAGAGTCATCAAGAAGGTATGATGGCCTCTCAAAATAGTTGCAACATCATCTATTAATTCATCCATTCATTATCCATTTATTTAATAATCAAAACATGATGAGAGCCATAACTCAAGTCTTCCATAAAACCATTCTTATAACCAACATAATAACAATGATAGAACAACCATTAAAATCACATAATAACAAACAAATTTACTCATCAAATACAAGAGGAAAAGAGCTCTTATTATTCATCAGTTTTCTTATTTACTATTTTTAGCTGTTTTTGGGGGGTTCTAAACTTCCAGAGCTTTTTTAAGGCCCTAAACAATGTAGTCCTCAGAGATATATTTCCAACGAGGTATCATATGTGCCAAACGGAGATAATATAACCAAGTTACGACCCCGAGAATTTGCCTACCCAACTAACCCCAACGGGGCCCATAAACTCTTGGTGTTACATCTCCTCGGGTTAGGGTTTTGGTTTTTTAGGTTTTTCTCTTATTGTTCAATAATACAAAGGCCCTTGAGCCTCATTGTAACACAATTCACAGGCTTGTAGCCACCACACCTCTTCTCAGAGATAAGCTACCATCGCCCTAGCTAGTTTATTTCCATTATGTCTGTAAGCATATTTCAGTTTTGTGATATTAATGAAATAAAGTCTTATTTCTACTGCATCTCTGCGTTTATGTGTATTTCTATTTTTGATTTCGTTCCTACATAAATCCAGGTTCAGGTTACGACTCCATGAGGGTTTGAAACATATTTCAGTTTTAATGTTTTGCAGTAATCTTTAGTAAATTTCATGCACATGCCACGGTCTCCACAGATCATATTAGAGAGTGAAAAGTATCTCATTTTGAAGTATTTTTTATTATCTCAAATTGGTTTTACAGAATTTGATTTTGATTTCCAGTTTGAGAGATGTGAGCAATTTAAGTTACACCTGTTTGGAACACTGCACTGCCACGCATCTTATGAGTTTGTGGAATCATTTTATCACCCCACAAGTTATAAAATTTCAAGTGTATTATATCACTGGAAAGATCTATTCAATACCTCAAATGGGTATTTGACAGAGTTTGATTTTATCACCTATAGCAGAATTTATCAGCAAAGTTGCAGCAAGAGGTTCATTTCAACCAAGATCTGGATCAGTGGTATCAGAGCGGTCTGCTCTTTCTCGATATTTCTTTACATCTCCCCAATGAGGTTAGGGTATAAGGAGTTAGGGCTCGATCTGGTTGAACCTTTTCAAGATCAGCCTCCCAAAAATAAGAATTATAGATTTTATTCGCATTATATATATATATAGTTATTTTACTTTGTAGATATAAAATTTTGTTACTTCAAGTAAACATCCAATTATTGTAATTATGGTTGAAAGTGATGGAAATAATTTTCCCACGTCTCTTTTGAATATCAAGAACATATATTCATTTTTGTTTTTTTTATTATAGCTTATATTTATTTATTTTTAGAGAATGTTTTACTTTTATTGTATTGCTTTTTTTTTTTAACCTTATCCACATATTTATTTTATAATAAGAATTAAATGAATTACACCATTACTCTTGTTAGTTTTTTTAAATTTGATTGAACTTGCAGACGAGATATCCTCCCTTGAACTATACTGAGGTATGTTGGTTATGTTTATGTTTTGGTTTAATTGACATGATATACTTGCAGGAAGAAGAAGATCGAATATGAATAATAAAAAATTGGATTATATTTCACGTGATTTTCCTTATAGATTAGACGAGCAACATGGTGATGGGTACTATCCTGATATAGAAAACACTATAAAAAAATTTGAAGGCAGAAATAAGGAGTTTCAAATCAGATAATGACAGAATCATTCAGTCACAAGAGAGACTTTCCAGGGCACAAGAGAAACAAGCATAGGTCAATGCAATTATTATTCAGAGTTTTTCAGACTTGGAGAGACAAGGACCACTTAGGATCATTCATGGACATGAGGATAGGACTAATGGAGCATATGGTAGTGGGTTTCAAGGTGGGCACAGGTCAAATAGAGGTGATTTCATCAAAGATGGCAGGTTCTTAGATACCCCTAATAGACAAGGCAGTGGAGATGGCCTTTACTCTAGTTCAGGTTCAGGTAGGTACCATGGTCGTCATCACTATCATCCTTGCAAGAGGAGTGAGAGGGGATATTTACCGAATGAGTTAAAGAAAGTAAAGCCACGTACATTTGATGGAGAAATTAAGAAGTCACAATATGTAGAAGTGTGGTTACTGGGGATGAATAAGTATTGCGTATTACATGAGTACTCTGAGAATATGAATGATAGAATAGATACGTTCAATATTAAAGGTAAAACAAAAATGTTGTGGGAAGAAGTAAATAATGTTAGAGGAATTCGGGAAGAGGAGTTGACTTAAAGTGAGTTTGAAAGACTTTTCAAGAAGAAGTATCTATCTGAGAGATACTATGATGACAGGGATAATGAATTTCATTAGTTGAAGATGGGATCTATGATCGATGAGGAGTATACTAGAAGGTTCTTGGAGTTATTGAGGTATGGTCCTTATCTGAAGGAGGAGAAAGAAAAGATTTAGAGATTCGTCAATAGGTTGTTGGCAGCATTCAAGGAAAAAATCAAGTTTGATGAGCCTAGATCATTGGTGGAAGCCATTACAAAGTTGAATCATTTTTATGAGAAATCGAATCCTAGGTGTGAGACTAAGCAAGATTGGAAAGGTAATGAGAAAAATAAGGTAAATGGGACCATAAAATTCCTCTTTGATACCATTTGAGACCATACAATGCCTTCGTTCACCTATAAACATAATATTTCTTGTCAATTCATGATGAAACCTTGATTTTTTTTCTCTCTTTACTGTTGTGTAGAATGATGAAATTGATTTGTAAAATGATCCCGGTGGATATTGGTGGCCACCCACCTATTCCACTAGTCAGTTTCATCAGTTTTCTTATTTACTATTTTTAGTTGTTTTTGGGGGTTCTAAACTTCTAAATTTTTTTGAAGGCCCTAAACAACGTAGTCCTCAGAGATATATTTCCAACGAGGTATCATATGCGCCAAACGGAGATAATATAACCAAGTTACGACCCCGAGAATTTGCCTGCCCAACTAACCCCAACAGGGCCCATAAACTCTTGGTGTTACATCTCCTCGAGTTAGGGTTTTGGTTTTTTAGGTTTTTCTCTTATTGTTCAATAATACAAAGCCCCTTGAGCCTCATTGTAACACAATTCACAGGCTTGTAGCCACCACACCTCTTCTCAGAGATAAGTTATCATCGCCCTATCTAGTTTATTTCCATTCTATCTATAAGCATATTTCAGTTTTGTGATATTAATGAAATAAAGTCTTATTTCTGTTGCATCTCTGCGTTTATGTGTATTTCTATTTTTTATTTCGTTCCTACATAAATCCAGGTTTAGGTTACAACTCCATGAGGGTTTGAAACATATTTCAGTTTTAATGTTTTGCAGTAATTTTTAGTAAATTTCATGCACATGCCACGGTCTCCAAAGATCATATTAGAGAGTGAAAAATATCTCTTTTTGAAGTATTTTTTATTATCTCAAATTGGTTTTACAGAATTTGATTTCGATTGCCAATTTGAGAGATGTGAGCAATTTAAGTTACACATGTTTGGAACACTGCACCGCCACGCGTCTTATGAGTTTGTGGAATCATTTTATCACCCCACAATTTATAAAATTTCAAGTGTATTATATCACTGGAAAGATCTATTCAATACCTCAAATGGGTATTTGAGAGAGTTTGATTTTATCACCTATAGCAGAATTTATAAGCAAAGTTGCAGCAAGAGGTTCATTTCAACCAATATCTGGATCAGTGGTATCAGAGCGGTCTGCTCTTTCTCGATCTTTCTTTACATCTCCCCAATGAGGTTAAGGTATAAGGATTTAGGGCTTGATCTGGTTGAACCTTTTCAAGATCAGCCTCTCAAAAATAAGAATTATAGATTTTATTCACTTTATATATATATATATATATATATATATTTATTTATTTATTTATTTATTTTTATTTTATTTTTAAAATTTTTTTTTTACTTTGTAGATATAAAATTTTGTTACTTCAAGTAAACATCCAATTATTGTATTTATGGTTGAAAGTGATGGAAATATTTTTCCCACATCTCTTTTGAATATCAAGAACATATATTCATTTTTGTTTTATTTATTTATTTAGAGAATATTTTACTTTTATTGTATATTTTTTTTTTTTTTAACCATATCCACATATTTATTTTATATTAAGAATTAAATGAATTACACCATTACTCTTGTTAGTTTTATTAGGAAATAATTGAATATTTTTACTTTCAATTACTATTTTCTCTACATTAAAATATTTTATTATGATTAACATTAAATATATTTATAAATACTCTCTATATACATGTGTATATATGTGAAATTGATTTTGAAATAAATTAGTATAGATATTCAAATATTCTATTTAAGAGTTGTATTAAAAAAAAAAAAAAAAATTCTAGATTTTATTATATATATATATATATATATATATATATATATATATATATATATATATATATATTTTAACTTTGTAGATATAAAGTTTTGTTACTTCAAGTAAACATCAAATATCGTATTTTTGGTTGAAAGTGATGGGAATATTTTTTCCATATCTCTTTTGAATATCAAGAATATATATTCATTTTTGGTTTTTTATTATAGCTTATATTGTTTTTTATTTAGAGAATATTTTACTTTTATTTTAAAAGAGAAACTTACCAACTTCTTATTCACATTCAAAAATAAATATATATATTTTTACTATTACTTATTTTAACTTTGTAGATATAAATTTTTGTTACTTCACGTAAACATCCATATTGTATTTATGGTTGAAAGTGATTGAAATATGTTTTCCACCTCTTTCGAATATCAAGAACATATATTCATTTTTGTTTTTTTTTTTTCTAAGTAAGTCTAAATTCTATTATGTATAAAATATTAGTACAAAACTGCACCAACGTCAGCTAGGGTAGCCTGAACGCTGTGCCTGATAGTCAAGCAAGACAGCATAGTCGGGACTGCCCAGTACGGGAAACCAGTCCATTAATCCATAATGTCTTAGCCGCCCATAAGAGGGAAACCGGCTTTAGATTTGCAAAAAACAAAATGAAACTGTAGCTGAAATAAGTAAACTGCCTGTACAGCAAAGCAGTGTATCTAAGATGCATATAGTTTCGACTAGAACTTGAAAAAACCTGGATGCTATAACAGCTAAGATCCATGAGTAGGAGAGGGGTCTTCTTCAACAATTCTGCATGTGTACAGCTCACTGATGTTCACCTGAGCTTCACCTGGAGCGTTTCCACCACCCTCGCGCGCAATCTCCAGTGAAGGCCTGAGCTGAGGAGCTGAGAGAGCAGGGCCGTCCCGTGGAGAGCTGTTGCTGAAGGAGGGAGCGGCCATAGTCGAGGAGCTAGGCGGAGCGAAATTCGGGACAACTTCCCTCAGAGTCACAGTGATGAAAGTGGTGAGAGTGGCATCACAAGAGGTGCATTCAAACCTCAGCTCAGAGCGCTGAGAGGTTTGACGAATTGAGGGACGAAGGGAGCTGACAACAGCTGGAGGCTCAAGGGGAGTGGGCGGGGTAGAGATGGCTTCATGGGAGATGCCAGAGGCATTTTCAGACGTGGGAGCAGGAGAGGGAGGCACACGATGATTAGGGAGCCGACCACGAGAGGAGCCCCTCCAGGCTCGCATGCGCTCGCGGAGGCGGGGCATGATGACAATAGCAGAACGAGGCTGAGCTAAAATCCCCAAGGAGGCGGAGGGAGAATGAGAAATCTGGCTACCCTCTACCTGAACAGACGAATCCAGAGAAATGCTACTGAGACCACGAAGCAAATTGACAGAGGAGGTGGCGGAATTACCTGTCTGAGCAATGGTGGCAGAGTTCCAAGCTCTGCGATTACACCAAGGACTGTGAGAGAAATGGCAATTAGGAGCTGGTTCGAAACAGGCCACAATCCAGCAACGCTTCCCTGTAGTGGTTTTAATGGAGGCTTCAATGCTCGCCGGCGAGCAGTTCACCTGCAGAGGCTGTGGAGAGCAGAAGCCGCTCCCTTCCCCATTCAAATCGCAGCGCAAACCTTCCATGCCAAACACAATAACCATGTCGAGGAGCTGAGTGAGCCTTTCAAGGCGGAGATAATTCGCATCGGGCGAGGTATTAAGACCATAGTTAATGACAGTACCGGGAGCCATGTGGGCTGCACCGGCGAGGTCCATCGGGAAGTGGTCTGAGTGCCACGTTCCCGGGTGGTCTTTAATCAGCCGCATCCGGCGATATTCATTTTTGTTTTTCTATTATAACATTTTCTTTTATTTAGAGAATATTTTATTTTTATGGTATTACTTTTATTTTAGAAGAGACACTTGTCGACTTTTATTCACATTCAAAAATAAATATATATATTTTTTATTTTTAGTTATTTTAACTTTGTAGATATAAAATTTTGTTACTTTAAGTAAACATCCAAATATTTTATTTAGGGTTGAAAGCCATTGAAATATTTTTTCCACACCTCTTTTGAATATGAAGAACTAATATTCATTTTTGTTTTTCTTTATTATAGATGATGTTTTTTTATTTATTTAGAGAATATTTTACTTTCATTTTAAGAGAGACACGTGTCAACTCTAGTTTGCAAAATCACACCACCCTCCCTTATAATAAGTAATCACACATCACTCTGCCTCACACTCGGTAATCACGCATCACCCTCATACTCGGTTGTAGATTGCAATGCACTGCAACTCTCTGTAATAATTCCATCTAACAAGCATAATGGGTAATCACGCTTCACCCTCAAACTGGGTTGTAGAATGCAAGCCAACTTTGAGCAATAATTCCATCCAATTAACAAAATGGGTAATCACACATCACCCTCTTATTGAGTTGTAGAATGCACCTTTGCCCAATATTTCCATCCAACAAAAAAAAATGGAGAAGCAACAAGCACACTCATATTATTGAATATTACATTATTCCCATCCATCAAACAAAATGAAAAAGTTGGAACATCTCAAACAACAAAATATTCAATAATTCCAACACATGGTATTTAATTAATAGTGAAGCCCTTCCTAATGGTATGCACTACTACTCATCAAATGATTCAACTAAAGGTTAAAACACACTTATAAACCCTAAATGAATCTACCACACAATTATCAAACCCTAAATAAATCTATCACCCAATTATCACAATACAATAAATATTTTTTGGAATCACAAGTTTAAACTAAGTCCTCTACACAATTTAAGAGGTCAAGACGATTTTGAAGGTGTTGAATCATTTAAACATCCACAAATACAATTTACCATGAAAAATGATATATATATATATATATATATATATCAAGTTGCAAAGGAAATGAAATCTTCGTAGATCGTCGAGGCATCAATGATTAATATGAATCTATACTAGTGTGGTATTAAGCTCGTGGATACCATGCAGTAAAAGTATTTAAAATCCTTGAGGATTCTCCTTTGTAATATGTCTGAGATGAGCATAATACACCAATAGATTATTTTTATTTTTGTGAGAAATAAAATTAATTTTAAAAATTTCTAATCTAAATTATATCAATAACCAATTATATATATAATCCTTAAGTTCATATTTACTAATTATCTAATAAAGTTTTGATTAACAAATTATTTTTGTGAGTTTTATTTTTCATTTATTTGTTAATATAAAAGACAAATCTGTAACCTCCATAAGAAGAAAAATTAGAATTAAAAAAAGTTGATTAAAATCATATTCTTTCATTAAAATAAAAATTATCATATTTTATCTATTTATTTTTCCAGATTAATAATAAAAATTTAAATAAACAAATACAAAATAATATAGAATAATAGATTGCACAATAAATATTTGAATTTAATATAAAAAATAATTTATATCTTATTCAATAAACCATATTTTGAATATCTTCTAAACCAGATTTCTAATGGTGCCCAATGAATACAAAAAAAACCAACCACTCTAATATGAATAAACTTCGTTTTAAAAATTAGAATTAATGTTAGAAATATTTCCACACTCAAAAACATATTTGTAAATTTTGTTTTTCAAATATTGAGTCAACTAATTCAAATTTTCCTTACCCTGCTCTTTTTTAACCATTTAACTTCTTTTTAAAAAGCAGTGTCGGTAATATTTCTACCATTAAAAACATATTTCTTATTGATAGTTTTAAAAGACACCGTAAACAAACCTTTACCATTAAACCCATATGTTTATATTTTCTGTTCTGGATCATCTTCGTTCTTGCTCATGGATTGTGCAATCCCTTTGTAGCGTCTTGCACAGATCACATATGCAACAAAGTCAACTGTTATTAGGAATGCAAATAAGAAACAAAAACTACCTATGCGACCCCTGTTAAGATCTTTTGGGATCCAGTCGGTCATATCCATTACAATGGTGATGATCAAACTGCACACATAGTTCCCCATGGCAATGGATGTCATCCACGGGGCATTATCAAAGCTTCCAAATCCTTCAGGAGCTTGGTCATTCAAAAACTCCAGCAGCCCAACACACATAAACGCCTCTAACGCACCAATGAGGGCAGGTTGAGGAGTTTGCTAGAAAATTCACGGACAGTTTTGGCCATGGGATTTTTCCACAATTGTCAACGATACAATTCAACTACATCTGCTAAAACCATGGTAAACATTGACATCTCGGCAGTTGGAATATAAAAGCCATGCCATTTGGGTGAACACAACTGAGTAAATAATTGTGCATACCCAAATGGGTAGTATATGCAATAAGCACAAGCTCCAGATAGCGTGTTTCATCTGAGGTTCTATCACCTTCTGTTAACGTTGTTGCTTTATCAAGAAACCTGTAAACCAATAAATGAATCTTTGAAGAGTAAAGAGAGTCATTTATTCTTAACGACTCTTAAAAAATCAAACCAAATGAAAAGGTTGGACCACGGAAATTCAATAGTAACCAAGAACCTCAACTCTTCACTATGTAGTATCTTCCTTCTTCCCCATTGCTGACTCGCTTTGCAACTCATAAAACTTATCGCCCTATGATGGAGTTCTCACATTCCATTTCCGGGTTGCTGCAACAAAAATTTGAGAAAAAATGAAGTATGGGATGGATTGCTGCAACAAAAACTTGAGCAAAATGAAGTATTGGATTATAGTCCGGCCTAAAATCCCTGTAACAGACTTTTATGGACTTATCGCCAGGCCTAAAATGCCTGTAACATATTTCCATGGACAGCGCCACTCGCTTTGGGTGATGCATTATCAAAAAATTCAAATGTGAGCTAGATGTACCGAAATTGAAATTCAAATAATTTGGGTGGCAACTTCGTGAAATTTAAATGGGTGCTAGAGCGGTACTATTTTATTAAAGCTGATTGCGGCATTCAATGTGTAAGTCAGAGCTCTGGAGAAATCAGCGAGAGTTGTACAAGTGCCGGAAAACTAAGATGGTTGTCTAAGTACCAGTGGCATGCATGACCATCCATCCATTGCAACGTCATATCAGACTACTCCGATGTCAATTCAGGTATCCCCGGACGGGCAGCAAATATTTTCTGATGGGCAGCATTTCCAGGTTAAAACGTTGCCTGGGTAGACTACTCCTTTCTAACATACCATCTAATTTTCCGTTTTGGAATATAAGGCGTACTCTGATACTACGGAAGCCAAGTCTTGGAAAAAACTCTGGGATCCGTAAGCCAAGCATAAGCGCGTTCTTGTTGTATTCAATATCTGCAACAGCAGTTTGCATTAGCAAATTCCAGCACTCCTAAATTAAAATTTTGCCAGAGTAACCCATAAAACCCATAATTCGATCCGCTAGATGCCCCTTGGAATATGAAATATAGACCATTATTTTTGTGATTTTGTTTTTGGTACTTCTGGGTGCAGGAACATGATTGCTGCGAGATGGAGAACAGGTGCATTGTTTCCAAGCCAGAAGTGGTAGCAAAAGGTAAATGGGTTTGTTGAAACCTTGTATTCCTAAGTGTTAAGACTAAATAAGATTTTCTTTTGCTAAGATGTGTGCATGGGAAACGAAGCCCTGCAATGGCGGCACCCAATAAAAATAAAAAATCACTGCAAGCCAACAACAAAATAGGAAGGCCTTGGGAGACATTGGCAATTTGGTGGCTCGAAATGCCAAATGCAATATAAACAAAGATGCAGTGATGGATTATATTGTTTGATGTTATTCATTATCCTTTAGATGTATATAGTGAATCAATCTTCTGCTGTTGGGTTTTTGTTTCTTTCCATTTTTTTGTTCTATTTGGTGGCCTCTGCTTCTAATGTCATGTACTCCACTATTGGATGAACTATTGTTTCAGGAGGTTTGTGAACTACTGTTTCAGGAGGTTTGGAGTAAGCTTGGTTGTCGATGCCAACAAGGGAGCCAATCCCAAAACTCATGTACAGTTTAATTATGTTGTGGGAAAACAAGGAAGCACACAATATAATAGGAGAAATGTAACTGAAATTGAACTACTGAAAGATAAATCACTTAGAAACTTTATTGATGAAATTCTCCGTTCTTACAAGCCTCTCGGGCCACCTCTTTTAACTAGACATATTTCGTTATCTCGTTATTAAAGTATATCTCGTTATTTACCTAAAATTCTGTTATTCTAACTACATAGTAAATTTACATCTATTGTCACATTTATAACAAACTCCACCTTGACAACAGAAATCCTAATGCCCATTCATCATCTTTTCTGCAAGCCGAGAGAAGCAAGACACCATCTCAGCTTCTCTATTGTAACTAGCTTCGTGAATATATCTGCATGATTCTCCTGTGTGCGGACCTTCTTGAGGACTACTTTGCCGCCTTCGATTATATGTCTCACAAAGTGATACCTTACATCGATGTGCTTGGTCTTGCTGTGATAGGCTGGATTTGTAGCCAAATGAATAGCGCTCTGACTGTCACAAAACACATTCACTTTCTCCTGCGTCTTTCCAATCTCATCAAGCAGACCTTTTAACCAGATTGCCTCTTTACAGGAATCTGAAGCAGTTATATACTCTGCTTCAGTAGTGGACAAAGCAACTGTTTCTTGAAGCTTTGACATCCAACTGATTACTCCACCTGCAAGAGTAAAAGCATAACCTATAGTAGACCTCCTTTTGTCCAAATCACCTGCATAATCAGCGTCCACATATCCGCATACTGTACCTTCATGACCATCAAAGCTGATGCAATGGTCACTTGTGCCTCTCAAATACCGAAGCACCCATTTCACTGCTCGCCAATGTTCTTCCCCTGGATTTGCCATGAACCTGCTGACAACTCCAACTGCATGTGAAATGTCAGGTCTTGTAGATACCATCGCATACATTAAGTTGCCTACCGCATTTGCATATGGTACATGAGACATATACTACTTTTCTTCATTAGTTCTAGGACTCAAATCCGAAGAAAGCTTAAAATGGGAAGTTAATGGAACATTAACAAGTTTCACATTGTTCATACCGAACTTTTCAAGTATTTTCTCCACATACTTTTGTTGTGATAACCAAAGCTTACCATTCTTCCTGTCTTTGTGTATCTCCATGCCCAAGATATGTTTTTCTTCTCCAAGATCCTTCATTTCAAACGTCCTAGACAGCTGAGCCTTTAACCTGTTGATTTCTTCCATGCTTTTGCTTGCAATAAGCATATCATCAACATACAACACCAAGATAATGAATATGCCATCGAAACTTTTGAAGTATACACAATGATCATACTCACTTCTGATAAAATTCTGGCTCATCATGAAGGAATCAAACTTCTTGTACCATTGCCTGGGCGACTGCCTCAGGCCATACAATGATTTCCTGAGCTTGCAAACTAATCTTCTGCTGCGACCTTGTACAAAACCTTCTGGCTGATCCATAAATATCTCTTCATCCAAATCACCATGAAGAAAGGTTGTTTTAACATCTAACTGTTCTAACTCAAGATCAAGTAAAGTAGTTAGTGCTAACACAGTACGAATAGAAACAAGTTTAACTACTGGTGAAAAGATCTCATGAAAGTCAATACCTTCAACCTGAGAATACCCTTTTGCAACCAGTCTCGCCTTATACCTTTCGATACTTCCATCAACTTTTCTCTTCAACTTGAAGACCCATTTGCACCCAACAACGCTTCTCCCTTCATGAAGTTCTACAAGATCCCAGGTATTGTTCTTGGCTAAGGAGTCCATTTCTTCTTCCATAGCCTTTTTCCATATCTTGCTATCTGCATCATCAACTGCTTCCTGATAACAAGATGGTTCCCCATCTTCAGTAATCAATGCAAACGATGAAGCAGAGTCTTCATACCTTTTGGGTGTTCTTTTTTCCCTTGTAGACCTTCTTAGAGTGACTGGTTGCTGTCTGGATTCTAGAATTTCTCTAGTTTCCTTTGCTTCTCCACCTTTTTCAGAAGTCTCTCCTTCCTTTCGACTTTATGGAAAAGGTACAGTCTCCAATTGAATGTACTGACCTGGCGATACATGTTTCTGTTCAACTCTTTCAACATCTGATTTTAAAATAGATGATTCATCAAATGTTACATCTCTACTAATGACTATTTTCCGTGAAGTAGGATCCCACAACCTATATCCCTTCACTGAATAATCATATCCAACAAAGACACAAAATTTTGATTTTGGATCTAATTTTGAATGCTAATTTCTAGGAATAAGAACATAGGCATCACAACCAAAAATCTTCAAATGCGAATAATCACAAGACTAACCCGACCAAACTTCTTCAAGAATTTGACAGTTTATTGCAACCGAAGGTGATCTGTTAACTAAATAGCAAGCAATAGATACTGCTTCTGCCCACAACTCCTTTTGCAGATTAGCATTACTAATCATGCTTCTCGCTCTTTCCATAAGAGTATGATTCATCCGTTCAGCAACACCATTCTGCTGAGGAGTATAAACAACAGTTTTATGTCTAACTATCCCTTCATCCTTACAAAATTGTTCAAATTCTAAAGAGGTAAATTCACCGCCATTTTCAATTCTTAAACATTTGATTGATTTTCCTGTTTTCTTTTCCACCATTGTTTTAAATTGATTAAACACATTAAACACGTCAACTTTCTTTTTCAACATATAGACCCAAAATTTTCTGGAGAAATCATCAATAAAAGTTAAAAAATACAAGGCACCTCCATAGGACACATTAGGAGATGGTCCCCACAAATCAGAGTGAATATAGTCCAAAATCTGCTTGCTATTATGATTTCTAGACTTGAATCTTTGTTTACATTGTTTTCCAAACACAAAATATTTACAAAAATCCAACTTCAAGGATTTCAAATCAGGAAATAGCTTGCGATTCATCAGTTCCTGAAGACCTTTCTCGCTCATGTGACCCAACCGCTGATGCCATAGATGAGAACCTTCTTCTGCTTTATCTGACACGATCGCTGCTTCACTAACTTGAGTACTTCCCTTGAGTCTATACAGGTTTCCAACCTTTTCAGCCTTCATAACAACCAAGGCTCCTTTCGAGACTTTCAGCACTCCATTCTGACCTGTAAACTTATAACCATGCGAACCCAAAACTCCCAAGGAAATCAAGTTTTTCTTTAGATTAGGTACATGCCTAACATCAGATAAGGTTTTAATTGTACCATCATACATTTTAATTTTCACATTTCCAATTCCAATAGTCTGACAAGATGCATTATTTCCCATGAAAACAGAATTACCATCTACAGTTTCATATGATGAAAACCAATTTCGGTGCGGACTCATATGATGAGAAGCACCAGAGTCTAATAGCCAATAGTCAGCATCTTGTGAGATATTACATACAGGGAGTGCTTCAGCAATTAAAACCTCATCATCCATACTTGAATCGACCTGATTTGCTTCCTTGTTGTTTTCTGCCTCCTTCCGTTTCCAGCAATCCTTTTTGAGATGTCCCAGTTTGTTGCAGTACCAGCATTTTGCTTTACTCTTCTTATCGCCCTTTGACTTCAATCTGGAAGAACCTCTTGTCTTCTCCCCCCGTTCCTTTGAGCGACCTCTAGCTACCATGGCTTCAGGTGCAGAAGTCTCAATGCTAGATTGTCTTCATACCTCTTCAGATAAGAGAGCACCCACGACAGATTCAAATTTTAATGAATCGGCAGTGCTCAAACTGACTGAGGTCACGAAGTGATCCCATGACTCAGGCAGGGAACACAACAAGGTTATTTCCTTGTCTTCTTCCTCCATCTTTACTTCCATATCGGACAACTGACAAATAAGCGTATTAAAAACATTCAAGTGATCTGCAATTTTCGTACCCTCCTTCATCCGAAGGCTGTACAGTTGTCTCTTTAAATAGATTTTGTTAGTCAAATATTTTGTCATATAGAGAGTTTCCAATTTCTTCCACAACCCTGCAGTTGTACTCTCTCCAACAATATTGAAGAGTACTTCGTCTGCCAAACATAACCGAACGGTACTGAGAGCTCGGGCATCCAAGTCCTCCCAGTCCGAGTTTGACATGCTTGCTGGTTTTTTAGTTACCCCGCCTAATTCCTTGTGCAACCCTTGTTGCACCAACAAATCCCTAACCTTCAGTTTCCACAGAGCAAAATTGTTTTTCCCGGTGAATTTCTCCACCTCAAATCTTGCGTTTGTCATTTTCGCCATTTCTCCCTCCTAGGGTTTCAGATTTCCCTTCTTCTAAAATTTCCCCTCTTCTTCTAGGGTTTCAAGATTTCCCTTTCTACTTCTAGGGTTTCAGATTTTTCTTTTCTTCTAATAGAAATAGGAAAAATTTCGATTTCTTCCCAAATCAATTCTGTAGTAACCCTTTTTTTCTTCTACTAAAAAAATACAATTTCAATCTTATTCTTTTCCACCTAAACGCCGGAGGAAATGAGCCGAGAGTTGTTCAAGAGAAATATTCAGATCCACTTTTTGGATATGTTGCTTTTTTAACCCCTGCCAAGTTAGATGTTGAAGACAGTTGCTGACCCAGCAACTGATCAACATGCATACCAGAATTACTTCAAGAGTCTAATTGAAGGTTGCGCATTCTTCAAGTTGGGTGGAAACCTGGTATTGATGGTGCCGTTTTGAATTATGTTCATGTAAATAGCTCTAGACAAACTATCTATGAAAAAAAGCTCTTGACAAACTATATCTCAACTTCTGGTTGAGTTTTTTCATACCTTGAAAATTAACACTGAACAATTATTCTTCACTAGATCTTTTGAATTGCCCCACTCTAAAGTGAAATAAATGGGCAACATCCTTAGATTTAGCATAACGATTTTGTTCTATGAATTTGGATTTTCCCAATATAATTCACCACATCACAGTATTTCTTCTTCAGTTTTGAGTATGTCTTAATACTCATAGCATCTCTGTGTAAAAGTACAAAAGCTAATAGACCAGCAGTTTAAATGTAAATTCGCCACAATAAAATTAAATGGAATTAGGTAGCTGCCTCAACCTTTTCTAACCAATGTGAATTTCAAAGAACAAGAAGCATGAACGAAACTTAAGCATGAATAAAACTTGGATGCGATTTTTTCTACATTTTAATTTGGAACAAGATCCCGGGAAAGGCCCTAGCCTTCTGTATATTACTTACATTGATAAGGTTGGCCTCAGGGCATTATTCTATGACAACCACTGCTAAATTACTTGTGAATCAATCTATTTTGAAAAGTAATGGCAATTTTCTGGCTGATAACAGAAGTGCTCAGATTTCAGCACGACCGAACTACGGGTTTCCTTGAAAATTTATGATTCTTGAAAAACTGGGTGCTTACGTGCCCTTGACTCAATGTGCTTCCCTGCCACAAGATGACGCTGATTCCAAGATCCAACTATATACTGCACATAAAACAAAATAATTTCTTATTTTTAAAGTTAATTAAACTATATAAATCATCATTTATTAGTATATATATTAATATCATTATAATTGCAACCCTCGAACTGCAAATTCAATTGTGGTAGACAAACAAATCCATGTAGGGCCGAAAGTAAATTTTTTAATACAAAGGAAGGCAATTGGATCAAACCCTTACCATGCCACATTAAGCCAAGAGCCTAACATTTACCCATATGATGTCCTCGAGATGAAGATTTGGAGGGATGAATGGAGCCATGAATTTGTTGCCGACAAAAATGGAGATTGTGGTTTCCTTGTTAACGAGATGAGAAAAAAAGTCATGGCTTAAGTAAACAAAAAAAAATGTAATGCGCTCCAACTCTTCGCATTCCCATCATGCCGAGGTGTCCATCAATAACTCAGACTAACTAATAAGCTTGGATCCAACAACATGGAATCCAGCATGGAAATATTTTGAGGAGAGGATTTTATGTTAAAATTGAAACATCTCATGGATAATTAAATTTAAAATTATATGATCTTTATATTCTATAAAATTCTTAAAGGACTTGTGTGAATCTCTAAACAAGCAATGATTAAGCCCAGAAGCTTATTCTACAACCCATTTTATGGATAATTAGAGTTAAAATTATATGGTCTTTATACTCTATAAAATTCTTAAAGGACTTGTGTGAATCTCTAAACAAGCAATGATTAAGCCTAGCAACTTATTCTACAACCCAATATGAAGGTGATGTGTATGTATGTTAGTCCTTTTTAAAATAAAATTAAAAAGTTCTCTAAATAGAAAAGTAACTTGGACAATAATGAATATATATATATATATATATATATATATATATATATATATATATATATAATTTTTCATATGACTTAATATAATTTCATGTAAAGTAATTAGAAGTAAAAAAACAAAATGTGAATGAACAATGAATGTGTAACAATGATTTTGAATTGTAACATTAAAGTATATTATGAAATAATTATGGATTGCTAAAAGTAATTGTGTTTAAAATATAGTTGATTTTATTGTGAAAGGAATTATGTGAATCTCCAAACATGTAATGGTTTATCCATGAATCTCAAAGTACATATGAAGTGAAATAATGAATGGATTTAAATTTTTGAAAGACAACGTGTAAGTATGCTAGTCAAGTGGAATATGATATTTTAACTCTATGTGAATCTCCAAATATGTAATGGTTCATCCATGAATCTCAAAGTACATATGAAGTGAAATAATGAATGGATTTAAATTTTTAAAAGACAATGTGTAGGTATGCTAATCAAGTGGGATATGATATTTTGACTCTACGGATAGTTGATGTGATAGCTTAATTTGCATGAAACATGATATCATTTTTTTTAGATTCGAGTTTGGATTTAGCCATCTTAGAGGTGCAAATAAATTGACATTAATGCACGAGGTTAAATGCAAGTTTACATGTTAGAGACTTCGAGATTTCTCCATATTACCTTAAAATTTTCTTGTAAATAAGAATATCTATTCTTTGATCTAATGAGATCAGAAAACACTCTTAAATAAATAAAATTGCATAAAATTTTTGTTTCTATCTTATATGTTGTTCTTTTTTACACTCTCACTTTACGGCGTTTCCTTTGTAACATGTGATACAATTGCTAGTATACAACTATTATTTTTAAAGATTTTTCTTTTCAATCTAACACTATCATTAAAAAAAGGTATCTTTACCTCAATTCGTCTAATCTAAACCTCTGGTTTATGGTGTCCACAAAATATATAAATATTTAGAAAAACATAAATAAGAAAAATAACAATAATCTAGATTTATAAATTACAAATTTTAAAAATATAAAACAAACATTTTTTCATATAATATACCATTTGCATTTTGTTCCGCATATTTAAACTAATATGCAAAGAGGGACCAGCTGCTATTTCCCACTTGTTTTACATAGCATCAACGTGAATCCATACAACCGTTTGTATGAATGATGATTAAACCAGTCGACAAATGTTTTCGTTGTTCGGCCCTTTAACCATTCTAATTTACATTTTCAAAAATATTTATAGAAATTTTTCATAATAATAATTATTATATGAATTTTTTAAACTACAACAATGTAAATTTTCAAAAATATTTACTAAATTTTTTCATAATCTTATTAGAATTTCTAGATTATTATGTGGGTTTTTCTTTTTTTTACTACAGCAATGTAAATTACTCATTGCAGAGTCTTCGTCTGACACACGCAACCGGAGACAAGGAATGAGGATTTCGTAACGAAAGCAACTAAGGGCACCACTAACCAGTCATATGTAAACGCGTAATATGCTGACGGTGACAGTTACAGGGACAAGATGTGCCCACCACGGACGTTTTTCCCAATGCGCTTCCTCCGATTGGTATTAGGTACGAGTACCACATCAAAACTTTTGTTTCCATCGCTGAAATTAGGGTTTCGAATCAAAATAGAGAAGATAAAATTTTGTTCCTGCTTTACTGAACAAAGAAAGAAAGAAAGAATTTTTAAAGTCCACGAGACTAAAAATAGCCTATGGGACAGATTGCTTCTCTATCTGACTCTTGTATTCGGCCCTTTTCCTGTGAAGTTTTACAATGACCACTCCAAGCTTATCGACCAACTCTTCGCTGAATAAATTATCCCAAGAATTAGCTGCCAGAATACCTGCATAGTTTTCCCTGGTGTCTTTGAAGGCCTCACATTCTAGAATGAAATGTTTTTCTGTTTCCACTTTTCCGGAGGAGCAAAAAATACATACTTTTTCTTCCCACATTTCTTTTGGCCTTTTCCAGCGCCCTGTTTCACGACGGAGTTGATGAGAATTAGTCCTTAATTGAGCAATAAGAATTTTAGATCTCCAAGAAATATTAGCCCCTATGTACGCCTTTTGTTGATGGTTATGCGTGGGGTTAAACTCTTCCATGTAGTACTTCTTCTTTCTCTCTAGCTCTTTCATCCAAGTATGTTTGTGGAATTTATCCATAACAAAAGTTTTTATCTCTTTACTATTTGTAGGACACATACTCAAGCAAATACCCCATTTACTAAACCATTTGTTATTTTGCCGCATCCAAGTCTTCTGTCTTTTGCACAATCTGTCACTAACCACAACCTTAGGCCATCTACCCTCTTCCATTTGCTCAATTTTTTTCAGATACCTTATGACTCGCACCATAGCAATTGCTTCAATAGGAGCAGCCCCTGTTTCACTTAGCAGGATGGCATAAGGAACTGCACTTTTAATTTTGAATTTGTTTGTAATCAAATGTTTCTGAATTTTTTCAATTTGTTTCCACTGCATCTTGGTTGTGCTGCTAGCCCACAGTTCACAACCGTAGAGAATCACCGGAATCACTAGAAGCCCAAAAAGAGTTAGAGTGGTTTTCCAGTCCCACAGCTCTGCCTCTCTACACCTTTTTTGAAGAGCATAAAATGCTTTCCAACCCCCTAAAGTTCTTTTCTTTCTACAACCATCCCAACTTAAATTTCTGTTGAAGTCAATTCTGAGGTATTTGTATTCTACAACTTCTTCTAGAATGCTGCCTTCAAAATAGAACTTATGTTGGTTATGCTTTCTTTTATTAGAGAAAACCACTACTTTCGTTTTGCTAATATTGACTTGCATCCCAACCCTTCTACAAAAATGCTCAAGGGAACGTAAATGCTCTTGCAAACCAAGAGCCGATTTAGCAATCAATATAAGGTCATCTGCGTACAAAAGAAGCCTGATAACGAACTTGCCCAAATGGATACCGTCACCCCCTTGCGAATTTAGCCGCTCTTCAAGCTTGTCAATATATAACCCAAAAAGCGTAGGAGACAATGGGCAACCTTGCTTGACCCCGATATCGCTTCTAAAACTTTTAGAAATGCCAGCTGAAGTTCTGATTTTGACTTTCACCTCTTCATACAACCTATGCACAGCTGCTCTCAAATGCTTGGGAACCCCGAGTTCCTCCATTCTGCCCCATAGCTTATCCCTAGGAACCATGTCAAAGGCTTTTCTGAAATCAACAAAGCAACAGAAAACTTCTTCCTTTTTTTCCCAAACTTTTTCAATGATGTGCCTTAAAGTTATACAATGATCAACTGTGGAATGTTTAGGTCTAAAACCCACTTTCCCTTTAGCAAGTTTATCTCTTTCTTCTGCCCACTTGCTGATTTTCTTTTCCAACATGCTTCCAAATAACTTTGCAAACAAGGGGTTTATAATTATGGTTCTATAGTTGGAGGGATTATTGACGTCACCACTCTTGAAAAGAGGTATTTCCATACTAGTTGTCCAATCTGTGGGGAACCCCTGCTGTAAGATGTTGTTAAAAATTTTTGTGATGTGAGGTGAAAGAATTTTTAAGCCCCACTTTAGATACTCTGCTTGGAGTTCATCTAAGTCTTTTGCTTTTCCAGCTCCCAACTTCTTGATACCCATCTCTACCTCTTGCACCGTGAAGAGTTTTGTGTCTGTGTTGACCAAGGGAGGAGGGTCAACCTTGGGATCCTGCTCATAAAGTTGTCTTGCATAGTCAAACCATTTAGCAGCTGTAATGTTGTTTTCAGTTTGCACCTTTTTCGATTGGAGCTCCTTCCAAAATAATTTGGGGTTATTTTTCCCGAGGAAGATTAGTTCTTCTCTCCTTGAAACCATGAAATCAGCTTTTTTATTTTTTACTGTCTGCTTGTAAGCTTTGAGCTTTATGCTATCCGTGTTTGATTCCTTCCACCTTCTCCTTGCCTTTTTGCATTCCTCGTCAAACCAAGCATTAACTGGAAAGCAATTTGTTTCAGACTTTTTAATTTTTTCTCTTTTGCACTCCGCAAGTGTGCTTTGAATTAAATGTGTTAATCTGTGACTATGAAGGCCTGAGCAAAACTTGCTACCTGAGAAAAATGAAATGATTGCATTTTTCTTTCAAGCAATTGATACAGATGGTAGCAGAACGGAGGAGTCTTTCGTTCGACGAAACGAAAGATGATGGGACAGCTCCTCCGGCGACTCTCCGGCCTTTCGAGATTCAGGTGGACTCGTTCAACTTCGATGGCGGACGGCTACCACTTCTCTTCCTCCGCTCCGCTCCGCTCCTCTCCCATCCGCCGCCTCCACTCACTTCCACTTCGTCATTAAAGATTTTACAGATGATATAGTAGTACATCAACTCATTAATGCAGTTCCGGCCTTTTTGAAATTTAAAATTTGAATTTTGAAAGTCCGTCGGAGCTCTTGATGAATACCGGAAGACCGCCTTTTTGGTTGTTGAAATGGAGCTGGAGCCGAGATGCATTCTGGAACACTTTTTCAAGATATCCATGTCCATTACAGCAAAGAATCTAACAAACCATTCATGGTTACGAAGCTGGCTCTGGCTCTGGTTCTGGAAAAGACTACGAAGTTGGCTCTAGCTATGGAGCTGGATCTGGCAGTGGCAATGGAGAATACGTTGCCAACAATGGTTACGATAAGGAAACTCCTTAACTTTTATACATTTGTCTATGTAGCGCGTGCCCTTGGAGTTCTGGATGAATCAGTGTCTCTTTTCCGTTAATAACAATTTAGCACGACATATCCAACCTTCAGCGCAGAAATATACTACAGTGGTGTTATTATTATTAAACATAGGTTAAATTTCTTGGCAAGCAGCAAATCCGGGAAGGATATGAACCTTTCTGTTGCTATTTTATTATTTAAAAATAAAATAAAATAAACTTTAAATGTTATTTTAAATGGTAATTTTTTTAAACAAAATAAGAAAGATATAATTTTAGTATATTTTTTTTATAATTTTATTGAAATGTTAAGTGTAAGTCCATGTTGTTTTGACATATAACAAATATTGACTTTTCATTTTTTTTTCTAATATATTGAAAAAATAAATTAAAAATATATATAAAAATAAGTGTAAATAATGCTTGCTCATTAAATGTAGTTTAATTCACATAAATTTAAACTTGACATTTCAAAAAACCTATAACAAAATAAGTCATATATAACTTTTATTTTATTAATTTAATTATTATTTGGCAAATCATTTTAAACTTTAAAATTTAAACCAAACAATGAATTGAAAATTGAAAATTTGATTTATGAGATTTAAAATGGTTGATAATAAGTTATTTTGATGTCAAATTTGTTGTTTTGGAATCTCTTATGAATATATAAAAATAAACAAACAAACAAAATATAATCTTCAAAATTACAAAATAGAATCCTCAAATAATTTTGAAGCAATCAAAATTACAAAATACAATTCTCAAATAATTTTGAAGCAAATGACAAATACATGGACATCAGGAGGATCAAAGTAAAAAAATGAATACTGAGGTATTAAAAGGTGTTAGGGGAGGATTGCTAAATAATAAAGTTGTAATTCCATAAATCTCACTAACATTCCTATTACTTTTATTCATAAATTTTATTTACACTCTTACTCATATTCATCCAATGAATCCCAAACATGGTACATAATTTAACAATGATGGAGTCCACTATCTTATTCTTCTTAAGTACCAAACAAGACCAAACAATTGAGATCATTCATGGAGCTAATAAAATAGTAGTATATCGGATCAAAAAGTCATACCAATGATAATCCCACGACGGATTAAACTATATATTGTATAAAAGAATGATATGGAAAAATAGATATTATAACTGAAAAAAGATGTTAAACATTAAAAAAAAAATTACCTAGAATCTGAAAAAAGAACTAAAGCACAATATTTAAATAGAGAAAAAAAAAATGAATGTAAGGTAAGAAAGAGATCATAATACTCCGGATGCGGATGATTAGATACGTTAAGGGGCCACTTGGCCTAAATCTGCTCCCAAGGCAACTCACTTGGGGTGGCCACATGGCCCCCCATGGCGCCTTTAATGCAGACTTCAATATGCCTCTGCGCTGGGCATTAATATCTCCTCACCGTCACCTTTACTGCCTTGAACAGTGTATTTGCTATCAAATGGATCATTTCGGCTCGAGCTCTCCAGATCGCTTCGGTTCTGTCAACCGACCTCTGCTGCCATTGCGCTCTCTCTGCCCGGGTGGTTGTGCTACGCCAGGTGAACGCACAACTACAGGTCGTCGGTGTTCTCTGCATTGTTGCCTGGAAACCATTCCGGGCTTCCACTACTCGCACAGTAACTTCTACCCTGCTAATTTCAATTTTCAAGTATCTCCTGTTATTGTTGGTCAATTTGCTCCTATTCTTGCAGCTCCCTCCAGTGTCTGGTCGGATTCTCCTGAGAATTTCACCATGCCTAGGCTCAGGCAGCGGATGACTTGCAGGAGGGGTGCCTCTCGGGGCAGATCCATGAGCGAACGACCTCCCCACAGCTCCAGTGATGATTTCTCCTCGGAGCCTTCTGAAAGGCGCTCAGCTCAGGTCAGTTTCTACCCTCCTGGTCTTTTCCATAGCAGCCATGCCACTGCGCCACCTTTGTCCCCGCCCCCGCTTCATGCTTCCGCAGCGCCACCTCTGTCCTCGCCCCCGCTTCACGCTTCCGCAGCCCCTCCTCGCCCTGGCAGTCATTTCCTGAGACAGTCTTCGCAACGAGCTGAGCTGCGCTTCGACTGTGCTTTTAATCGCCCTTCCATCACAACCTTCATTACGGTTATCCTGCGCGAAGAAGCTTCCTTTCATCCTCCTCCGCCTCTTGGTCCCTTGCAGGCTCCTTTAGCGCCCACTTCCGACCCTACTTCTGGTCCCAGACCTACTCCGTTCATGCCCTCTCCCGGCGTTCCCCTTGCCCCTGCCCCTTCCTCCTCGGAACCTTTTCATTTGCAGATGGAAGTGGACCTGTCAGGCGAATAAGGCGCCAAGAATGTTGAAGCAGAACCAGAAGATCCTTATGGTTGCAGAATTGAAGAGGAGCAACCTGCTCCAAATTAATTGCTTTCTCTCCTATATGTCCAGATTCAGTATGAACTCTGCTCTAGACTTTTTTGCAAGATTTTTGGTTTCTATGATGATATATAGCAGTCACAACTGCTTGCCTATTTTGTTTTTCTCTAGCTTTATTATGCTGAATGTAGTTGACTCTTCGCCGGTTTCCCAGTTCATGGGCGGTGTAACTACTTTCAAAAGAACTGGTTTCCCGTCATGGGCAGTTCCATATTTAGACAGAACTTGGATATCAAGCCCGGTTTCAAGCTTCCTCAGATGAACCGTGGCAGTGTTGTAATTTTATGTTCATAATAGAATTAGTGCAATTCAGCAAAAAAGAAGAAGAAGAGAGATCATAATATGTGATGTCGTAATAGAATGGCTTGGTTTTCATTGATAAGACATAAGCATTTTATATATTTACATAGTAACACGTTTTATTCTTTTATAAGGTTAATGGATTTAACTTAAAGATGTATATATATTAAAGTTGAAGAAAATATTATTTATTAAGATTGGATTACTAAATTATTTTTCATTTAATTTAAATGTTTTTAGAGCCAAAAAATTAAAGGAATTGGATCGCAATAAATTTTTTATCAATGAGTCCTAGTTTGTTAAATTATAGTTTTGAATCTTTAGAAGTTATTTTTAGGCATTTTCTAAATTTTATTGGCGTGAATTATTTTATTGGGGTGAAAAATTCATTCTTTCACTAAGCTTTATGATGATACCATGCACTTAGATACATTTCCAACATCACAATAAATACCCCAAACAAATATCATATCACTAAGGAAAAGGGGTTCAATTCCATTCTAATGAATTTTGTTCCTCAGTTGAGTAGAGTAGCTCTTAGTTAATAGAGATGGGAAAGAAGAGAGAGGTTTTTTTGTTTTATAGAATCCCACTAGCTCATGTTCATCATTGAGGATGGAAGTGAATCTTGTAATGTAATTGTCTCTCCATGACCCCCTTTTCAAATTATAGAAGATGTTAATATTAAATCCTATATAAGCCTCATGTAACCTTAGAACCCATTATTAAGTCTTAGATATTGAATTATTACATTTATGTTGTTATATTTTTATGGACACTAGAACCTAGCGTGGTCACATTTTATTATAATTATACCCTTTGTCTCCTATATGTATACGAAGGAGACCTAGAACGAGAATCATAAATTCTTGTCTTGTACATTCTATTCATTATAAAAGGAAGCTTCCTCCTCAAGGAGGACTGTAATTAGTGGTTTCTTATCATTCTTAAGGCACAAGGTTCATAACATTTGGTATCAGAACTCATGATCCTAGGGTTTTCGTGCTTCAAATAGGCCATCCTGACATTTTCACTATAAATTCTTTTCTGAGAGGTTTCAAATGGTGAAACATAAAGAGTATTAAGGTAAAATCTTAGGTAACATCTCAATCAAATTTTAGATATTGGCTCACTATATTTTCAGAGATATGTTCTATTGAAGTTAGACTTCCTAAATGCTCTTGAAATTAGTTTCAAACAAGTAATTTTTGACATTTTCACTATAACTTTTTTTCCTGGGAGGTTTTTGACAATGATACTTGGACTATATTGAGGAGAATATTGGTGAATATTTGGCTCAAAATTGACATCTTGGTTCTCTATAATTTCAAATATATACTCTAAAGAAATTATCTTTCTTGAATGTTTCTAACATCAATTTCAAACAAAACAATTTGTCATTTTTTGCAATAATTTTTTTTTTAAAGATTTCACATGGTGAAACTTGGATCATATTAAGGAGAAATATTATGGAATAACTTGTTCAAATTTTAGAGATTGGTTCATTATAACTTTGGATTTTATACAATGTGGAAGTTAGTGTTCTTGAACATCCTAATATAAACTTTAAACACCTTAACGTGGTACTTTTGGTATAACTTCTTTTCTAGGAATTTTCAAACTATGAAATTTTCAAATACCCCAAGGAACATACAAAAGTACCTCAAGTAAAACTTTCAAAATTACGTTTGAAGAATTGGACATGTGGCATGCTATCGATGTTTTATCATGGGAAGAGGCAAAAAATGAACAAGTTTTGTGAAAGTTACCATAAATTTCACTTGTCAAATCAATTCTGGTTACACCTATGAAATTACAAAAAATACATGTCAGAGTATTATAGAACAAAGTTTTAAATTCATAAGGGTTCAAATCTCGAAGGTATATCACGAAAAAGTCCAAACATTCAAATATTCTCCAAATTTAAGATTTTAAAGGTATGTAACTTACAAGTTACAAGTGACCTTACTTTTGGTTAGAAGATCCAATCATTTTTTGTTAGATGTCATAAAGAGGAGTATTATTATCATTTTCCAACATGCCTCCTATTGCCTCAAAATCTGGTAGTCCTTGTGAGAAGCCTCACATGGCTAAGGTTAGACATTGTTGCAACAATGGAGATTTCCACTATCACATCAAGAATCTTCCTCCTTTTTAATGGAATTGCACCACAAGGTAGGCTTCCCAATTATCACCTAAAATTTATTCTACATTACATGGTTCAAGGTGATATAGATACATGCTAATTGGAGACACTTTCTAATGGAAAAAGGAAAAATAATTCTAGAAGAGGAGTAGTGTATCATACACCAAGTCTAGAGATGTCACATATGGCCTAGGGATTCTAGATGTGCAGTAACAAAGGAGTTCCTAGGAATTCGTGCAACAAAAAGGAGATTAATTAAATATAAAATAAACAAAGTAATAAGGAAAATCCTAAAATTATGCTTTAATATGTAGCCCTAGCTAGGATTATGGTTTTCTAAGGCACAAAATGCTTAGACAAAGATGATGTCAACCCTTATAGGGTAAATTCAACCATGTAAAAGTCTAGATTTTGAACTAAAAGGATCACCAAGGTTAAACACAATTTTATTTTTTCAATTTTCATCTACAAAATCCCTAATTGAATTTATCATACAAAATTACCCTAGTAGCTTTCGTTGAAAGGATTAGAAAATAAAATAGGGGAAATGTATTTAAGTTTTCAAAGTTTTTGATCAACACCAAGGTTGTAAGTGCCTAATCCTACTTGGGGGTTGGATCCATTAGGTTCAATTCAAGAGATAATGGTAAATTTCTTGGAGTAATGGTGAAAACCTCTTGTTCTCACTTGTAAAGAACCTAACTATATTTTTTTTTACGGGAAAATGAAATAGGGGAAGCTCTCTAGGAGGTCCCCTATGGATTTCAAAGAAGAGATACTTAACATGCAAAAATCAACCAGGATTTTCTATAAATAACCAATATTTTCCGTAAATAATTTATATTTAGACATGGAATGAGAAGACTCTAGAAATAATAAATTACATGTAAAACAATGAAAAAACTTCAGTAAAACTGAAAAATTATTCCATTAAAACACCTTCTTTCAATCCCAAAAACACATCTCCATGAAAAAACTAGTTGTTAATGGAAAGAGTACCATAAAGATCTTATCTCCATAAGTAGTAAGTTAGGTAAAGGCTAAGTTGAGCTCTCAAAAAGAGGTTGAAACCTAATTGTGATGATGGAAAATGACGAGTGATCCTTTAATTATATGAGGTTTATCCCTCTTAATCATTAACCTAAAATCCATATAACAACTTTTGTTTTGAGTATAAATGAAAAAAATGGATCACAAGTGAACCCAATAGCTCATCACAATAAAAATAACTCATAAAATCCTGCATGTGTGGGTGGAAAATCCCTTATAGCACGACATCTTGCCCTTTTTGGAAATAAATGCATGAAAATACATTCAATGGGATAGGTGGATCTCCCATCACCATAATCAACTCGATTATTGAGGGGAGAACTTTAATAAATAATGAAAATGTCTCCAAGTGTCAAAACCCTACTTTGGGTGGCCTACATCACCTTCAAGGAGGCTAGACGTATGACATAGCACACATTCTCGCAACCAATGGGTGTCCAAGTGGTAGTAAAATCTCTACATTGTCAACTTGAGGATGAAAATCATCATGTAGACTCCACATCAAGTCATACCCACCAAACAATACCAAGGCTAATCTAGGGGAATTTTGGGTCTTTTGGGCACGTTACTCACAAAAAGTGGGTGACCCATAAGAGAAACGTTTCTCCTCTTCATCTCTTCCAACTTGTAGCTTGTAGCCCCTGAGAACCACCTTGTAGCCGATGTGATGTGTCGATCATATCTCCCCCAGCTACATCAGTCATATTTTTTTCTCACTCATTTGTCAAGAGCACATGTTGGAAGGTGGGTTTATGATCAAAAGGTACATTATTCATTTTGCAATCGAGTGCTTATGTTTATTTGTATCTTGGAATTTTGACATGGATTATTTGATAACTTTAAAGAAAGAATGGAATTTGTTGTGATATTTTTCCCTCACCTTAAATGGTGGTGAAATTTTATTTGCAGGTCTTGGGACCACTTCTCAAACATTATTTCTTACAACGGATTTGTATTCCTCCACCATTGCATCAACACATACAGGTTTCTCTACTAATTCCTCTAAAGGGGATGGCTTAGTATCTACAAGCTTAGTCATAAAATACTTGTATTTATTGTATTGATAAGGTGATCATCTCTTCCTATGCTGATTTGAAGGAGCACCCAAATTCTCCCTCACATCCTACATAAGTTTCTTAGTTTCCCTAGTCCTTTTCCTACCTTCTCTAGACGGTTCTGCTTGAGTGGTGGTATCCACTCCTTTATCCTCAATTTGTGCCTTCTCCAAAAATTCCTAAGCTTCCTCCTTTGGAGCTAAAATATTCTCTTCTAGTGGGATATGAATCTTCCTATCAAGATAGCATCGCATCGGTTTCTCCTCATCAAAATTAACATCCCTTTGTAAAACTATAATTCTGAGGGATGTTAGTTACACACGGTAGTTGTGGGGGGTTTCTGTGTATCCCAAAAATACCCCCAACTCTATTGTCGGCTCTATATTGTTCCTTGAATATTTGGAGACATGGGAGTATACAGAGGCTCTAAAATTCCTATAGTGCGACACATCCAGATTTCTCCTTGAGAAAGCTTCGTTCGGTGTAATCATGCCAAAAATCTGATGTGGACTTCGGTTCTGCAAATAGACTTATGGGTTTCATGCTTCTGCCCATAAGCGTAGAGGTTTGCCTTGGTAATGCGAGATCGACCTTGCTGCTCCCACAATGCTATGGTTCTTTCTCTCAGCCATCCCACTTTGCTGTGGGGTGTTGTCAACTCTCGTTAAATTCCTTCTTATTCACCTCCATTATCTCTATTTACAGCCTTCACCTTCTTTCTAATTTCTTTCTCAACCAGTTCTTAGAATTATACAAACTTGGAGAATGTCTCGTCTTTCTTCCGCATGAAGAATATCCATCACTTCCATGAGAAGTCATCAATAAAAATGACAATTTTTTTGTGTCTAGAAGTGGAGGTTGTTGAGAAAGGTATACACATTTCAAATTGGATAATTTCTTGGACTGCATGTGCCTTACTATCTCGATCATGAAAAGTGGATTTTGTGTACTTCCCCAAAGTACATCCTTTGCATACATGCTGCTACTCAAGTGCTCCTTTGGGGAGGCCCCTCCTAGCCATGGAATGAATTTCATCAAACGTGTCACAAAAATTTCATCTACAAGTTTACACAATATATTTAAGCATAGGTGTCTCTTAATTATTTGAGAATCACTAAGAAGCATTGCTCCCCTACATCATAAGCTGCAATACAATATATTTTACCATATATACATTGTGTATTCATTTACAAGTAAAAACATTATTAGATCCATACATCATCACTAATCAAATACATGCTTATAACCAACACAATAAAAATATAAATACAATGGATACAACATCCATACATAAACTAATACATTTGCATACCAAATACTAGAGGAATGAGATATTCATTACTGAATGTAAAAACCAACCAGAGATGGGACTTTCACATTCCACCTAACCATAGATTGGTTGAGCAACGTATCTCTTTAGTGAATCACCCCTGTGCCATATTCCAAGCATGAATGTGGGATCTCATCAAACACATCAATCACAATCAGTTGAGGGCTTCCAAAGACCAAACCGCTTGAACCCTCAACTAGTGATTCCACCTCACGGTCAGACATCAAAACCATCATGGATTGGTCTCTATCCAAGCTAATCCATGGATCCATAGTGTTTTTTCAAACTAAGGCTTCCATGATTAGTAGCACAACCCCAACTGTTATAGAGCTTGCAGAGTGTTTGTCCAACGAGGGCTTCCAAGACTACTAGCTCAACCACAGTTGTTTTCGAGCTCTAGAGTGTTTGTCCAACCAAGGCTCCAAGACTTTTAACTCAACCCAACAACTGTTTGTCGGGATCCAAAGCGTTTTTCCAACTAGGGCTTCCAGGACTAGTAACTCAACCCACAGTTGTCTGTCGAGATCTAGAGAATTTTTCCAAACAAGGCTTCCAGGAACTAATAAATCAACCCACAACTAAAGGAATCATGAGAAACAACCAGGGAAAAAAAATCAATGGAAATAACTCCACAACATCATGGCTATTAAGGAAATGGCAAGGCTAGTAAAATCCACTGCATGCCAAAACTAGTGAGGAGAACATACGCGCAACTCGGTACCTGCACTTAGAACCTACTATAGATGTTGATCACGATATACTCTTGTGATTTCCTTCTCTTCCTTTTATTTCTTGCTCCAAATCACCAAGTATTCACACTCTCTAAGTGTGCTCCAAGAAAACTCTAAGTATCTAGTGGGATTATCATTTGTATGAATTGTTGATCCGATATACTACTATTTTATTAGCTCCATGAACGATCTCAATTGTTTGGTCTTGTTTGGTACTTAAGAAGAATAAGATAGTGGACTCCATCATTGTTAAATTATGTACCATGTTTGGGATTCATTCGATGAATATGAGTAAGAGTGTTAATAAAATTTATGAATAAAAGTAATAGGAACAAAATTTATGAGCTAGTGGGATTCTATAAAACAAAAAACCTCTCTCTTCTTTCCCATCTCTATTAACTAAGAGCTACTCTACTCAATTGAGGAACAAAATTCATTAGAATGGAATCAAACCCCTTTTCCTTGTGGTGGTTTGGTTATAACACAGTCCAAACACCAACTAGGAATTAAATTTGTAATTTAACTATCAATATGAGTCATCATTTGGCTCTCCTAAAGTATTCTTCATCATGGTGACATGGCTAGCTCATTTTCCATAATTAATGGGGTTGATGTGGGATTTTCTTAAATCATGGTAGAAAATATGGGAAAATCAACTTTCAAGGGGCATGATATTTGTTTGGGGTATTTATTGTGATGTTGGAAATGTATCTAAGTGTATAGTATCATCATAAAGCTTAGTGAAAGAATGACTTTTTCACCCCAATAAAATAATTCATCCCAATAAAATTTAGAAAATGCCTAAAAATAACTTCGAAAGATTCAAAACTATAATTTAACAAACTAGGACTCATTGATAAAAAATTTATTGCGATCCAATTCCTTCAATTTTTTCGCTCTTAAAACATTTAAATTAAATGAAAAATAATTTAGTAATCCAATCTTAATAAATAATATTTTCTTCAACTTTAATATATATACATCTTTAAGTTAAATCCATTAACCTTATAATAGAATAAAACATGTTACTATGTAAATATATAAAATTCTTATGTCTTATCAATGAAAACCAAGCCATTCTATTACGAGATCACATATTATGATCTCTTTCTTACCTTACATTCATTTTTTTTTCTCTATTTCAATATTGTGCTTTAGTTCTTTTTTCAAATTCTAGGTAATTTTTTTTTAATGTTTAACATATTTTTTCAGTTATAATATCTATTTTTCCATATCATTCTTTTATATAATATATAGTTTAATCCGTCGTATCTAGTGGGATTATCATTGGTATGACTTTTTGATCCGAGATACTACTATTTTATTAGCTCCATGAATGATCTCAATTGTTTGGTCTTGTTTGGTACTTAAGAAGAATACGATAGTGGACTCCATCATTGTTAAATTCTGTACCATGTTTGGGATTCATTGGATGAATATGAGTAAGAGTGTTAATAAAATTTATGAATAAAAGTAATAGGAATGTTAGTGAGATTTATGGAATTACAACTTTATTATTTAGCAATCCTCCCCTAACACCTTTTAATACCTCAGTATTCATTTTTTTACTCTGATCCTCCTGCCGTCCATGTATTTGTCATTTGCTTCAAAATTATTTGAGGATTGTATTTTGTAATTTTGATTGCTTCAAAATTATTTGAGGATTGTAATTTGTAATTTTGAGGATTACATTTTGTAATTTTGATTGCTTCAAAATTATTTGAGGATTCTATTTTGTAATTTTGAAGATTATATTTTGTTTGTTTGTTTATTTTTATATATTCATAAAAGATTCCAAACCAACAAATTTGACATCAAAATAGCTTATTATCAACTATTTTAAATCTCATAAATCAAATTTTCAATTTTAAATTCATTGTTTGGTTTAAATTTTAAATTTAATATAATTTAAAAATAAATATGTATAATTATATGAAAATTTTAAAGTTTAAAATGATTTGCCAAATAATAATTAAATTAATAAAATAAAATTTATATATGACTTATTTTGTTATAGGTTTTTTGAAATGTTAAGTTTAAATTTATGTGAATTAAACTACATTTAATGAGCAAGCATTATTTACACCTATTTTTATATTTTTTTTTAAATTTTTTTTTCAATATATTAGAAAAAAAAATAAAAAGTCAATATTTGTTATATGTCAAAACAACATGGACTTAAACTTAACATTTCAATAAAATTATAAAAAAAATATACTAAAATTATATCTTTCTTATTTTGTTTAAAAAAATTACCATTTAAAATAACATTTAAAGTTTATTTTATTTTATTTTTAAATAATTTTTTAAGACGTATTTTTTCTCATAAAACCCTCTTAAACTTAAAACATATTTTTTTCTCACAAAACCCTTTTAAACTTTGAAATTTCCATAATACATTTTATCAAAATGAAACAACATATACCTACACTTAACTGTAAATAAAACTATCAAAAAATAAACTAAAAATATAATTAAAAATATATTTCGTTTATTTTCTTTAAAAAAAATTACTATTTAAAACAATATCATTGCCACTACAATAATTCTTAAATAAAAAATTAATATTGTAAATACTCTTTTTCCTCATAACCATCTCAAACTTTAAAATTCCCATAATACATTTTATCAAATTGAGCTGATATAAGCTGAACTATCTCAGGCGAGCGCTTCACAATATCAAAATTTCAATAAGGAATCCAAATCTTCATTACAAATTCAGGAATGCAAAACATTTCTGAACAAGAATTATACGAAATATTAGTTAAGATACTTGTAACCAATGATAAAAGTGGTTGTTTTTAAAAAGGAGTAAACAACATTGAAGTGGCTGCTGGCTGATGCATTGGTCGCATTATAGCAACCGAAAGGTTCATATCCTTCCCAGATTTGGTGCTTGCCAAGAACTTTAACCTATCTCTAATAATAATAAGGCAACTGTAGTAAAAGTGGCTATTTTTAAAAAGGAGTAAACAACATTGAAGTGGCTGCTGGTTGATGCATTGGTCGCATTATAGCAACCGAAAGGTTCATATCCTTCCCGGATTTGCTTCTTGCCAAGAACTTTAACCTATGTTTAATAATAATAACACAACTGTAGTATATTTCTTCTTTAGGCGCTGAAGGTTGGATACGTCGTGCTAAATTTTTATTAACGGAAAAGAGACACAGATTCATCCAGAACTCCAAGGGCACGCGCTACAGAGACAAATTTATAAAAGTTAAGGAGTTTCCTTATCGTAACCATTGTTGGAAACGTATTCTCCATTGCCACTTCCAGACCCAGCTCCATAGCTAGAACCAGCTTCGTAGTCTTTACCAGAACCAGAGCCAGAGCCAGCTTCGTAACCATGAATGGTTTGTTAGATTCTTTGCTATAATGGACATGGATATCTTGAAAAAGTGTTCCAGAATGCATCTCGGCTCCAGCTCCATATCAACAACCAAAAAGGCGGTCTTCCAGTATTCATCAAGAGCTCCGACAGACTTTCAAAATTCAAATTTTAAATTTCAAAAAGGGCGGAATTGCATTAATGAGTTGATGTACGACCATATCATCTGTAAAAATTTTAATGACGAAGTGGGAGTGAGTGGAGGCGGCGGATGGGAGAGGAGCGGACGAAGAGAAGTGGCAGCCGTCCGCCATCGAAGTTGAACGAGTCCACCTGAATCTCGAAAGGCCGGAGAGTCGCCGGAGGAGCTATCCCATCATCTTTCATTTCGTCGAATGAAAGACTCCTCCGTTCTACTACCATCTGTATCAATTTCTTGAAAGAAAAATGCAATCATTTCGTTTTGCTTAGGTAGCAAGTTTCCTCTTCTAATTTGTTCAGTAAAGCAGGAACAAAATTTTATCTTCTCTATTTTGATTCGAAACCCTAATTTCAGCGATGGAAACGAAAGTTTTGATGTGGTACTCGTACCTAATACCAATCAGGGCGAGCCTTATTTCAGCTGCCATAGGCCCATTAATGCGGCCCAGGCAGCTGATGCCCACCGTCCGATTAAAAGTGTAGACCATCGTGTGGCGGGCATCAGCTGCCTGGGCCGCATTAATGGGCTTATGGCAGCTGAAATAAGGCTCGCCTACCAATTAGAGGAAGCGCATTGGGAAAAACGTCTGTGGTGGGCACATCTTGTCCCTGTAACTATCACCGTCAGCATATTATGCGTTTACATATGACTGGTTAGTGCTGCCCTTAGTTGCTTTCGTTACGAAATCCTCATTCCTTGTCTCCGGTTGCGTGTATCAGACGAAGACTCTGCAATGAGTAATTTATATTGCCGTAGTAAAAAAAAAAACCCAGATAATAATCTAGAAATTCTAATAAGATTATGAAAATTTTTAGTAAATATTTTTGAAAAATTTACATTGTTGTAATTTAAAAAATTTCAGTAAATATTTTTGAAAAATTTACATTTTTGTAATTTAAAAAATTCATATAATAATAATTTTGAAATTTTAATAAGATTATGAAAAATTTCTATAAATATTTTTGAAAATGTGAGTTAGAATGGTTAAAGGGCTGAACAACGAAAACGGTTGTCGACTGGTTTAATCATCATTCATACAAACAGTTGTATGGATTCACGTTGATGCTATGTAAAACAAGTGGGAAATAGTAGCTGGTCCCTCTCTGCTGTTAGTTTAAATATGCGGAACAAAATGCAAATGGTATATTATATGAAAAAATGTTTGTTTTATATTTTTAAAATTTGTAATTTACAAATCTAAATTATCGTTATTTTTCTTATTTATGTTTTTATAAATATCTATATATTCTATGGACATCGTAAACCAGAGGTTTAGATTAGACGAATTGAGGTGAAGATACTTTTTTTAATGATAGTGTTAGATTGAAAAGAAAAATCTTTAAAAATAATAGTTGTATACTAGCAATTGTACCACATGTTGCAAAGGAAAGGAATCATTTCTTGTATCAACTTTGTCAAACCTTCCATGTCTACTTTTAGATCATTCTTCATGTTTTCCATGTTGTCTTTCTTTTTTTCTTCCATGTCCTCCATCTTAGCTTCCACGCCATCCATCTTAGCTTCCACGCCTTTCTTCAAACCATCCATATTATTCTTCAAACCATCCATCTTCGCTTCCATGCCTTTCTTCAAAACTTCCATTTCATTTTTTGTTTCTCTTTGCGAGAGTGAAATTTCGTGCACTTGCTCTTGTAATTTTGATAGATCATGTTGCAATTCTTCATCTTCATGAGTCATAGTAGAGTATTATGAGGGCTTAATGGGTGTTGAATTCTTTTTAGGAGGAATTTTAGAACCCAATACTGAAATATATGCTCAATAGGCCCTTGGAATCACTTCAAACTGATTTTTTACACAAGACTTATGCAATTCGGAAAAAAAAATACACACATTATTCTTGCTTTTGAGGAGCTCAATATAGAAGTTGAATTATCTCTATGATTTCAGATCTTCAATATCTGAAATTAGGCCCTAATGTAGCCCTTTGAATCCTCTTTAGAATTCCACAGGTCTGACCTGATTTGGATTCTTCAAGACAAAGTTATGTCCAATCTCCCACAATGACCTAATTATGGACTAGTTCAGTAGAGAAAAGTTGTACGACTTTCCACGTGTCACTGTTTCCTCCTTCGGCTCTGAAATTGATAGACAGGAAACTACAGTCCGTGTAATTGCTATCACTCTTTACAGAATTCCAATCCAATGCTCAGAGAGAGAGTTATGAATATTTTCCCACGATCACCTCTTTGAGAAGAAATTCGGGAGCCTGAAAAATCTCTAACTTCCACAGGTCCTACCTCCCACAATAATGCGAATCAATCTATGAAACTTTTCCACGACATTCCTTAGAACTTTGGCTTCTCTATGTGAAAATTGCAACTTCTGAAACCTCGTATAAAAAATGTTATAGCGAAAATTCCGCGATGACCTGTTTAGGTTAAATTCAGGAGCTTGCAAAACGCCCTAACTTCCACAAATCATATCTCTGAAACTATTGCAAACCAAGCTCTAAAATTTTGCGGTGATGTTCCTCGGGATTTCGGCTTCCCGCTGTAAAAATATCAGCTTTTGAACCTTTGTAGAAAAAATTTTATAGCGAAAATTCCACGATGACCTATTTGGAGAAGTGAAACCCTAGAATCCAAAGCTCTGATACCAAATGTTATGAAGCTAGCTCCAAAAATAGAAGAAAAGAGAGATCAACGCCTTAGAAATCAACCACTTTGAGGGGGAAACCTCCAATACATCACATAAATGAACAATTCTTGGATGCTACAAATGGCTAAAACCTCCTTATATATATATATATATAGGAGTCCATGGGGCCACAATATAATCCTAGCCGACCTAACAATAATAATTTAAGGGCACAATAATAACAATATTGGGGTTACAGGGGCACAACAATAACAATAAGGGGGCTATACTAATAACAATAAGGGACTAAACTAGTAATATAGGGACCTAACATGGAGGGAAGCACTGAGAGAGTGTTACATCATCACCAAGTCATATCAAGCACATATATGCGCTCAGCCTTGCACAAGACCATCTACAACCATATCAAACATGGGGGTCTGCTACACCCTGCTACGAATTTGCTCTAAAATTGACAGTTTTAGTCATAATTTTCAAAAGATTTTTCATACCAAATGGAGCCGAATTTCAAAAAATGAAAATAGGTTTTTGTCAAGAATGGGGCATAACAAAAACTTCCTTCATTTTCTCCACAGGTGTCATCTATTGGGAGATTCAAATGCATCTTTAAAGCCTATTTTTGAGATTGTGAAATTTATTGTCTTAGACATGATTTTGGGAACAAAGTATGAGGAGTCGGGGAATAATTTGAGGAAAATGAGAGAGGCTTTTCTCATAAACAAGTTCATATAAAAAAACCTCTCTCATTTGTTACACAGGTGTTATAGTTTGGGAGTTATGGGGGTCACTTTGGGACCTAGTGTTCACGATTTTTCCAAGTCAGATTAGTGCACAATCTAACTTTTGTTGCACAACTATATCAAATAGCCTTATTTTTGAATTTTGACATTTTGAGAACTTCTATAATTATTTCAGTGATCATAATAGGATGTTAGTGTATCAAGATAGGTATGGACATATGGATAAGCATTATTTTCTGAATATTGATGTTGCCAAGTTTTTTGTCAAGGTTTTTTTATGATGTTTCTAAGATTGAGTTTGTCCTAGTCTCCTTAGCTGATAGGAGATACATAATTGTATCTATTCTCTTATTTTTCATGCAAGAAAACTTTCCTAGTTGTATTTAAATAAAACAGGATATGAAAAAAGGGTTCTAATTGGGAGAAAAGAGGCATGTGTATGTGCTTTTATTTTATGAAATTAATCAAGTTGTTTGGATCAGAAGTACGAGACTTTGGCCTCAAAAATTTCCGTGATGATGTTTTCCAGTTCGTATTCTCTTATGGTGTATGTGTTTCCTTCTCATGAGTTAATTCATATTAATGTATTGTCTTATAATATTTGAATAAGTGTATATGATACATAATTCATCCATGTTTGATGTTATGTTTCACATGTTTAAATATTTGTACCCATTCCCTCTAAAGATGCATTTGGAATTCACCTTTTTTTAGGTGCTCCATTGTAGTGTATTGTAATTCTTTATTCTACTTTCAGTTCAATATGATTTTATGACTAAGAAAAAATTTTCTACCTTGAATTTGAGTAACCTTTGTTCCACTAACCAAGTATCTAAAATACTTTGATTGGACTTCAGATCACTTGAATCAATGCCCAATGTATTTCTCTCTGCCCTGCCACCACACGTATAAAGTATGTTATTTTTCAAAGATCTAGCCATTATTCTTCATTGAAACCAATATTTAGTGATTGAGTTGAAAGAGAGATCCCTCTCTGGGGTTGGAAGGGCTAGTTTCAAATTCCACAAGTGGTTTGTGGTTACCCCTGTGATCCTTTTTGCAACCTAGAGGTTAATTTCATGGTGCTAACATTTTGGTGCTATTTTTGGGGAGCGAAAGGTTT
This sequence comes from Pinus albicaulis, assembly GCA_034641835.2. NCBI lineage: Eukaryota > Viridiplantae > Streptophyta > Pinopsida > Pinales > Pinaceae > Pinus > Pinus albicaulis. The sequence continues at coordinate 1,338,038,564 of CM076572.1, forward strand.
CATCTTCCCCGGGAAAGATCTTTAGAGTTTAGATTGGATTGCTGATGGTGGAAAACAATCAGACATAAGAATTTTGCATCATTCACTTGGCGACTCCAAACAAGTTTCAACCTGATTTGAAGACTCCAATGGCAGCAGGATCCAGGAATCAAGATGGTTTCTCAATTTATAAGGTATGCTCCCATGAATCGAGATCATATTCGAGGCTTTCCAAACTGCATGCCTTGTGTATATTTCTAGACTTATCTACCAATATTCAAAGATGAGGATTGAGAAGATGCTACTCTGCATCTGGTTAAATTTCACATGCATGCACGCAATCTAAGGGTTCAATTTCATAAATATTGTCTAATGAAGATGTTCCTGGATACTCTCGAAGGAAAAGTGAGATCTTGGTATGAAGGTTTTCCATCTGATATTATTCATTCTCTTAAATATTTTCATTCAACATTTTTTGAAAAATGTAGAGAATCTCATCCTTCTTTGTCATTGTGTTGGGCACTAAGTTGTTCTTAAAGAATCAACTCGAACCTCTATACATTCATTTGTCAACTTGGGATTTCGTATTTTTATTGCAAGGTTGCCAACATAGTTAGTGCAAGAATAGTGTTAAAATTACTTTGGATCTAAGTAAAACTAATCGAAATCAAAGACTGAAAGAATACTAGTTTCTATCTTTAAATCATAACCAAACCGATAAAAGAGATAAATCGTTGCATTCTTATGCATTAATCATAAATGAATTCAGTTTGTTTCTTAGGAAATGATAACAATGATAAGTGAATTGAAATGCATCTATCGGAAAACCATTAAATTATCTGAAGCTAGCAATCCTTACTTTGTTGCGGTAAACAACAACAAAAAATAATGTTGTAAAGGAAACCTTGTCTAATCGCTATTCATTTCAATTACTCGTAAATACTGACAGTAATTCTAACAAATGGTAAATCATGAAAAGGGTCACTAAATAATTCAAGAGTTGAGAGTAAGAAGAGATCATGATACATAAAAGATAGTGATTGTTCCAAGATTGGGCCCACGATCTCTGGAATTTAACCATCTTGAAGTGAACTCAATACACTAAATTAAAACCAAGCCGCCAAAATATTCATTAATATGCAACAGTGAATCACAAGAAAGTTTGTGAAAACTTAAGACAATTTGTTTCTTCCATCACCTTTTACAACTGAAGAGAATAATTAACCCCTTTTACTGGATTTTAATCGTGTTCTTATATTACAACATAATTCTAAATTTAAAATAATAAAGCTATCCCAAGAATCTAAATATTCTCAAGATGCTTAATTCAAGCTATAAAATCTCTAACATCCTTCCAAAATAAAAAATTATGTCCTTTCTTTGACTATCCCGTGCATACGAGGCATGAATCCTTGGTCAGCACGTCGCAAATATCCCAACAGTTTATTTATGGCTCGGTTTTCCTTAGTGATTCAGGGAAAAACAATCAACATCAAATATTTCCTACCCATATATTAACCCAAATCATGAGTTAATGACATATTTAATATTCAAATTGATTGATTAATAAGGAAAAATATCAAGACAGTTATTAACTCATTTCTAGAACTCCTTAACTTTCAAATTATTATAATATAAGCTCAAAAATCTTGAAATAAAAACTATCAACTAAGGAAATAAGGTGAAGAATTTTACCAATTCCAAGGCCCAACATCACCCCCCAAATTACCTTTTTGCATGGCCTCATGCAAAGAGATGGCTGACATGCAGTAGGGTTAAGGAGTAGGTTGGGTAAGAATGTTCGCCATAATGTCTGAATCCATTCCTATTTTCTCGAAATGATTTGGACTTACATGCTTTTGATAGCTCATACTCGGCCTTGTAATCATCTCAAGAATACCAAATTATAGGACATTTATACCTACATCTGAGCCAATTAGGGCCCTCTGATAGGACCAAATGACCATAATCTCGCATTCTTCTTGTTGTTGCTTGAAAGTTCCTGAAAATAAAAGGTTGCATGTTTTTAACTTAATTAGTGGACATATGCCACCTCTTCTTAGCAGCTTGTAGGGCTTCCACTTTAATTTCTTCAAAATACTCCAATCCATTCTGTAGAACATCATTATGGATAGGTGCTAGGGCAGTAATGATGCCAAGTTGCTACATAAGCTTCTTATGTTTTATAAGCGTGCACACAAGACTTTTTGGTTCTCCCCTAACCCAAAGGTGAAGGCCATTCTCTATTTTTTGGAATATGTCATGAGCTCTAGACCATTTTATCTCATTCCTCGCAAAAGAGATGAATGCCTAGAATTGCACACCACCAATGAAAGGATTGGGGTTTTCATCTCTTTGCTCTTCCAAGAGGTAATTATGTATATATAATTCACACAAGAAATATTTTGTGTGATCATCATGTTGCTGGAAAGACTTGATAAAATCATAAACATTATTAAATTCAGAAGACTAACCGAACCGAATGGCCTTGATTTTGAGAAAAATGTATCGCTATAATAAAAACAAATCATAGTTTTTGGCTAGGCATCTACAGGAAAAAATATCAAAATAAATGGAACATACCTCCTTTGTTTTCTCCAAGGGTTTTTCGAGTTGGCCTTGTATAGTCTTTACCTTTTTCTTTGTTTCCCTCAATTTAGCACAAGTCTCATCCTCAGTGATGGACAATGTTTTGAATTTTTGCAACAATTCCTCATGCTCCTTTCTGGACACCACCCATCCTCGGTACCGTATTAGGGTTTCCTATTGTTCTTCCAATTTCTTATTTAACACCCAAATGGTAGCATCCTTAATCAAGGAGGTGTAGGGCAGTACATGATCTGTCTGAGTAGTCCTGTCAATGAGAACTAACAATTTTGTTTGAGTAGTCATTTCATCACTCATCACATTGATGCATAATACATTCAAGTCAGTCTGTGTTCCTATAGTAACAAAAAGGGTTCCTTCCATCTCAGTTTATGCAAAAGCAACATAGTGCTCTGTTTGGGCCCTAGATGTTCGAGTTTCTCGCTTTCTTTTGTAATTCCTCTTGTTGTTTCTTAACTAGTTTTTGAGCTGCTTTACTTTCCTTCGTAATTTCCGATTTTCTTTCTTAAGCAACTCTATTTCATGATTCTTCTTCTATTTCCAGAAAGTTCTTTGGTTTGAACAATTGAAGTAGAAGGAATAACAACAATAGTCTCAGGTCTCTCAAATACAATTTATTCAGCTGTGGTGGTGGTTACAAGTTTTGCAAGGCCCTTATCAGACTGGGGCATGCTGGAAACATCATCATTAGTCTTTTGGTGTACAAGAGATCGTAAAACTGTTTCTTCAGGAGGGGAACAGGGTTCCATCATTGTTGCATTGGAATCCACTAAATGTTCTTGGAGAGAAGTGTCTCCAGGGTCTTTTGACGATTTCAACATAATAGTATTTGTTGAATTAGAAGGGGAGACAGGAGAGTTGGTTTCAGGGTTTGTTCTAGAATATTTCCTGAACAACCTGCATCTTCGTCAATATTCTCATAATTGAAAAAGGTTCCCAACCCTTCCAATACTTGGGCTATTTATTCTTCATGCACTTGGAGTGAACTCCCTTGATGAGTTTCTTGTACACTAGGAGACCTATGGAATGAATTTTATTCTATTGGCTACTCACCAGAATCTATGGGATTTCTTGTTTTAGCCAGTCTTGATGACCTTATTCGTTTAGTGGGTAGGGAGACTAGAAGGGAAGCTATCATTAGAGAACTTCTGAGGTCTAAAATGGGCCTCCTAAGAAAAAAGTACAACAAAAATAATCTTTATAAGAACAAATCGGATTCAAGATGTTGATGTTAACCATGGAGGATGATTCACCATTTTTGGAGTAAAAAAGTAAAAAGGTTAAAAAATAATAAAATAATAAAACTAATTTTCAACTCATATTTTCAACTTATCTCCCTAAGGTTTTACTCAAATTTCGAGCAAGAGTACTCGTTGGATGCAAAATTTAATTCCTCATCCAAGGAGAACTCGTGTTGCATAATTTGGTTTCATGTGGTGCTTGAGGATACCAACAGTCTCCTAGATGTGTACAACGCAGTTTTACAAGCTGTTGCTTGAGAAAAGTACAAGGCAAAAAGTTTCTTTTTACATGGTCAATCATGCATGTCTTCATATGGTGAATGTTTGGGTGCAACAACTGAACATACATGTGATAATAAAACATTTGCCCAAGGCCACATAAAATTTGGTTGCCTCCATCATATAGATTGGCCCAACTATGAACATGGAGCAATATGAAAAGCTTGCCCTCTTGTGAAGCAATGCACTGCATAGTGAGGGTAAGAGTATGAAAATCAATGAATGTATAAACAAACTTCTTACCATATGTCGGAAGTGAAATGGTACATGGGTCCATGAGTGAGTTCTCCATAGTGTTTTGGCATGCTATGAAGATGAATGAACCATGTGCTGTAAGAAAATAATCCTCCTCATGCTTGGAAACCCAAGTCAAGAAGAATATGTCATAGTGATAGATGCCTCTATTCACTATTCTATCATCCTCACCTCCTCCTTGTTCACCAAGTGCATCCAAAGTGAAGTGATCTTGGGGAAACCTCATCCATAAGTCTCTGCTCCCAAGTGACAGCGCTGTGAGCTCATGCAAATAAGCTTATGTCAATACAAAGCTCTGTTCTTTGACATGCTCCTTGTCAAAGACTCCTCTAGTAATGCTGCAATACATAAGAAGTTCTTCCCAAGGTGGAAGTACCTCTCTATTATCAAAAGCCAAGGAGGTAATGCCATCTCTTCCTCCTACAACATCATACAAAGTGTGAGAGAAAATCTGCCCTTGCTCTCCCAAGAACAAGCAAATCAACAAAGTATTTTGTTGCTTCCCCATACTTCCATCATACAACTCATGTGATGAAGACGCAATGAATGATATGAGTATCACATCAACACCATGCATCCATACTCTATTCTGCCCAATGATGCAAGTGTTAGCCATCCATAATTTTGACATATTCAAAGATGGCTAAAACAGATCTTTTTAGCCTTCAAGAAACAAATTTTAGCAAATCTGTGAGTTCTTGTAGTCTTGCCATGCCCCTTATCCTTCAAAAATCCACGTCTTTGATCTCTTCACTCAAAATCCTCAAAGAAGTCCTGGTGTCTCAAAGAAGGATTGTTTTCAGACTCATTTTCCATCACTCTCCCTTTGAAAAATCCCTCATTTATCCCTCATTTCATCCAAAATCCCTTTAAAACCCTATAAATCCTGTTTATTTGGTTTTTAAAATCTCTTTTATTACCTATCGGAACCCTTCAAAAACCCTAAAAAAAACTTCACTTCGGCCTATTTTCCGCTCATTTTAACATTAGGGCTCAAGTGCCTTTCGGCTTAGCCCTAGCCCCTTTTCCTCCATGTGACCCGCCGGCGCGACCGAGCGCTAAGCCTATCGGCAATTGTGTTTCACAGTTTCCTGTGTCCATCTTCCTCTCTCTCCTCTTTCGCCGATGGCCAATTCTGCCAATATGATCCTAGCCGTCGATATTTTTGCGATCCAACGGTTGTCACCAGTCCCTCGCTCCACCCGCGGGCACTTTCAGTGCACGGGTTAACACTATGAGTGCCCCCGCATTTGACTCATTTGTCTGCGAGAGATCTCAGATCTACGGTTGAGATTTACTGTGGAGGCACAGGCCAAGAAACTGGCCCGTACCCCCCAGTCCCCCCGCTATGGCGTCAGCCCGGCCCCACCATCTCATCCCGCCATGCTACTCTTATCCCTCCGCGTTCATTCTCGACCGTAGATCTGCAACTCCCAGATCTAACGGCCCTGATCCATTTTCGCGTTCATTTCACCCCTCCTCCCCCAACATGCAACTCGAGCGCGAAATGGGTGGTTTCGCGAAGCCACGTGCTGAGCATTGACGCATATCGCGTTCGATTTACGGAAAACCGCTTACCACTCTCCCTTCATGCTAATACCACCTCTGGTATTCTCCAAAGCCGCTGTTCCTGATTATGCGCCATTCATCACATTTTAATCCTGTTTTCATAGGTTTCGTCCATGGAACCTCCCTTCTGTGCATATTCCTCCTCCGCATCGCTCCTCCGCCTCCCTTGAGCCTTTGAATGCAGTCAACCACAAAATGCAGGGTTTATTTAATAATTTGTTTGTGTTGTAGGTTTTTTATGGCGGCCTAAAGTTTGCAGGCCATACCGTAGCCAATTTAAGTGGCTTTTTGCCTAGGATGACGATCCTTAGGCCTAGTTTCATGTAGAAAAGGGACATACAGGGTTAGATTCAACGGTTTGGCCAATGTGTCATGAACATTGGTTAATCCGATAAGACCCTCCAGCGCACCAAAGAAACCCCTGCACATAAAGACAAAGAAGATCAGTAAAAATGTGAAGAAACAAAGGACCAAATACTTCATCACAGTAAATGAATGAAGAGACAGAGATCAGTCCTTTAAGTCTGAGATTAGAAAGCTAAAGGCTGAAAGATAAAGGATTAAGGGATAACCAATTTGTTTTAATAGAAACAGTCGGATTAGACAAAAAGGACAGTGAGGAAAATTAATTAAAAATGCAAGTCAAGGCTACAAACCCTAAAGAGTAGTTTTATGATTAACTCAAGAAGATTTAGGCCAGAACAGCCTCGAATACATCAACACAGAAGCAATTCATTCATCGAAATATCTGAAGCCACCTATAGCCTGCTTTTCACCTACAAAGACACTTTGACAGTTATCACACTAACAGAACATCTTTTGACTGTCAGAGCAGTTATTTTAAGACATGGGAAAGCCTTAAAATGCACTCTTTTCACCTACTTTATCCTTAGGAAGTAAAGACAGAGTTATTAAACAGAGAAGTAGTGCAACTCATTCCTACCTTAGGCCTTGCGTGGTTTTCAAGGCTAGGAATGCATTTACTCTGTAATTAATAACATTTTGAACCCTAAAAAGAGTTCCACCTCCTCATTCTTCTATAAATACTCTATGAGGAGCTCTTTGTTAGGGGTTGGTTGCTGGCATTTGAACTCTTTGAAGTTGTACATAGTCTGGCTAAAGATTAAGAAGAAATTGAAGTATTGAAAGATTGATGATGTTTTTACATGTTTTGTTAATGAGAAGGCTCTATCATTGGATCCCTGAGCATGGCTGTTGGTGATCTATTCTAATATGTTAATGTTTTTTTCCTGTTTTCCATTATGTTTCATCATTTCTTACTACAGTAGAGTAAAAATTTTAGGCTAAGAAATGTCCCCTAGAAGCACCTTAGACCTGTTTACTCTCCACCGTTTTATGTTTTCCTCTGCTGAGGCATTCTAGAGAATTCTTAATTGCTCTCTTGAACCCTTATGCTTGTTTATTTCAGAACTAGTTCAAACAGTTGGTCTCAAGAATGATTTATGGTTTTCCCTGCTTACTTGCTTCCACTTGAAAATTGTTTCTGAAGTCTCCCTTTAAAGTACAATTGTTTACAGTCTGCCAAAGAGGTCTGTTTTGATCATACCCTTTGTTCTTGCTGAGATAATTGTTTTGAAGGTCTTTATAATTGTAATCAGAGATGTTTAGGCGTTCCCTCTTCAATGATACAGTTATTTGTGAATCTTTTATGTTTTCCAAATTCCTTGAAGGTGAAATCTTTGGATGAAATAGAGCGCTCCTCGACTCCTAGATTTCATTTGAAAATTTTGTCTTGAAATTTTTATTTGTTGAAGTGTGGTTTCTAGAATTTATGGTTAGCCATGTCTATGGAATGCCTCTTCATGTTTAGATAAGTTTTAAGTCCCTTTGTTGCGAAGTACACATAATTAAGAATTCTTAATTGCCTTTAGTTCTACTTCTCCTTCTAAATATTTAATGTCTATTTCATTTCATCCACCAAACCCAAGATCCACTGTCCAAGTTAGATTTGCCCTTTGATATCCCATATTCATTGATTGAGCTTGTTATGACTACTTCTTGACTCCTTTGCCCAATGGCTCTGATATTTCCCTTTCTATCTATGCTTCCTAAATCATTCATGTCCAACCAACCAAACCCAAACAAACAAACTTACACTTAATAACTAGCCTAAAATCAACCTCTTAGAAGCATTAAGCTATATCCTTACAAACATATTGAGAGATCCCTCTCTGAGACTAGGAGGGCTAGATCCTAGAGCTCTAAAGCTTGGTTTGAATTTTGCCTTGTCATTTGGTTTTCCAATTAGCCAAATCACAGGACCCCAACAACAAGTATCCTGCCATCTCTCCTCCTTCCTCCTACTCTTAGGAAGAGTGTATGCCAAGTGATGGCCAAACTCTTTCAAGAGTAACTAGAACAACCAAGCCTCCTGCTACCTGGTATCATAAATCTGCAAGTAGCCTCCCAGCTCCTTTCTCATCAACCACATCCACTCAATCACTTGTGGATGCCTTCTTCTTCTCTTCATCTTGGTACTCCCCCCATGAGGGCTACCATCCTCCCAAACCAAATCTCTGTCTTTGCACTTCATGGGATTTTGAAATGCAATCTTCTCAAGGATCAATGAGACCCTATAAGGACCCAAATAGGTGGTAGGAAAAAACCTCCCATCATGATGTGTATGGCTCAAGGAATGTCCAACACAAGCATGAGAGATGTTATCCATCCGAAGATGTCCTCCATATTCTATCTTCTCCTGTGAGAAAGAAAGAAAATCATTGCACTCCATGGTGTGTTGAAGTGCACCTCTAATGAGATCTCTCCTTGAGACCTCCCTCTCAACAATAGTCTTCCAAAACCAATGAGGTCTTGGATCTGCTGAAAGTAGAAGTTCCTCTTTGAGCAGAGAGGAGCTCATTGAGAAAGTGTCATGTTGAAAGGAGAAAGGGTTTCTCACTCCAAGATGTCTACTATCTTTCTTCAAGTCTTCAAACCCCAACCTCAAGTGTGATGTACAATCCAAAAATGGCTCATGAGAATGATGGTTTTCTTCCTCCTTGAATGTTTCCATGTTGCACAGCGAAGTGTAACCAAGCTGCTCTATGGTAGCAATGTGATTTGACCCTTGGTTATGTAAAATTAAATCTCCACATTGATCAAAAGAATTTGCTGCAATAATATAATGTGGAAATATTTTCATATCTTGATGTGAATTTGGAACTTCTTGTAGGGCTGCAAGAGTTCCTTCCTCCAAAGTGTGGGCTGACCTACCTGTTGATGCATGTGGCTGCTCCTCCATGAGTGTGACAGCCTTAGAGCAAATCTCCTCAAGTGGTGTGAGCTTTCCTTCCTTTGTGCTTTCTCCATCAAAGGTTTGGATCAACCTTTGAGTGAACTCTGCAAAAGTCTTCACCCTTGCATGGCTCAAGTGGCTGCACCACCAAACATAGGCTTCACCCTCCAAGTGTAGCGCTGAGATTTCAACAGCTTCTTTCCCTGCTACAAGATGTAGTAGGAAAAATACCTCCAACTTTCTCACCCAAGTTCTTGCTGTAGCTAACCCATCAAAGGTAGACAACAGAAAATTGTTGCCCATGATTTCTCTTATACTACAGGGTCTCTTATCCTCCTTCAACTGGATGAAATGTGGAAAAGTCAGAGTCTCCTTGAAGGCTCTAGGTTGAGATGTGTACTCATCAAGGGAATCACTTAGAATCAAATGATCCAAGTATCTTTCATGCTCTATGTCTTTTTCTTGATGAGAATAGGAAGTGCATGGTCCTTCCTTTTCTTCTGCTTCAATCTTCTTGACCTCCTTGGAGAGGTCCTCTTTAGATCTCAATATTGATGAGAGAAATCTCATCTTCTTCAACATTCTGATCTTCTTGGGCTTAGACTCACAGGCTGAACCAAGAAAGTTGCTTCGATACCGCTGTAATATCCCAAATCTGGAATAGCTAACAAGGCATGACTGGAAAATGAATTTTCCAGTAATGGCTGCTACAGGAATTGAAACCAAGACCTGGATCCCTTAGAAAAATGTGTCTAAGTGCTAAATCCAAGAGAAGGCTCCAAAGAAATCTTTCTAAGGTGTTTAAACAGATCTCCCACACTTAGATGTCCTCAGAAAGTGCCCTATGAAGGGGCTGCAGCAATGTAAGCACAAGAGATGGAATGACAACGTTATTTTACAACCATGAATACATGAAGATCTGAATAGCCAACAAATGATGTTATAGTAGTAAAAAGAGTACAAGTTCTTGAGGAAACATCCACTCAAGAAAGGCAATGCAAGCCTCAATAAGACATGTACATGAAATACAAGACCATTGCTATTTCTGCATAAACCCAGGCTAAGAGGACGCAGTTTATAAGAGGTACTTCTCCATATTACATCATAATAGAAAGATATGACAATATATGGCTCAAATAAAGTGGGGGAGCAAGGCTCTAACCCCTGAAAGAAATAATACAACAATCCTCCAAAGGATTGGCTGAAATATACAAAATGGAACAAATGCCGGAGTTGCTGGGCAGCGGCTGCAACTCAAATTTGGAACTAAATAGAGAAGGCTGAAGATGATAAAAATCTGAAGTAGACCTCCTCCAATGGATCTCCTAAGTGGAAGGTTGATCCTTACACTTGAGATCTCACCCTCCAATCAAACACTGCAATCCCTCACTGCAAGTGCACTATGAAAATAATGCAATCTAAGAGGGTAACTGCGCTGTAGGTGGAATAGAATGATTTGGCCAAGTGCCAAGATCCGCAATAAGCTTTGATAGCTTCCAAACTGATCCTCCAAAGGAAAGAAAGACTCCCTCTGAAAAACAAGCAATGGAAGAGGTGTTGTGACTTCTCACTGCAACACCCTGCAACACAGAATTATGTTGTTGCAGCAATAACACTGTCCTCGAGGAGGATGCTTGGCCTCAAGCCTAGATGTGAGACAAATCAGTACAACTCCTTTAAGAGGCTTCTCAAGAAAGGAGAAGGATTCCTAAACAGGAAATCCTTGTGCTAAGCAGCACAACAACTCAACTGAACAGCTGGAGAATGCCAATCGTCATAACAGACAAAAAATCTATAAACATATGCATGAATAACAATGGCTTCCTTGCCCTCCTTTTAAACACATGAAAGCTCCCTCTACATGGGTCCCATCCTATTAGGGTTTCCTCCTTCAAGGAAATTCCCTTCTGTATCTCTGCACTGTCCCATAGATGCTTTCCACCTCATGCCTCTGCGCTGTTTGACTTGGTCAAACTTGACCTAGCCTCTTTGCAAAATGTCTCCTTTCACACATGAGGGTGTGAAATCTAGTTCCAAGGTTGATCCCCTTTCATACTAGAGGGATTTTATCCATGTTTTTATTATGAATAGCCTTCTCACCCCATTATTCAACTCCTAAGTGAAAAAAGCAAAAATTAATATTCCAATTTATTATGGGAAAAAATTGGAATATTACAAAAGTTAAATCATTGCATTATTATGCATAAATCGGAAATAAATTCAGGTTGTTTCTTAGGAAATTATAACTATGATAAGTGAATTGAAATGCATCTATCGGAAAAGCATTAAATTATCTGAAGCCGACAATCATTACTTTGCTTCAAAAAACAATAACATAATATATTGTTGTAAAGAAAATTTCTCTAATCGCTATTCACTCCAAGTACTCGTAAATACTGACAATAAATCTAACAAATGGTAAATCATGCAAAGGAACAATAAATCATTCAAGAGTTGAGAGTAAGAAGATATAATGACACAAAAAAGACAATGATTGTTCCAAGACTGGGCCCACGACCTCTGGAATTTAACCTGCAGAGATAACATGTTTATTGCACTTTGCCATTTGATAACACCTAACTTTGATGTAAATTCTTTAAGACTTTTACATTGTGCAATCCTTTTGCAATGTGATCATGTGTAGTGCCGGAGATGCATTACATTGTTTACAAAAACATCTATCAAATGATGTCATAAAAGGTCATATAATGGTTGAAATTTGCAAGGATATCTTATGAATATGGAAATTCCATATGAAAAAGATAAAGTTGAAGGTGGGTCATATTGTTTGCAATGGGAAACAATCATATTCAAAGTAAACATAAAAGAATGGTCTTTTGCAAGTAAAAATAATTGTCAATTTTTTCTCACGCGATGCTAATCCAAATCAAACATATAATATAGTGTCATTTGAAATAGGCTCATCACACATTCATTATGCACTTTTGTTAATGGATGCATATAACTATGAAGGAAATGTACATTGTAATATGATGCCATTAAAAAAAAGCTCATTGCACATTGATTATGGATATTTATTAATAAATGCACATAGTCACGATAACAATATGCACTATAATATGGTGCCAATGAGCAAGGGTACACACAATAGGATCAATGTCCATAAATTAAAACAAGTATTGCATTGAGAAACAAAAAACAATAAGAAAACGTGAACATAAGTTGCAAAATTATCATCGTAACTTACCCATGAAGAATCCAATAAAAGTTTACTAGACAAGATTCAAGGCACACCTAGGAAGAAATGTCCAATATGTAAACAATTGCAATTTCAAAAGAATATTACAAGCATTAGACAAGACTTAGAACAAATATATGCAAACTTATTTGTAAAATGTAGAAGTCTACCCAACAAAGTAATATGCAAAGTTTGCAAAATAGCACTTCAAAATGGAAAATCACCACAATCTGCTTCTCCTGAGCAAATTAGACACAATAGGCCATTTCCAATTGTAGTCACACTCTCAAAACTTAAAGAACACCTTGTAGCACTAAGAATTTCCTTTGCTCAAATAAGACAAAGGGGGCACATATGATCACAAATGGGGTTAATTGATCAATTATCAATGTTCTCGTTCAGACAAACATTGTTCAAAGTGCATTGCCACAATCTATGGAAATCACAACAAAAATTGTGGTTGCATTGAAAAGATGATTGGAATATAAAAACGTATTTCAAATAGGAAAAGTTCGTATGCACAATGTCATGAGATCATTGAAAGAACTATGTTGTCAACATCTTTATAAAGCTGAAAACATATGCATAAATAGAGATTGGGATAACATCATACAATCAACTATATCGAATATTCCAATTCAAAATTTCGACATCGAACAAAAAATAAAAACAAGTAGTGATTCAGAAAAAGAAACACCAACTGAAACATTGGTGCATGGATTCATAAGATCCCAACGCATTCATGATTTGTAAGACAAACCGATTGAACTTGCTCCAATTGAAGGTCAATGACCCCTTAGGATTTTCAACAATAAATATGTAAAGGAAATGAATTTCCAAACTTTTTTCTTTGGAGATCCACGTGATAATGATATTGTAGAAAGATTTTGCTACCAAAATATAGTTCAATGGGAATTTTAATGCACTAAAGTGGTGATTTTTCCTATCATACAACTAAGTTATTCTTCAAAACATTGTAAAGAATGATTGAAAAAGTCATTTCTTTCATTTCAATAATAATAAAAAAAGGAAAGTTAAATGGAAGAAAGTTATTGGCAAAAGATGTTAAATACAGATCAAACTTGGAAAAACTACTTAAAAGATTGGTTGCATAGATTTCAAGCACATAAGGATTTCTCTTGATTTCGTACAACAAATGGAGAAAAATATATTTGCCATGATACGTCAACAAGCACCCTAAAATTTCTTAGTCACATTTACAAGTGCAGAGCATCGATGGACTCCATTGGTGAACACATTGACCAAATTACATGACAAAAGGAAAAAAAAAACATATTGAAACAATAGAGGCCTATAACATTTACTATCTCATTAGAAAGGATCGAGTAACTTGTACTCGTTACAACAAACATAGGGTAACACTCTAAAACAATTGATATGTCAACTAGAAATATTATTTGGAAAAATAATGGATTTTTACTTTGTAACTGAATTCCAATATAGAGGAAGTGAACATAAACATGGACTCTTATGGGTAGAAAATGTACTGATATATGGGGGAATTAGTAACATTGACATTGAAAACTTCGTCGAAAAATATTTAACTTATGACATAGACCACCTTGATCCAGAGCTTGCAAGGATACATGAACATCACCACAGTAAAGGTTGTAAAAGGAAAAGAGGCTCACATTGTAAATATAATTTCCCAATGGCACCCATGATAAGGACAAAAATTCTTGAACCAATTGTTTGAGTAGATAACACATTAAACAAAAACGCAAAATTATTGTATAATACTTTGGAATAGAAATGATACGACAAGAAAACTACTTTTGATCAATTTTTGGAAGAGTTACATTTAATAGAGACTCGTTCCTTTCTAGCAATACAAAGCACATTGAAACAACAATGATTTTCCTGGAACAAAACCTTCTCACATTTGAAAGAATAGCTTTGCGAAGAATATGCCAGAGTTATGGAATACAAATACTCATGCTCAATTTATTATTAATGCACATGTCATAGTGCGCTTCTTACATGACCAAAGTTAACAAACCAATAACAAATACATTTAAAATAATTTGAAAAGAACATGAAAAAAACAAATAGATACTAATGATACCTTCATTGAAAAATTCTTTGCTTAACTTTCAACAAATATCATCCTCAAACCATTCTTTTTATTAAAATAAGAAGATGAGAATTCTAAAAATATCATATGCAATTCCATTATTGATTATTACATTGGTCGACCTCATACCATTATGCATATCTAATTTATTGAATCTGTATCAAGTCACATGCCACCCATTTCAAAAAGAGAAAAACCAAAATTCATACGATTCATTAGATATAAAAACCATATTAATTTTTAAATTTCAATATGTCCTATTCGAAAAACAAATTGAATACATTGAAACAAAACTTAAACTTAGCAACATGGAAGGCTACTTATATTTCACATGAAAATACAATAAAAATTTAAGTATAATATGAATCCAATGTGAGTAATTTAGAAAATGTGATTGAGGAGATTGAAAATAGGTCCAGAGATCCCACTATTCTATGCAAAAACACAAAATCGTTGAACAACTTACAGAAAAATACAATTACAATGTTTTTATCAATATATTTTCAAACAAGTTCTTAAACATAAATTTATACACGTTTGCCTATTATTTTTAATTTTTTTTTAAATATTATTTTACAATCATTTTGATTTCATTTAAACATTGAATATGCATATTTAGATTTAGCAAAATAAAAAACAACTTAATAAATTTTATACAACTACTACTTTTTAAAGATTTTTCTTTTCTTTTAGAAAAACATAAATAAGAAAAATAACAATAATTTAGAAAAACAAACATTTTTTCACAAAATATATCATTTGCATTTTGGTCCGCATATTTAAACTAACAGCACAGAGGCTTGTTTTACATAGCATCCACGTGAATCCATACAGCTGTTTGTATGAATGATGATTAAACCACTCAACAACCATTTTCGCTGTTTAGTGTAAATTACTTATTGCAGAGTGTTCGTCTGACACACGCAACCGGAGACAAGGAATGAGGATTTCGTAACGAAAGCAACTAAAGGCACCACTAACCAGTCATGTGTAAACGCGTAATATGCTGACGGTGACAGTTACAGGGACAAGATGTGCCCACCACGGACGTTTTTCCCAATGCGCTTCCTCTGATTGGTATTAGGTACGAGTACCACATCAAAACTTTCATTTCCATCGCTGAAATTAGGGTTTCGAATCAAAACAGAGAAGATAAAATTTTGTTCCTGCTTTATTGAACAAATTAGAAGAGGAAACTTTCGACCTAAGCAAATCGAAATCATTGCATTTTTCTTTCAAGCAATTGATACAGATGGTAGCAGAACTTCGTAGAAGCGACTGATACAGAGAGTAGCAGAACCTGCTGGTAACTTGGAAGTACCTGGTAACCATTTTACAATCTTGAGATCCATAATACTGGGGTTGTAATTTCGTTCTCTGGCATACATTTCATTTTTATATCTTTTTATTATTGGTTATCTATCCATGGCAAACCTTAATTTCACACAGGCTCCTCATCATACATCCTTAGCATCCTCCTCCACCTGCTCTGCAATTCCCTCGTATGCCAACAGCAATCCTTATGATGTGTTTATCAACCACCGCGGGCCAGATACCAAGTTATCCATCGCCAGCTATCTCCACTCTGCTCTTACTGCACATGGATTGCGAGTCTTTCTGGACAAGGAGATGGAGAGGGGAGACTTCTTCGCGTCTCAAATAGCGAACGCTATTCGGACAGCCTCTGTCCATCTAGCGATTTTCTCTCCTCATTATGCCGAATCAGAGTGGTGTCTAAATGAGCTGTTACTTATGTTGGAGCAGATGGAGTCAGGCCAGTCATTCATTATTCCGGTCTTCTACCGTGTGAAGCTTGCAGATCTCAGGTGGAAAAAAGGTGTATGCTGAAGCCCTGAACGTTCACCAAAGCAAGAAAACAATCGACTCTCAAACGGGGCTACCGAGGCCGCGTTACGACTCCAGCACCATTGAGAAATGGAGAAACGCGCTTTCTTATGTTTCATATATATACGGTTTTGAACTGGAGCCGGACAATAATGGGTATGAACCCCAGCTCTTCAAATTTCTCTTAATACTATTATTATCTTTAGGGTTTGTTGGATTGCTTTTATATAATACATTACTAATTTTGTTGTAAATATTATTCAGGGACGAGAGGCCGATTCTCGATAAGATCGTGCCGCTAGTTTTGCAAAAGGTTAGAAAACCAGCTTTGGAGGTGGCCATATATCCAACAGGTTTGGATCAAAAAGTAAAGGAATCTCAAGAGTTATTGAAGCAGCAGCAAACTGGGTTAACTAGAGTTATAGGAATCGTGGGGTTTGGTGGGATTGGCAAAACCACATTAGCGAAAGAAATCTTTAACCGTGAGCGATCAAATTACAGGCAATCTTGCTTTTTATTTGACATTAGAGAAAATTCTTTAACTACCTTGCAGAGTGATCTTATAAAGGACTTGACTCAACTGGATGAGCAAATACGCAGTACTGAGGAAGGTAAAGGAAAACTCAGACGGAATCTCTCATCCAAACAAGCCCTCATTATTTTAGATAATGTGGATCATCCTTCGCAGCTGAATGCGTTACTATTACCAGCTAGGGATGTCCTTCATCCTAGTAGCTTAATCATAGTTACTTCTCGGGATAAGCAGGTTCTTATAAACAAAGATATCAAAGAATCCTCCATTTATATGTTAAAATGTCTCAATGAACAACACTCAAGAGAACTCTTCTGCCTACATGCCTTCGGACAACCGCTACCAGTTGCAGGATTCGAGGAATTGGTTAAAAAGTTTTCTGTTGCCTGCCAAGGATTGCCGTTATCTCTCACAGTGCTAGGGGAACATCTGTGTGGAGTAAAAGATTTGATTTATTGGTCAGCCGAATTGGACAAAATCTCTAAAATACTACCAGAGCATGTACAGAACAAACTTAGAATTAGCTATGACGGTCTTGATATACATCAGAAGCAAATATTCTTGGACATCGCCTGCTTTTTCATAGGAGAAGACAGGGAAACTGCTATACGAGTATGGGACGGATCGGACTGGGGAGCATATCAGGGGATCTGGATCTTGCAGAGCCGGTGTCTGGTGGAGGTGGACCACAAGAACCGTATAAAAATGCACAATCACCTGAGAGACCTGGGCAGAGATATTGCAAAGAATGAAACTCCCCATCGGCTTTGGCGCTCAACTGATAACCTTCTTCATTGTCTACCCGATCAATCACCGGTAGGTATTTTGAAGCTTAAGATTGACTTTCAAAAGAGCAAATTCCAATATTATATCTTCTGAATTCTTAGATTTTTGAAGGATATCTACACTGTTTCAGAAAGAATACTTTCTGAGGAACAATTAGGCATTTTGAAGCTTTATATTGACTTTCAAAAGAGCAAATTGTATTCTCAAAATTGTATCTTCTGATTTCCTAGATTTTTTAAGGATATCGACTTTGTTTCAAAATTGTATCTTCTGATTCCTAGATTTTATAAGGATATCGACATTGTTTCAAAATTGTATCTTCTGATTTCCTAGATTTTATAAGGATATCGACATTATTCCTAATCCTTTTTGAGGAGCAATTTAGGTGCGTGGAATTCACATGGTTGAACAAAGGTCTGCCCCTCGTTTCGAAAACCCTGTGGAGCTGGGCAACAGTTTCCTGGGGATGAGGATGTTGGAGCTGGTTAGGGCTGAAGGTGATTGTCTAAAAAGCATATTTAGCAGCGTGCAGTCAAGACATCTCATATGGCTCAGATGGTATCGATGTCCATACTCTTGCCTGCCTTTCTGGATACGCAGGGATAATTTAAGGGTATTACATGTCGATGGGAGCAAATTGAAAAGAATATGGGGAGAAAGTAATTTTGAGGTAAATTGTCAAACTTCTCTTATTTTGGAATTGAAGATTCATTTTTTTATTTTTAAGAAAATCAATTGAAATTAGTGATAGATTTAAATATATTTAGAAAATTTGGGATTAGTTTAATTTCTCTAAAAATAATTCGCATCTTCAATTTCATGAGATTTAAACCTGTAGCCTGGTAGAAACTAAATCCCCAAGCGAATCAATTAATCTACACATTATACGTTATAGTAAATGGTTCTGGATTAAATTAACTTAAAAAATATTCCACTCAAATCAGTAAATGTTTCTGGATTAAATTAACTTAAAAAATATTCCACTCAAATCTAATATTTGTTTGATGAATTCAAAAAAATATGGTTTAAAATGTTTTGACATTTAGATGGTAGTTGTTTCTATAGAAAAATAACATTTTTTTATTGATCTCTGTTACAAATAAATATTTATCATGATTAAACCTACATTCAATTAGTTTTATAACTATGTTTAACGATTGTAATATTCAAGTTTTTCAATATAGATAATTTAATATTATTTTTCGGATATAATTAAAAAATAAACCTATTAGAAACCTGCATACATTTTTACTCAAATTTAAAAAAAATAAACGAATAAAGTTTGACCTTGCCTTTCGAATTTGATCCCATTGCTACACGTGACATACAAGTCGTTAACATCACTTTGGAAATGTGAAAATTGCAGGAACCTGTGCAGTTGAGGGAGTTGCATATAAATGCTCCCCTCTTAAAGATTCCAAACTCCATAAAGAAGCTGAAGTATCTGGAGAAGATTGTTCTGGAACATGGAGAGCTGAAAACTTTCCCAAATGTATTCTGTCATCTGCAGGCCTTGAAGCACCTAGAGTTGAGGAACTGTTCTATAGAGTCGCTGCCAGATTGTTTTGGGAAGTTGAAAAACCTCCAACATGTTGAGTTTTACATAGTTGCTGCAATTTGAAGATGCTTCCAAATTCGTTTGGGAAGTTAACAGAACTTCGACTGCTAGACGTGGAAGGCTGCAACGAGTTACAAGAACTTCCAAGTCTCCAACATTTGACCTCGTTGAGGAAGCTTGTTGCCAGAGGGTGTGGGAAACTGCAGAGCATAAGGGGTTTGGCGCCGTTGACAGATCTTGAACACTGCTGTGACTTAGAACTACTTGACGGTTACGGATATTTGAAATCGTTGAAGGTGCTAAATATACAGCACTGCAGTAAACTCCGCGTAGGTGGAGCAGAAGTAATGAAGGCCGCCGCATTTAATCAGTTGATGCAACAATGGAGCAAAGGCAGCAGGGGCTGATATTGCAGTCAAAGTACTTCAAAGTTACAGTGTTGGTCTTTGGCCTCCGCTTGCTCGCTGAACATTGTGTCATGGACGGTAGACGTCAGGGGTTCATTTGTATGTAGGATTAAAGAAATGCATTTATTAGAATTATCATTTTTCAAAATTGTATAAATTATATAAAATTTATATTTTTAAAAATCGAACATGATATTAAATTAAATTTCCAATTTTTTTAGATTATAGAAAATATAAATTCCTATTTTTTTAAAATTATAAAAATATAAATTTCTTATGATTAGATCTGAAGTTATTATAAATTTTTTTGGGTGATTAGGCTAATACGTCCATTTTCGTCTTCGTTTGCCCAATTAAAAATTAACACGTGGCACTATAAACAGTGACTGCACCCATCCATTACAGTTGTTTTTCTGGACCAATCCTTTGTCAGCCGGCTTCCCATCCGGTGTGATTGTGGCTGCAAGCAATCTCAGCCTGGACAGGTCGCTTGTGGCCAGAAGACTGGTCGATATCGACATCGAAATCACTCTCTCTTCGCAGCTTGGTTTGTGCATACTAGAAGTTCCGCTTCTGAGACTTCTTTTCTCTGACCCAACACGTTGTTTCTCTGTCAAATTTGGTGTTTTACTCTTCATTATCAATGTCGTTGTGGAAATCTTCTCGTGGCTGTGATTTGGACGCAAAGAGGTTTGGTTCTCTAGAAAGGAGATTTTTACATTTGTGTTTGGGTCAGGAAGGTTATTTACATTTAGGTGATTGCTATTTGAGGTCCTCTCCCTTCCTGTGTCACAGATAGATGTCGGCAATCGAGTATATCTATAATTTTATATCTGGTAATGGCGGCTGGAAGGCCGTTGTTTCAGGCGTGCAAACATTAATCCCGCTTTAAATTTTAAGTTTCGTAGCGGCCGTCGGAAGGTTCGTTAGGGATTTAGGAGTCCTTATCTTAGGCGTCTCTCTTTCATTCTAATTTTGCCAATGGCCTTGGGAAAGCTCTGCCTGTGAGCGTTATAGTTGTGGGCCTGCTGAAATCACTAGGGCTTCAAGAAAAAAGTTCATTCTATGGTTTAGGGTAATAACGGGTATGTCGTTCATCTTTTGAGAGTTAATATTACTTTTTTTAATCTATTTGTCTACAATATCTTGCAGATATTTGAGAAAGAGACACAGGATTCTAACGAAAAGGGGATCACAATTTAATGAGGGCTCCCCCTCCCAGAAACAAACTCTTTTAGCAAAGACTGAATATGCGGTGCCTCTGAAAACTCCTCTGGAAGCACAAGCCATAGCCTATGAATATGGATATACAAAACCTGGAACTTCCTCTGATGAGGATGGCATGCCCCAAGCGATCAGGAAATAGTCATCTTCATCAATGGAGTTCACTCATTCTCCTGAAACTCTACGGGCTTGAATGCAGAATGAGAGTCTCATTAAAGAATCAGTCTCTTGTGTTACAGGTTACAACTGTATGAGCAGGAGTTTGTTAATTTTGGCGTCCATTTTTTGATGCTGTGCAGAAGCTTTTGGTTACAAAGGAGTTCTAAGTATTTTGGGAGCTCCTCAGGACAACGACATCAACAGGCTGAGAAGAAGCTCCAACTATGTCTGAAACTGCAAAAATGAAGCCTCCTACTTTTTCTGTTGAAAGTGATTTAAATTTGATTTAAATTTGTACATATTCAAGGACGTTACAAACAGATTCCCTCTTCCTAATAGGACAGGAAAAAGAAAAATCTCATGGCAGGATCAGATGGATCTGAAATTGCAATTCAATGGCATTTGGCCCCTAGTTACAATTTTTCTTTAATTCTTTCCCGATGCGAGCGTTGTTTAGCAAGGGAGAATATTCAAGTAGAAGTAGAGGCATAGAGAAGATTCAGGTAGAAGTAGAGTCATTTTTTTCTGCCGAATGGGCCTCCATTATCTTTACGAGTCCTTTCTATATAACTTAAGCTTAAGTTTTTTTATCTGTATTGTTGTTATTAGTAATCTATGACTTTTTTATATTTATATTATATGTCTACTGTACGCCTTGAAAATTGAAGCAACAACTTTTGCTAACATCTTGTTAATCTAGAGTTTGACACAATGAGCAAAACATATGAGAAATGAATGTTAACATAGAAAATGGACATGCAACAGGAGGAAATCACAGTATGTTTAATGTGTATTAGATTGAGCCAATGATTACATCAAAACTAATAGTAGGTCCATTTATGCATTCCCAAGAGCTGCATATAGCATGAGAAACTTCTTGGTTGAGTCATTTCAACCACAGTTTATAACAATCCCTAACTAACCCTTCAGCCTGTGCTAATAATTATATAACCGCTTCTTTCCTTGAAATCTCAAGCATCTCCCTAATGCTAAATATTTCTCAGGGCAATATAGATGTATCTTGTGCTCCAACTGTTTATGGAAGCACTTCATAGCAGGAATACAAGAGTTTGATCTTGTATTGCATATGTTTCGTAAAGTATTAAAAGCTTCATCCCTGCGAATAGGTATATGTGCCTCATTAGAACTGCTAACCTAATTTGAAAAATAGTCACATATGGATAGGATTGAAAAAGAAGAAAAAATAATATTCTCTCTTACATCATGACTTCTATTTGACTAACTTCAGAAGAAATCCAGGAATATGAATTTTTGCATCCCTTATCAGGTGGTATTGAGATATATGATATACATGTTGGCATTGGCATGTTCATTGATGTTGATAACACATAATGCATAATCTGTCGTATCGATATGTACAGTTTTGAGGTTTTAGTTGGTTTTCCTTGATTTTCTTCATCGTACAGGTCTTTGAAACTGCTATTTTGGATTGTCAACATTTGTTTCAAAATGTATGGTTTCATCTTTGTACCAATCCCCCAATGTGGGGGGCTTGCATCCAATATCCCATCATTAGTAATTTCCTTCCGTAAGACTGGATCAGTTAAGTGGGTATGCCTTCAAAGGTAGCAAATTTCTTCTCTGCGCCCTCTCTATGGTGCATAAGTTCTACTAGAATTGCCTTGTAATACTCTATATTGCTATTTCTGGTAATGCCTGAACAGTGAAAACATATTCTTCAATACTGAAATAGATTATAGTTCATCCATGCTTTTTTTATGGTCCTTTCAATGTTGGACGACGTGGGATGTTATGTTGTCTATGTTCATTACCAAGCTTGATTGTGTAGATTGATCAGTCTCAGTAATAAGTATATCATAAATTAGGTCTTTGGAGTTGAAATTGATGCCAGAAGTAAGAATATCACAAAATGTCTATTACGAATTTTTAACCCATGGTTTCCTACTTAATTGCTTGATGGCGGTTAAGAGAGGATTTTAGCATTTTCCCAACTTGAACATATATTGGATGGATGCATTTATATTGAATCCTTTCCTTACCTTCCGTCCATATCATATGAGGAGAGATGTGTTACGATTGAACCCTACCCTTAAAATCCTTCATATGAGTAAATTCATTTAGATTGGAATCCATTCCATAAAAATCTATTCATATTAGTGAATCTTTAAACGTAGTTACCTCACTCTTAAAAATTTTCATATCAGTAAATGCATTTAGATTGGAATCCTTTCCTTAAAAAGCTATTCATATTAGTGAATTCTTTAGACGAAGTCAACACTACTCCAGTCCTTGCAATCAAAGGGGGTCGTGTCATCTAGTTCAACACGCTAGCTCCAACAATGGTTTCAGGAAACAAGTTTTAGTGCATCTTCGTCTTCCCTTCGTAAAAAATGCACAAGCGTCTCTAGGAGACCTCTCAAAACAAAACAGTCTCTGAACTTGTTGCAATGTCACGCTCTGAGAAGGCTCCATGGGTTATCGTTGGGGGTGGATGTGGATCCATAATATGTGCATGCAGGTTCTTATCTATTAATGTTGTAAGTTTGACCCTTACATCCAAATGCCCTCATAGCTACATTATGATGCTAGATGGAGCTTGTGGGAATGGAACCTTGGTCATTGAGTAAAGCTCCTTACACCCCATTGCTAGTTATAAGCTTCATGGGCAAAGATTAAGAATGCATTGTTCCTTTAGTTTCTTTGATCAAACATCACATTAGCCATAGGTTAAAAGTGAATTATATACATTAAGTCATCAAAGGATTAGTGGTTTAGGTGTAACTTTTTGTTAACTTCCAAGCACCACATAAAAAATATTGTTCATTAGTATTGGCATGGAAAAAGGGAGGGACTATTTTGGCGGAGTCCGCAAGAATCGCAAATCATATTATCTGTAATATTGATAAGATAATTGCCATTTTTATAGTATAATTCATAAACAATTTACCTGCTTTTGGATCTACTTGTCCTGAATTTGCGGCCATGTACAATAGTTCTCTAAGATCTTTGTTTATGCAATGTTATTAAATGCAATCACAGTGTTAATGTTAACTGTTTTCCTTGATGTGAATATTCTTTGATGTAGTTGAGCCGTATATTTGCCATACCAACATCATTGAGAATTAGTCGTCAAAAAGATGCTTGCAACATGGGTTTTATCAATCTATCAATTTTTGACTGGTGGAGAATTGTCTAATTGCTGGATCATAAAAGTTTAGCTATTCAGATTTTTCCTCTTGGATTTGTGCTAACATGAAAATCTTAATTCTTCATTTTCTAGAAACATTTGATCTTTGTAGATATCCATTTAGAAGATTGTGTTTTATTTTTTAGTTTTTAACTTCTGATTTTTCTTGAAACTAATTGGGCTACTGTTTACATGGGTTCTTGTCTTTCAGGAATGTTCACTTTTCTCCTTGGATCTGTTCTAACATGAAAATCTTAATCTTTAATTTCCTAGAAACATTTGATTTTGTAGATATCCAGTTAGAAGATTGTGTTTTATTTCCTAGTTTGTAACTTCTGAATTTTCTTGCAACTAATTGGGATACTGTTTACATGGGTTCTTGTCTTTCAGGAATGTCTTTGTTGTAGGTTCTTCAAATTAGAGAGTGAAGAGTATGCAGTCCCTGCTAAATTGCCTAAGTTGTTGACAGATTTAAGTCTAACAATAGTGTCAATCTATTTCACATCACTGTGAAAATTTCTGAATGTTACTTATGCAGAAATCTACTGTTAGATCTGGTTATACTTCTCCTACTTAAACAAGTTATTAATGCTGAAATCTTCAGATTAACATCGAAGTAAACACATAACAGACTTTCACCGATTCAGATCTAAAACATAAAAGTACATGCGCAATAGACAAAGTGACACAAAATTTTCTGAACAACTGTGCCCGGATAAACCCGATGCAGGAAAACCGGTCTTCTAGCGGCTGGAGGGTTTATATTATTAAGTAGTTTTCTGAATGCATCAAATCTGGGCACCACATTGGTTAACCCGACAGAGAAAAGATAGATCTGCAACTAACCTGTTGTTCTAAAGCCAAAACCTTGACTGATCCATACCCTCAAATGGGATTTACAAGACTCAGCCAAATTCTGGCCCAAGAAGCCCCAATGCTGCCCCTGAAGCCCTTCCGTCAGTCTGTTCAGCCTTTGCGTTGGCCTAGAGAGGGCTGTGTAACCCCAGAGTGGGTGACACAGACCTTTCGCCGCCCTTGAGGGTCTTTGCGTAACCCAAATGGGTCCCCTGCTGCCCAGCGTTGCCCCAGAAGGGACTGCAGAGCACCTGCGTAGTTGAAGATGCCTCTGAGCTGCGCAACTGTTGCCCTCTCTGCTGTTGCTGCCTCTGCTTCTCTGTGTTGCCTTTGAAGCTACTCTTTGCCTCTTGCTGGTTCTAGGCACTGGGATCAGACCATCCATTTTGCCTAAATTACCCCTCTCTGTAGCTGGAACACTTTTGGAAATTCTTAGCAAACCACGCCCTAGAATCCCAGCGTAGCTTCAGTGCTCTACCTCCGTGTGTGTTCTCCAAATGACCCCAAGCCTTTCCTTTATACTTTTCTCATTGGGAAACCAACGACTATGATCAGATCTTAAGTCAATGGCTAAGATTAAAAGAAAGCTTGATCCGTGTGACTTAAGATAATTTATTCACATGTTTAAATTAATTACCTTTAATAATTTAATTTTCCTAAGTTAGACTTAGGGTACATAATTAAAATTATTAATTAATTAATTATCTCCCAAACCAGATGAAATTTCCCAAATCCCTTTCTAGGTCTTGGAGATCTTATGTACTCTAGTCCCTCCACAAATTTTGGGAGCTAGAGCACATCCGATGCTACTCCAACACTCCAGAAAACTCAACACTCCCTCTTAGCGAGGAATGTGCTCTAGTACAACACTACTTCACTCTGAAGCTTTGCACTGATCTCTGGTGTGGGTCTTTGCACTGATGGTGGACCTGCTGCCCTTCATCACTGTGCAGCTGCTGCCATTTTGTACTCTTGCCCATGGCGCTTCCACTGCCACTGCTACATTTGCACTACAACTCCCTCTCAATCTGCTGCATCTATGCTACCATCTGATGCACTGCAACTTCAGTTGTTGAGAGAAACAATTGAAGCTTCTACCTAATCTTTGACAGACAAGTCAGTTGCGCTGCATCCTCATCACTGAAGCTCCATTGGCCGCTGATCTGTGCTGTCATCTGGAGGATGATGCATAGCTACAGCTCTCCACTACGTAAGCAAACTCTCTCTGCACTGTTGAAGTCACATGAGCTCGTTGTTCTAAAATCTCTCACGTTGCTGCTGCATTGCGCTATCCTCTTGAAGCCTCCACGTTGCTATAGCTCTGCTTTGCGTTGTTGAAGTCACATCAACCCCTACGCTGCTGTTGCATTTGCATTGCGCTTCTCCCTTCAGCCTTCAGATCCACCTCTGCTTCATTCGTGATTCTTTGCACCAACTGCTCCACTTGTCTTGCTACTGTATTAAGGCTCCCGTAGCTTTGATGTGATCCAAGAGATGAGCTACTCAAGGATCCCGCCCCTCTTTATAGCTTCTCTACAGATCCATGTCGACCCACTTTCATGGTTCATGAGCACTGATAACTGCGTCATCTTCTGACTCGTTGTCCGCCACAACAACCTTGTAAGTAGAAGCTTCCTTGTCCTTCTCCTTCAGTGAACAATTGCTAGCAAAATGTCCCTAGTTCGTTGCACTGGAAACATTTGATCTTGGAAAGATCACGCTTCTTCTTCCCTTGCTGCCTCTTTGATGCCAAGGCTGTATCATTTTCATCTTCCTTCTTCACCTTATTGGATCCTGTGTTGTACTGCTTCTTAGTGAATCTGCAGAGTTCTTTTTAACGTAATATTTCCCACGAGTTGTCCCAGTGGAGAAGGTCCACTTTGCCCAAGACACTTTGGACAAAGGTTTCCCACTCTTCTGTGACTGCATTGAGTGCAGTCCTTACCATCACATCATCCTCCACCTTTGCTCCCATGGAAGACAACTGATCTCTGATCATCTGTAATCTGAAGAGGAAGTGCTCTATTTCTTCTTCCTTGGTTATCATGAATGACCACAATTGATTCTCCAGAAGCATCTTCCTCTAGACAAACTTCCCTTCATAAAGGGTTGTCAAGGCTTTCCACATCTCATGTGCTGTCTTCGTTACAGCTATGTGTGGAACAATATGATCTTTAACCCCATCCATTATGAAGCGTTTGGCATGTGTCGCAACGTCATTGTGTTTTTCCAGGAGAACATCATCGGTTGACGTGGCTAGGACTTTTTTTGTATGGTCCCTTAGACCGTATGCCTCCATGACTACCAGGATTTTGGCTTTCTAGACTGCAAAGTTGGACAGGCCGTCCAACCTATCCTGATCACGTAGTCCATGAGGTGCCATTTGCTCAACAAATTTGTCGGAACTCCTCCTATATATGCTAGAGATCTGGATCTAGGGTCCTTGGCGAAACATGCACCCTCTGCTCCTTCTCACAACTGATTTCCTCTCTTGGAAATCCGCTAAATTAACAACGAAATAGCTCTCTTTGATCCACTGATCAATCTTCATATTTCTTTGGCTAGAAACCCCCTGAGAAGTTGATCTCCTCCCGCTCTTTGTCTCCCAGTGCTTAGGCTAAATTTTTAATCTTCATAAATTTAACCCCATGAGCAACTTTTGAAGTTCTACACCTCTGCTTCCGGCACTTCTGGATCAGACAACTTCAGATCTGTGTCACCCTAGCTGGCCTCCGCGTGAGCCAACAGTCCCAGTGCTACCTCTACACAGTTAGTACGTAGGCCTGCGTGGACACTGCGTAGGACTGCATCACCCTGACCTTTGCGTGACTCTGCTCCCTCTGAAACTGCATTGTCCTTTCAGATCTGGCTTTCTGCTGCCGCTGCTACTTTCTGCAGCAAGATTCTTCAGTTTTTTTCTGGTGACCCTGCTAGATCTGCAATCGCTCTAGTACCATGTGAAAATTTTTGAATGTTACTTATGCAGAAATCTACTGTTAGATCTGGTTATACTTCTTTTACTTATAAGCTATTAATGCTGAAATCTTTAGATTAACATCGAAGTAAACACATAACAGACTTTCACCGATTTAGATCTAAAACAGAAAAGTACATGCACAATAGACAAAATGACACAAGATTTTCTGGACAACTGTCCCCGGAAAAACCCAATGCAGAAAAACCGGTCTTTTGGCTACTGGAGGGTTTATATTATTAAGTACTTTTCTGAATGCAAAAAATTTGGGCACCACACTGGTTAACCCAATAGAGAAAAGATAGATCTGCAACTAACCTATTGTTCTGAAGCCAAAAACTTGACTGATCTACACCCTCAAACGAGATTTACAAGACTCAGCCAAATTCTGGCCCTAGAAACCCCAACGTTGCCCCTGAAGCCCCTACTTCAGTGTCTTCATCCTCTGCGTGCCTCTGCGCTGTCCTAGAGAGGGTTGCGTAACCCCAGAGTGGGTGACGCAGACCCTACGCTGCCCCTGAGGGTTTCTGCGTAACCCAGATGGGTCCCCTGCTGTCCAGCGCTGCCCTAGAAGGGATTGTGTAGCACCTACATAGCTAAAGCTTCCTCTGCGCTTCACAGTTGTTTCCCTCTCTACCGCTGCTGCCTCTGCTTCTTTGCATTACCTCTAGAAGTTGCTCTTTTCCTCTTGTTGATTCTAGGCACTGGGATCAGACCATCCCCTTTGCCTAAACTACCCCTCGCTGTAGCTGAAACACTTTTGGAAATTCTTAGCAAACCATGCCCTAGAATTCTCGCTTAGCTTTAGTGCTCTGCTTCTGTGTGTGTTCTTCAATGACCCCAAACCTTTCATTTATACTTTTCTCGTTGGGAAACCAACGACCATGATCAAATCTTGAATTAATGGCTAAGATTAAAAGAAAGCTTGATCCGTGTGATTTAAGATAATTTCATCACATGTTTAAATTAATTACCTTTAATATTTTAATTTTCTTAAGTTAGACTTAGAGTCCATAATTAAAATTATTAATTAATTAATTATCTCCAAAACTGGATGAAATTTCCCAAATCTCTTTTTGGGTCTTGGGGATCTTATGTATTCTAGTCCCTCCACAAATTTTGGGATCTAGGGCACATCCGATGCTACCCCAACACTCAAAAAAACTCAACAACGAGGAGTTGGGAAACTACTTTGGCCAACATTCTTGAAAGGTTACAATAAGTGTTGCGTGTAAACATCTACATCTCAATCTGTCAATCTTTTGTTTATTCTCTTTCATGAAGTGAGGAAAAGGCTCAACTTTCTTCGAAGCTGAAATTTACAGATAATGAGACTAACAAAATTGATGGGCACTTCAGTGAAGATGACATTTGTATTTTTGTGGTTCTACTAGCTTATGGAACATCATGCATGGTTTTCAGATCTACGTGCAGAAAAGAAATGATGCAAGTGGTATAGAGCTCACACAAATAAATCATCTTGTAAGATAAACAACGATGATTTGCTTTGGATCTGACAGAGAAGAGTTGCGCAGAGAGGATTCAAATTAAATTGAAGAGGAGTGGTTGTATCATTGGTTCAATGATGGAAAAATTAAGATTGAGTGTATAAAGAGGAAGTACAAATTTATCTTAAATTAAATTATATTGATGAGCAAGGAACAAATCAATTTTCTGCGTTATTAATATTGCCTTTGGAAGGTAAAGAAGATTAGAAAAACTTCCAATAAATTCTTGACTCAAAGGGGTGATTAAATGGTTGTTTAACCAAATGTATAGATAACAGAAGAACTATTTATGATTTGGTTGGGTCATTTAACAGGGACCACCAAAAAAATGAATCATATTTCTTAATTTAGGAGGACCATGGCAACCACAACATGATTTCGTATTTCATGTGCATGGTATCCATCAATCGGGGTTGTTAGATGTAAGGGGCGTATCTACACTTAAGGTGGAGTTGGATGTGGGGTAGTTTATATCATTAAATAAGGTTTTTGGTCACTGGTGACTCAAGATTTCAAGTGAAATTTGGATAAAAAACAAGAATATAATTGGTAGTAGAGGTACTTTATGCCAAGCAACATTAAAGACATTTTCCAGATTTCTATGTCCCTGATTGATTATGGACCAAGATAAATTTTGTTGAGAATATGTTTTTAAATTTGTTTTTAAAAAAGTCTCCAATTAGGTAAAAACCCAAATTGGATTTAAGCTTGATTTGTTTATTTGTTTCCACTGTATGGTGTTAAAAGTTTGTGATAACATGAAATTAAATTAATTAGATTTGAATTAGCTTGATCTGTTTATCTATTTCCACTGTATGGTGTTCAATGTTTGTGATAACATGAAATTAAATTAATTTTATTTGAATGTTTCAAGGGGCGTCTCTATTTATGGGGAAGTTGAACAAAATGGTACCCTTGTTTGCAAACATCCGTGTCTCTAAACTACAATTCTTAAGTAAGTTTGATCGATTTGGTTCATGATGTTTGTGACATAGTCAGATTTTGAGGATTCTCTGTCTCCCACCTGGGACAACATTATGAGAGGTCACATAAACTTTAACAATAATGTACGAGGATAAGACAAGAAACAAGACATACAAGCTCAATGATAAGACTGTTGTGCTCTTTGTTAGGCCTAGGGGCTAGTGCTTTGCCAGAAGCCCATGTTGAGATTGATGGCCAACTTGCAACGAGATGCCTCGTGGATTTTGGTCTCTATTTATATCATAATCATGCAACATTTCGATTGATAAATGGAGGATCTAGTCCCTTCTTTTATGTACCCAAAATGGAGCACTCGAGATTTGAATTGTTTGGTGGAAGAAGAAGCAAGGAAGGTTATGGAGGATTTCCATAAGGGAGACTGCGGAGGTCGCCTTTTTTGGAAAACAACGGTCAACAAGATTTTGAGAGCGGGATATTATTGGCCGACTCTTTTTGTTGATGTATATAAGACTGTTAAAAGCTGTCATGAATGTCAGATTTTTGAAGGAAGAAAGAAATTGCAGCCTTTGCCACTTAAGTCCATCGAAGTAAGCGCACCTTTTCAGCAATGGGGTTTGGATTTCATTGGCGAAATTCATCCTGCTTCTTCAGCTCAGCATAGATGGATCCTCATAGCAACGGATTATTTCACGAAATGGATTGAAGCGATTCCCACCAGGCAGGCCATAGATTCGGTAATAATTTCATTTCTTGAGAATAATATTTTGTTTCGTTTTGGCTGTCCAAACAAGTTAATTACTGATAACGCAGTAGCTTTCAAATCAAAAAGAATGATTGAGTTTTGTGACAAATATCAAATTATTTTGGGACACTCAATCGCTTATCATCCACAAGGCAACGGATTCGCTGAGTCCTCGAACAAATCTTTGGTCAACATCATCAAAAAGTTGCTGGAAATAAACAAGAAAAGTTGGCATAAGAAGTTGGTTAATGCACTTTGGGCAGACAGAGTGAGTCAGAAGAAATCTATAGGTATGTCCCCTTTCGAGCTAGTATATGGAGTTGATACGGTATTTCCTACATCTCTCGCAGTTTCAGTGGTCAAACTTCTTCAAGAAGCTGGTAGTGAAGAAGATCATATGTAGAGAAGAATAAATCAAATGATCCATTTGCAGCAGACTAGAGAGGAGTTTTTTCAAAACATATTCAAGCTGCAAGAGAGAATTAAGAAAATATATGACAGAAAAGCAAAAGCGGACAAATTTCAATTGGAAGAAGTGGTGCTGAAATGGGATGCAAGAAACGAAGAAAAGGGTAAGCATGCTAAGTTTGATAATATCTGGAAAGGACCCTTCAAAATTGCTGCATATCGGGGTCAAAATGCTTTTCTTCTGAAAGAGATGAACGGGAAGATTGTCCAGGAGGGCTGGTCAATGGTCGGCTGCTCAAGCGGTATCATTTCTGAAATGTTTTCTGCTGTTTACATTGTCACTGTACATACCATTTTATTTCAGTTTCATTGCAAGTGTGTGCTGTCATCTTTTCTTTAGTTTGGGGCCCGAAATGAAGGCTATAAAACTAAAGGTCTAATTTCAGTTTTGGTGTGTCAGCTGTTTGAGTCATTTGTGAGTCAGTTTTGAGTCAGTTTTGATTCAATAAAATGAGTCAAAAGTCTTGCATTGTTTGTCGAAGTCATTGACTCCATAGCGCAATGGACGAAGGCACTGTCTATCTCTCCCAAAGATCTGTAGTTCTTGGCACCTCCAAGGAGCTACCATCCCCATTGGAGCCAATGTTAGAGTCGGTATCTTCATTCCTTCGTCAGAGATCAAACTTCTCTTGTTGCATTTCATTTTAGGTGTCTCACTCATTTCAGTCAACTGCATTCCGTTAGGGGCATCGATCATCTGGCGGTAGGGGGCTTTTCACTCATGTTCCTCATGTCTTGTACCTGTTGGTCAAATTTAGTTCATAAAAATAATTTACAGTCATATTTGGTTTTATAGTCTGCAAAAAGTCATTTTAGGGTTTTTAGGTCTCATTAGATCTAGGGTTTCGAAAATTTGGTATGCAAAATGTTCAATAATGCCAGCAGGCACATGAGGAAGCTTCATTTAAGGTTTCATTGCAAAAATTTCATCGTCATTAAGCTTGAAAATTATTTTTCTTCAAAACCCTGTTTTGAAGAAAAATTGTCTATTTCGTCTCTTTGTAATAAATGTAATGTAATCTTCAGTTTCTTCAGTTGTAATAATACTTCAGTCGTAGCCCTGGTCGCCCTTGCCAAATTTCATGATAGCTATCCTTGCAAAATAGACAAGAAATTCATCATTTAGCTCAAAAAATAAAAAAGGAAACAAAACAGAGTTTATTCAAAAAGTGCAAAGTTTCAAACATTACAAAAGTGGGTTTTTCAAATAAAAAATAAAAATCATTGATACAAATATGATTTTTGTGTTTCAAACTTCATTTGCACGCCTAAGTCATCAAAGAGCCAAGAGAAATAGAGGAAGCGAAAACAGAGTTTGCAGGCCGGACTGTGTGTGAAATTCACTGTTGCGGCACATTGGGCGTTGGACGCGGCGCACTAGTTGAGCGCGGTGCATTGGGCCGCTCACCACTGTGCATTTTTTATCTGGCGCGACGCACACAACGGGCGTGGCGCACTGGGCCACTATTGCGGCGCACAGGGTCGAAACACAAAATTTGTTGCCATCTCTCTCAAATTTCAAAACGAAACGGTCTCCTCTGCTCCAAGTAAGTTCCAGTCATCTTGCAATTGCCATTGGAATGCCATTGAAATGGAATATGAGAATTTGAATGCCAAAAACTTGAACCCTATCACCTTGTTAAAAAATTGCTTCTTAGGATTTTAAAGTTGGTGTTTTAAAATAGTTTTGTGCCACATATTTCATTTCCCATTTTGTTTATTCCTCCCCTCGCTATCATACTATCATTACAGTCCTCCCTTATTCCCTTATATCCCAAGTCACTCATTCCCATTATTCTTATCCCTAAATCCTTTCATTTCCTATCATTCTCTCTTTCCCACCTCACTCATAAAAATTCCCAAACCCCAAGAATCCCAAAAATTCAGTGGCTGTCCCTTGTCCCTAAGTTTGTCAAATTTTCAAAGGGAAAATTATCATGTGATTAAACCCCATTGTCCCCACTGCCCTATTTCCCATAGTCCCTCTCCATTTGACACATTTGACAATCAATACAAAAGCACCAAATTCTCATTTTTTATCTCATACAAATCAGCATACACTTGGCATAGACCTTCAACACCATGGAGATGGATACTGATAACTCATATGATCAAGACAGTGATTCTACCACCGAGTTACATGCACCTAGGAGGTCTCATAAAAGTGGCAAACATGTGAGAGAAGAACCCACCTCATTGATTCAATTGCAAGCTTGTCCACTTGCCATAGCATGCTTTCAACAACAGTGATGTTTTTAGTATTGTGAAATGATTGCTAGGACTCATTGGCTTGTTTGTTTGTATTGCACTTACATGATGGACAGGTGACTCTTGCTGGTATAACTTTCACTCTGACACCGGAAACCATTTCTCAAGCAACTGGAATATCGAATGTGGGGGAACAATGGAACAAAAGACAGCAGGTGGACAGAGTATATTATGAACCATACATCAGGCCCAGCTATGTGAGACAGCTCAGCGGAGTGTTCCCTTTCAGATTCTTGAAGGAGTCCTATGCGCCTCTTATGAAACTCATTATCAGATACTTCAGCTGTGAGGGCCGGTTTTCACGCCTCTATGCCTATCATATCCGATTATTGATACATTTCACTGGAGTGAGGATGATAAACATTCCTTATTTCATGTGTCGAAACATCGAGAGAATTACCACTCTTGTGCAGACTCCCGAGCAGCAGTACAACAGTATTTATCACTATGCACTCATTAAAATTGTAGTGTTGCATCAGCTTGGCTTGCAGGGTATCACATGGGAAGACTTCATTGCCCATGATTTCTTTACAGCTCCTCTGGTTCCTCAGGAGGTTGTTCATGAGCCCGGTGAACCTTCACATCAACCTGAAGGTCACGAGATAGAGACTACTAGTGTGCCAGTGTATGTCACTTATCAGAGAGGCACCAGAGCATTATTTGCAGTAGCACGACGAGTACTATCTCCACCTGGGGTGGAAGGGGTCTCGCCTCCGACATCAGCACAGGTACAGGTACAGATACAGGACAAAGGCAAGAAGCCTATGCAGGATGAAGGGCCTTCAGGAGGCCAAGACACTGATTTCATACTCATTGATGAGGATTTGAGCTCACCTAGCTCAAAGTTGAGAGAGACTATTCAGGAGCAGAAGGCGGTGATTGAAACTTTGTCAGACAAGTTGCAAAAGGCCCAATGGATGATCGACTATCTTGAGCAGCGGAACAAACAATTAGAAGATCAACAAACAATCATGGAGTTGCAAAACATCCGTGAGAACCGACAAGCTGCCCAACGAAGCCAAACCGAGATGACATCCATTCAACAGGAGATTGAGGCTGATCGGGAGACTTGGCTCGAAAGGGTCAATATCCACTTGGAGAAGCTGTTGGCGAAGGAAAATAGAGAAAATAACATGCTATAAAACATGAAGAACCATTATTGAACGTGCAATCATGTTTGTAAAGCGCGAATTAAAATTCTGAAGACAAAGCTAAGGAGGGCACTGAAACGTCGCAAAAGGCATGATAGACTCCAAATTTTGGCTGAAGTCTCTTTGGCCTAGCATAGTGCTTGATGGTGGATATTCAACCCAAATTTCGAGAAATTTGGGAAACATTTTGTCAATTTTGAAAATTTTGGTCTTAAAACAGGTTTTTCTGCTCGACGCGTCGCGTCACTTGGTGCGCGCATACAATTGGGAGCTCCTTTGGAAGAAAACTTTGTATTTCTGGATTTTTTATGAAAATTTATGCATGCCTATCAATTACTTAAGGATTTGGATAAGTTTTGGGTTGCCTGAAGGGTCAAAAACACCCTAAAAATGGTCTTTCTGCCACTTTTTGCACACACAGGAAGCAGTGTTGGGAGATTTAATTTTTGGAGGGGCAAATGGAAACCAAATCTAGAAATTCCACTTGGGTTGGAAAGTAGATAGGCAGGGCTTTCCAACGAGCTATCCTGAGCTCAATTTGGACTTTGGGAAGGCCCTCAAAATCAGCCTCAAAGTGGTGCGACACAGAGATTTTAGGCGCAGTGCATTGGGAAATTTGGTCTCATTTTCACTCAGCAGCTCAGATTTTCGCCTAGTTTTGGCTAGTTTGACTTTTTCATGTAACTTTTGATGTAACTTGATGTAATTTTGGCACATTTTTACTCATCCAAGTAGATTCATTCACCAAAAAGTGAAAAGTAACTGAATGAATAAGTGTCCTATCATATAGAGGGAAGTTGTTTCATTGCTTATTTTCCAGTTCCTAGTTTAGATATGGTTGAAACAGCTCCTAGAATGGTGAGCTCGACCACTAGAGGCATGAGGATGAGTTAGGCTTGTTTATATCATGTAATTCTTCAGTCATTTTCAGG
Source organism: Pinus albicaulis (assembly GCA_034641835.2). NCBI lineage: Eukaryota > Viridiplantae > Streptophyta > Pinopsida > Pinales > Pinaceae > Pinus > Pinus albicaulis. The sequence continues at coordinate 1,338,074,567 of CM076572.1, forward strand.
GTTGGACACTTAGGATTGCTTGGCACTTCATTGTACATTTCATCTCTGCAATTTTGGCAAAGGAATAGACTAGGGTTTGCAGCACTCTTTGGGATCCATGTGGCTCTATGTTTTGATGATGTGTTTCTCTCTGTGATTGTAAGTTTATTGAAATTTCATGTGTACCATTTTATTTCTTATTTCCTCTTAAATTAAACAAACAAGTTATAAAGGTGGAATTCATTAGATTGCTTTGTTCTGCCTTGAGTTTTGTTTAATTTTCCATGTTTTCATTTGTTTGAAGAGGATTCTTGAGAGCCTCTTGCCCTCTTCAGCTCCTCACCGGTCTGAACTATCCATTCATTCAATCCAAAGCATCAAACAATTGCCTTCCTTGCCCCATTCAGAACTCTGCAAAAACTAGGCCTCATCCTCGGACCCAAAACTGTCTTTCCCTTTGATTCCAACAAAATCCCCAAAATCAAAATCAAATCCTTATACTTATATACCTAGCCTAAAATCAGATTTTATTTCAAGTCATCTCAAGCCTTATTGATTATCTTTGCTGAGATTGACCTGGAGATAGCCCTCTCCTGATTTGGTAGGGTTAGCTACCAGACTGAGCATGGTTTGATGTTACCCTGAACTCTGCCTTCCTTCAGCCTGATGTAGATTTAGGCAATAACAAAAGGAATAGTGAGGAATGAGCCTGGAAGTGATCTGAAATTTATTGTGTAGAAATTATATAACTAATGCGTTATACATCCAAGATTCTCCTGATCACACACTATTTGACTTCATGCACAATACAAAATCTTTTCTACTATTGATCATCATATGCGGAAATTAAATCAATTGCATGCACACATTGAAACCATACAAATTCACACATATGAACACAGTGTTTTAATGGGAAATCTTGAAGCTAAAAACCCCAACTATCTGTATATAATATATGTCATAGAGATCATGTAACAATCCTCATACAAAGCTTATCACATCAAGCTCTCAGTACAATACAATCGCTACACACTAATCGGGCCCGATCTAGCAAATCCATGCACCGATCTTTGCCACCTGCTAGCATGCCTCTACTATGCAATCCCTGCTGAAGAATGGCTCTGAATGAACTCGAATTGGTCCAGCCTTGCTCACGCAATCCTCATTGGCATCTCTACTCTGTGTTGGATGCAATCAATGCATCACTATAGTCACAACTGATAGTCAACTTGCCTTTCACCTACCTCTTCACTGGTCTCCACTGAAACTGTCCATGCACTGTAGTTAACTAAGGTATTCTTTAGTTGATTAATGAGTTAATAATTAGTGAATTAATTAATAATTAATTCACACCACTCTCACTAGTGTATCAATCAGTTAGACTAGATACAACTAGCTCAACTATGTTTAACTCAGTTAAACTGAACACAACTCCACCAACCACTTCAATAACTCCACCAAACTCTGTCACATGAGTTCTTACTGAAGTATCCATGCAATAGCTCCACTTAACCTCGTGAGAATATAATTCCTTCTGTTTACTTCTCCAGGCTACATCTCAGGCACTTAATCGGTTGCTCCAAGAGAATAAGTTAATGTTTAGAGTCCAAATATTATTAAGAGCTAATAATATTCGACATATCTATTTTTAGACTGGCAATCTAAAAATAGATTCCGTCCAATATGTCTAAAAATAGAAGTCCATCTATTTTTCCAACTTGACCAACCATCCACAAATAGCATTCTGTAACTCATAGAATATGATCGAAATGTCTAAAAATAGACATAGTCTAAAAATAGACTTTGCGCCAAAAATAGCCTGCGGGACCACTTAGTGAAGACGACTCTTTTCACTAAGCTCATCATCTTGCTGCAATCTCAACACTCCCTCTCAAAAAGATAGGGATTATCTGCCACCCCGATCCTGCCCCTGTGGTATTTGAATTTGCTCCTGGTGAGCGCCTTCGTCAAGATATCAGCATCCTGATCCTCCGTGGGAATGTATGAAAGTAACATGATCTTCCGCTGCACACAATCTCTGATATGATGATACCGGTCTGTGAAGCCATGCAACGTCAACTCATCCTCTTGTTTATACCAAGATCCATATCCCGATGTGCCTCTGAGATATCTCAATACATGCTTCCCCGCCTTCCAAAAGAGCTTGGTAGGCTTAACCATAGCTTGTGAAAGTTGGTTAACAGCATAGCATATGTCCGGTTGTGTATTGACACCTCCTCCTCAATGACTCCATTGAGGAACGCAGTATTCACATCCATCTGATGAATGTGCCATCCCATCTGCGCTGAGAGAGCTAGGATGCTCCATATGGAAGAATACCTTGCGATTGGTGCAAAGGTTTCTTCATAGTCGATCCCCTCAATCTGTGAGATGCTCCAGGCAACAAATCTTGCCTTGTACTTCTCGACAACAGTTTGCTTCACTTTGTAGATCCATCTTGAACCTACCACTGATTTCCCTTTTGGCCTTGGGACAATCTCCCATGCACTGTTTCTGACAATCAAATCATACTCTTCCACCATGGCATCTACCCATGCAGGGTCCTCCACAGCTTCCTCTAAAAAAGATGGTTCTGTCACGATACACTTGCTCATCAGAGCCATGTATCCAGTATATCGGTCAGGTGACTGTCTCTGTCTGCGCTGTGATGTAGGTGCTTCTATAATCTTCTGTGCATCAAGATTCAGTTGCTCAGCTTCTGTAATACGCTTTCGCCCTCTAATGGTTGGCGCTGCATGAGTGGTTTCTTTCACTCCATGAACCTCCTCTTGTGGTTGATCCACATCCTGAGGCTCATCCTTAGGGACTAATAGCTTCTCATCTGCATGCAAATGTGGCTCCCTCTCAAGCGAACACTTCATGGCTTTCTCCTCATGAAATTTGATATCTCGTCGCACAACAGTCTTCCGACTGTCTGGCAAATACACATGATAGTTGTGGGGTGTTTCTGTGTACCCCACAAATATTCCAACCTCTGCGGTCGGCTCCAGCTTTTCCCTGGCATCCTTCGTCACATGAATGTAAACAGTTGAGCCAAAAATCTTCAAATGAGAAATATCAGGCTTCTTACCAGAAAACGCCTCTTCGGGTGTACTCATGCCAAGTACTCTATGAGGACAACGGTTTTGCACATAAACCGCAGTGTTGCAAGCTTCAACCCACAAGTGTATGGGAAGGCCTTGATCATGCAACATCGCCCATGCATGATCCACAATCGTTTTTTTCTTTCGCTCCGCGACCCCATTCTGTTGTGGGTTATGGGGTGCTATGAGCTCTCTTCGAATTCCTTCTACACTGCAAAAGTCTTTGAATTGACCAGAGATGAATTCACCACCATTATCACTCCTAAGAGCCTTCATCTGCTTCCCCGACTCTTTCTCCACCAGTGCCTTGAACTCATAGAACTTTGAGAATGTCTCACTCTTCTTCTGCATGAAGAAGATCCAACACTTACGAGGAAAGTCATAAAAAATTATCACATAATACCTGTGCTTTGCAGTCGAAGCTATTGAGAAAGGTCCACACACGTCTGTGTGAATTCTCTCAAGGATCGTCATGGCGCGAATATCCTTCCCATGAAAGGTGGCTTTCACAAATTTTCCCAAAGTACATCCCTTGCGCTGATCTGACTGCGCAAGTGTACCTTTGGGAAGCCCGATAGAAATATTCTTTGCAAATTTTTCAAAGCACCATGGTGAAGATGGCCCAATCTCCTATGCCACAATTCGCCCTCATCTCGGCTCACCACTCCTTCTACTTTGCATGCCATTGCCGCGCAACCATCTACCTGCAATTGATAAAGGTTATTAACTCGAACCCCTATCCTTCAGGTTTCACCAGTTGTCTTACTACGCAGGAAAGCCTTTCCCTCGCTAAAGACAACATCATATCCCATTGTCTTCCAACATCGCCACAGAGATCAAATTCTTCTTCAATCCTGAAACATGCATGACATCCTTCAAGATGAAAGGTTTGCCAGAATCCCTCTCAAAGGAAATGGTCCTGATACCAGTCACACTGTTTCTACCATCATCGCCCATCTCGATGTGCACTCCAAGATCCTTTTCCTCCAGATCACTAAACAAATCTTTGTCTCCGGTCATATGGAAAGACGCACCACTGTCAAGAAACCACACCGATCCCATCACACTTGAAACCAAGCATGCGATCAAAGAAAATTTGAGCTCAAACTGCGAGGCTAAGGTTCTCTCCATTTGCAGATCTGGCACACCGTTTATTTTTCTTCTTCTCAGACAATTAATGGCGAATGTCTCAGGCAGGGCAAGTGAGCACTCCCCACCTTGGACATGTCCCGGCTTCTTGGCTCAGACCGTGGATTGAGAAGGATTTTTCTTTCCCTTCCCTTTCCTTGCTTTGGCAGCCAAAGTGAAATTTTCTTCATCTTCATTCTTCGATGAAGATCCATCCCTGGTACTCCGCCTTATCTCCTCCTGCACAAGATCCGACCAAAGTCGCTCCCATCCTGACATTTTCTCCCGACCATTGACAGAGTCCTCATAGGAATGCCAACTCTTCGAAAGCCCAAGGAGAGACAAGCTCACCGATTCCTCTTCATCTACAGTAATCCCCACACTTCCCAGCTCATCCCTGCACTGGACGAACTTCGTGAGGTACTTGGGTATACTTTCGCCCTTTTCCATTTTTATTTTCCCGAGCTTGTCTTTGAGCGCCAACTTCCTCTGGTCGCTCTTGCTTTGGAAAAAGTATGTCAAAGCTTTCCACATCAAGAATGGAGAAGATTTACCATGAAGGTTGGACACTATGTGATCCTTCACACCTTCCAATAGAATCCTTCAACATTTTGTTGTCTTCTTTTGCCATGCATCAAGTGTGGCAGCATCGCTAGAAGCATGTTTTGGAATTTCTGCATCTATGAACTCCTTCAACCCATTATCCTCCAGCACCGCCTCCATCCTATCCTTCCATGCAATATAATTCGAGCTGCCCTCAAGGGCAAAGAGGGCATACTCCATCTACAATACGTTGAAAGACATCTCAAATTCAACACCAAGAAAACACCGCCGCAAATTCGAATTCCACTAGCACAAAACTCAACCGCTTCAATGATTTGCAATCGTTTCCAATGATCAATATTAGATACCATGTAGAAATTATATAACTAATGCGTTATACATCCAAGATTCTCCTGATCACGCACTATTCTAACTTCATGCATAATAAAGAATCTCTTCTACTATTGATCATCATATGCGGAAATTAAATCAATTGCATGCACACATTGAAACCATAAAAATTCACACATATGAACACAATGTTTTAATGGGAAAGCCTGAAGCTAAAAACCCCAACTATCTATATATAATATATGTCATAGAGATCATGTAACAATCCTCATACAAAGCTTCTCACAAGCTCTCAGTACAATACAATCGCTACACAATAATCAGGCCCGATCTAGAAAATCCATGCACTGGTCTCTGCCACTTGCTAGCCTGCCTCTACTGCGCAATCCCTGCTGAAGAATGGCTCTGAATGAACTCGAATTGGTCCAGCCTTTCTCACACAATTCTCATTGGCATCTCTACTCTGTGTTGGATGCAATCAATGCATCACTATAGTCACAACTGATAGTCAACTTGCCCTTTCACCTATCTCTCCACTGGTCTCCATTGAAACTATCCATGCACTGTATTTAAATGATGTATTCTTCAGTTGATTAATGAGTTAATATTTAGTGAATTAATTATTAATTAATTCACACCACTCTCACTAGTGTATCAATCAATTAGACTAGATACAACTAGCTCAACTGTGTCTAACTGAGCAAATCAACACAACTCCACCAACTACTTCTACAACTCCACCAAACTCTGCCACATGAGTTCTAACTGAAGTCTCCATGAAATAGCTCCACTTAACCCTCAGGAATAGCGTAATTCCTTCTGTCAGCTCCTGTGCCACATCTGTGCACTTAACTGAAGTGCTCCAAGAGAATAAGATAATGTTTATAGTCCAAATATTATTAAGAGGTAATAATATTCGACATATCGATTTTTAGACTAGCAATCTAAAAATAGATTCCGTCCAATATGTCTAAAAATAGAAGTCCATCTATTTTTCCAACTTGACCAACCATCCACAAATAGCATCTTGCAACTCATAGAATATGATCGACATGTCTAAAAATAGACTTGCGCCAAAAATAGCCTGCGGGCCCACTTAGTGAAGGCGACTCTTTTCACTAATCTCATCATCTTGTTGCAATCTCAACATATTGTTAGTTAATGTTGCGCTAATATCAGTTTCAGAATTAATATGAAAATTCTTTGGTTTGTTTATCATATAAGGGTTTATACATGTGTTTATGATTGACACTTCATTGAACTTGGTGAGATTAAGTGTATTTCATGAAATTAAAAGCATGGAAACTCAATGCGGAACAACAACATAATAAAACACAGCAAGCACAAATAACAAAGACATATACACAAGTTTTTTATGAAGGAGTTCACCCCTCTTGGGCTACATTTCCTTGGTCCAGCTTCATAGTGTGGGCCTTTGTATTAGCTCCAATTGTGAAAAAATGTTGTTTACAGTCTCCTATTTCCTCTACAACCTGCTCCAATGGCTCCAAAACATCAAAATATACCAATAATGACTCTTCTTGAGCCAAAATTGGTCGAAAATTCCCTCAGTTATGGCAAAACCAAATTTTCCTAGTTTTTCTCCAGTAAATTTGGATGTTCGCCAGTTAACTCCACTAAATGTGGAAGTCTGCTGAATTTGGCGGGTCCACCAAAGGAACCGCCAAGATAAGTGTGTGATTAATGTTAAGATAAGTGGTGTTTAAGTGGGGTTAATCGCGTTTAGCACTAACCCGCACTTATCCATTAATGTCGGATTAACATAACATAACCACAAATTATTGTATTAATACACGTCTTAACACATTTAAATCTTCGCAAATCGCATCGCAGCCACTTATCGCAGATCACAGCATAGTCACTTATCGCAGATTGCGGATCGCAACGCAACCCCGCTATAAATCATTCTATGTTGCCTGCTATGTCTTGATTTGTGATACCCCGATGCGATATATCATATCACAATTCCGCCACCTTGTTAACGCTTTATGTTGCTTGCCCCTAAAAAACCCCGATGTGATTGGTAGGACCCACCTTATTGCCACGTCACTTACTGTGCAATCGCAAATCACAAATCATTTTGTTATTGCCTTATGTCCTCCACTGCTAAACTACCGATGTGAGATGGTTGAATGCGATGACTGATTAGGTGGTTTATTAAAGTTTTGAAGTACATGATTAGATGGTTACACATATACACGTCACCAACTGAAGATTATCCACCGGATTGCTTTAGTTCTCAGTTGCGCCACATGACCCTTCCCCATTGGCCTATAAATTCCACCAATAAAATAATCCACCATAGTAATAATTCCAAATTTAGGAAATAGGAGAAAAATTCAACTTCCCCAAGCAACATTGGCGAATCTGGAGATGACACTTGTCACAGTGTCACTAGCCAAAAAACTGGAGAATATTCCCCGAAGATTCCTGACGTATTGACTGGACTGCCCAGAGATTAGTCTGTCACTGTTCTGCACAATTTTTCCCTGTTTGAGAAAATGAACAACAGACCATAACTCACTCATACGAACTCGGATTTTAATGAAATGAGTTGCATTGGAATCTTGGTGATGAGCTCTATCCGGTCATTTATGTTTAAAACATTTATGAGCACTTTCATTTTTTAGCTAAATTCTAAGCTCTTGATCATTCCTCCCCAGTGGAAGCCTATTGGACCCGAAAATGTACTATTAATTGTCAACAGGTGAGGGTACAACTCCCTCACCCTTTCAATCTCCATCCATTTGGCCTTTGAAGGATTTTGTCCCTTGAGTCTCACTCTAAGGTCTTTGACATTCCCTCTTCTTGAAGTTATGATTCTTTTGTCAAGTATGAGATCTTGTTGAAGTTCATCAAGATATTCTGGCGAGAAATCATCTATTGATGGCAGTTGAACATGCTTTCCTTGATCATCAATCAAAGGAGGATCAAACAATCTGAAATTCTCAACATTAACAATAGAATATATTTGCATATAAGGAGGTAAATCTAGCTTAAATGCATTAATACCAATCTTTTCCAAAATTTTAAATGGACCATAACAGATTGACTTGAGCTTTTCACCTTCCCCTTTCAATATTTATTTGTTGATATACAACCAAGCTTCATCTCCAACCTGGAATTTGTGATCAACACGGTGTTTGCCATGCCTTGCCTTGTAGTTACTTTGACCATCTATAGCGACAAATTTTTCAAAGATGAAGTCCAAAGGCGATCTTGGAAAATAACCATAACATGCCTCAAATAGCGATGTGTTTGTGGAAGAATGCTTTGCCCTGTTATATGCATGTTGAATGTAATGCAACTATTCATCACTCAACTTGGGATGTTTGCTTTAATGCCTCTAAGAAGATGAATAACTGTCATGTTTACTACCTCGGTTTAACCATCTGTTTGTGGATGAAACGCTGTACTCTTCTTCAACTTTGTGTCCATCATGTCCCATAATTTTGACGAAAAATTCCCAACAAATCGGGAATATCGATCACTTACAATAGAAGTAGGAAGACCAAAATGAACCCATACATTTTGAAAGAAAAGATTAGCGGTTTGTTCAGCTGTAATTATTTTCTTACATGGCAAGAGTTGCAAGAGTTTCAGGTTCAATAGAATGTGGGTTTGTTTCAGGAGATTATGGATTACTCCACTCATTTCACCTTCCCCCTCTTTTAAATTACAATAATTCCCCTTGTATTTATTAGAAGGACTGAGTTGCTTAATGGGCGTATCTTGAAAGCTTTGTTCAAATCCTTCAGTCTTATCGTGAATCTCAACATGAGCTACAATAGATGATCCTGCCACTTGAGTGGTAATAGTAAAGCCCTTCCCAGATATTGTTCGAGGGCTCACTGATGCTTGAGATTCATATTTTCAAATGATTTCGTCGATGAAGGTTGTTCTTCTAAGGCCAACTTGACCTTGGGTTTTGGTGGTTTTTGGTGTAAGTTTTGATCTACAACTACCTAATTCCTAAGCTTCTTCTTAGTCATACATACCTACATAATCTAAATGCATCGACTAAGGGCAGGAATTGACACAAGTATTTTACTTGGTGCGTGCATAGGTTCTTACCTTCCGTCTTCAAAACCCAACCCTTTGGAGACACAGTTAACACTCTTTGACAACCTCCCCGGCAACGGCACAAAAATTTTGGGCACTAAGTTGTTCTTAAAGAATCAACTCGAACCTCTATATATTAATTTTTCAACCTGGGATTTCGTATTTTTATTACAAGGTTGTCGGCACGACTAGTGCAATAATAGTGTTAAAATTACTTTGGATCTAAGTAAAACTAATCGAAAGCAAATACTGAAAGAACACTAGTTTCTATACTTAAATCATAACAAACCAATAACAAATTTAAATCATTGGATTATTATGCATAAATCAGAAATAAATTCAGGTTGTTTCTTAGGAAATGATAACTATGATAAGTGAATTGAAATGCATCTATCATAAAAGCATTAAATTATCTGAAGCCGACAATCATTACTTTGCTACAAAAAACAATAACAGAATATATTTTTGTAAAGAAAATTTCTCTAATCGCTATTCACTCCAAGTACTCGTAAATACTGACAATAAATCTAACAAATGGTAAATCATGCAAAGGAACAATAAATCATTCAAGAGTTGAGAGTAAGAAGATATAATGATACAGAAAAGACAATGATTGTTCCAAAATTGGCCCACGACCTCTGGAATTTAACCTGCAGAGATAACATGTTTATTGCACTTTGTCATTTGATAACACCTAACTTTGATATAGACTTTACATTGTGCAATCCTTTTGCAATGTGATCATGTGTAGTGCCGAAGATGCATTACATTGTTTACAAAAACATCTATCAAATGATGTCATAAAAGTCATATAATGGTTGCAATTTGCAAGGATATCTTATAAATATGGAAATTCCATATGAAAAAGATAAATTTAAAGGTGGGTCATATTGTCTGCAATGGGAAACAATCATATTCAACGTAAACATAAAAGAATGGTCTTTTGTAAGTAAAAAAAATTGTCAAATTTTTCTCACGCAATGCTAATCCAAATCAAACATATAATATAGTGTCATTTGAAATAGGCTCATCACACATTCATTATGCACTTTTGTTAATGGATGCATATAACTACGAAGGAAATGTACATTGTAATATGATGCCATTAGAAAAAAGCACATTGCACACTGATTATGGATATTTATTAATAAATGCACATAGTCATGATAGCAATATGCACTATAATATGGTGCCAATGAGCAAGGGTACACACAGTAGGATCAATGTCCATAAATTAAAACAAGTATTGCATTGAGAAACAAAAAACAATAAGAAAACATGAACATAAGTTACAAAATTATCATCGTAATTTACCCATGAAGAATCCAATAAAATTTTACCTAGACAAGATTCAAGGCACACCTGGGAAGAAATGTCCATTATGTAAACAATTGCAATTTCAAAAGAATATTACAAGCATTAGACAAGACTTAGAAAAAATATATGCAAACTTATCTGTAAAATGTTGAAGTCTACCCAACAAAGTAATATGCAAATTTTGCAAAATAGCAAATAAAAATGGAAAATCGCCACAATCTGCTTCTCCTGAGCAAATTAGACGCAATAGGCCATTTCCAATTGTAGTCACACTCTCAAAACTTGAAGAACACCTTGTAGCACTAAGAATTTATTTTGCTCAAATAAGACAAATGGGGCACATATGATCACAAATGGGTTTAACATGATCAATTATCAATGTCCCTGTTTAGACAAATATTGTTCAAAGTGCATTGCCACAATCTATGGAAATCACAAAAACAATTGTGGTTGCATTGAAAAGATGATTGGAATATAAAAACATATTTCAAATAGGAAAAGTTCATATGCACAATGTCATGAGATCATTGAAAGAACTATGTTCTCGACATCTTTATAAAGCTGAAAACATATGCATTAATAGAGATTGGGATAACATCATACAATCAACTATATCTAATATTCCAATTCAAAATTTTGACATTGAACAAAAAAGAAAAACAAGTAGTGATTCAGAAAAAGAAACACCAACTGAAACATTGGTGCATGGATTCATAAGATCCCAATGCATTCATGATTTGTAAGACAAACTGATTGAACTTGCTCCAATTGAAGGTCAACGACCCCTTAGGATTTTCAATAATAAATATGTAAAGGAAATGAATTTCCAAACCCTTTTCTTTGGAGATCCATGTGATAATGACATTGTAGAAAGATTTTGCTATCAAAATATAGTTCTATGGGAATTTTAATGCACTAAAGTGGTGATTTTTCCTATCATACAACTAATTTATTCTTCAAAACATTGTAAAGAATAATTGAAAAAGTCATTTCTTTCATTTCAATAATAATAAAAAAGGAAAGTTAAAAGGAATAAAGTTATTGGCAAAAGATGTTAAATATAGACCAAACTTGGAAAAACTAATTAAAAGATTGGTTACATATATTTCAAGCACATAAGGATTTCTCTTGATTTCGTACAATAAATGAAGAAAAATATATTTGCCATGATACGTCAACAAGCATCCTAAAATTTGTTAGTCACATTTACAAGTGCAGAGCATCGATGGACTCCATTGGTGAACACATTGACCAAATTACATGACAAAAGGAAAAAAGAAAAAGAAAAACATATTGAAACAATAAAGGCTTGTAACATTTACTATTTCATTAGAAAGGATTGAGTAACTTGTACTCGTTACAATAGACATAGGGTAACACTCTAAAATAATTGATATGTCAACTAGAAATATTATTTGGAAAAATAATGGATTTCTACTTTGTAACTGAATTCCAATATAGAGGAAGTGAACATAAACATGGACTCTTATGGGAAGAAAATGTACTGATATATGGAGGAATTAGTAACATTGACATTGAAAACTTTGTCGAAAAATATTTAACTTATGACATAGACCACCTTGATCCAGAGCTTGCAAGGATACATGAACATCACCACACAAAAGGTTGTAAAAGGAAAAGAGGCTCACATTGTAAATATAATTTCCCAATGCCACCCATGATAAGGACAAAAATTCTTGAACCAATTGTCTGAGTAGATGATACATTAAACAAAAAAGCAAAATTATTGTATAATACTTTGGAATAGAAATGATATGACAAGAAAACTACTTTTGATCAATTTTTGGAAGAGTTACATTTAATAGAGACTCGTTACATTCTAGGAATACAAAGCACATTGAAACAACAATGATTTTCTTGGAACAAAACTGTCTCACATTTGAAGCAATAGCTTTGCGAAGAATATGCCTGACTTATAAAATGCAAAAACTCATGCTCAATTTATTATTAATGCACATGTCATAGTGGCTTCTTACATGACCAAAATTGACAAACCAATAAAAAATACATTTAAAATGATTTGAAAAAAACATGAAAAAAACAAAATAAATACTATTGAAATGATACCTTCATTGAAAAATTCTTTAATTAACCTTCAACAAATATCATCCTCAAACCATTCTTTTTATTAAAACAAGAAAATGACAATTCTAAAAATATCATATGCAATTCCATTATTGATTATTGCATTGGTCGACCTCATACCATTATACATATCTAGTTTATTGAATCTGTATCAAGTCACATGCACATGGAAACTAGGATCTCATTGAGGGTTTTTCTCTGCGGGGGGTCCGGTGGCCGCCTCGCCACTGTGGCCCCCCCTCTTCTTCTTCAGCGACCTCTGGCTTGCCATACCACACACAACATTCATCCGTCTCTGGTAGCGTTTAAAGCATGCAGCAGATAGGGTTTTGAGCTCTGGTTTGACTTTCCACACATAGCGCGTAGTAGATGGGGTTTTATGTGGTGGATGGGGTCTCCTCTGCGTGGATTCTGGCGGCCGCCTCGTCGCTACGGCCCCTTTCTCATTTTTTGCAAACATCCGTCTCTGGTTGGGTTTATAGCACGCGGCGGATGGGGTCTTGTGCCCTGGTTTGCCTTCCCACACAGTCTCGATGGACTTGGAGGGAAACCATCACGGTTTTTGGGTGCGGCGGATGGGGTTTTTTTGTCGTGAATGGGGTTTTCTCTGCGCGGGATAAGGATGGCCGCCTCGCAGCTGCGGCCCCTGGTGGACTGGTGTAGGGGTTTTGCTCGATGCTGCGAACCCTCCTCTGCTGTCTTTTTGCTCGCAGCTGCAGCCCCATTTTCTATTCAGACGCTGTATTTTTGTGGACCTTGTTGATGGGTCTGCTCTGGTGCTGCTTATGCGGGCTTGTTCTCTAGCACCTTTCAAGCGGACTTGCCTTTTTGGACCTGCGGTTTTGTTTTATGCATATATCAAGCGAGCCTGCCTCTCACTAATCTTATATATCAAGCAAGCCTGACTTCTTGAGCAAGGTTTTTTTACAGTATCGATGGCGGTGGGTTGCTGATTGCAGTGACCTTTGTTGGTAAGTCTCCTCTCATGATATCCGCTGCTGCTGTGGATGGGGCTACTTTTTTGTGATGCTGCTCATGGGTTTGGGCTGGCGCTACAGATGCTACTGCCACTTTTTTGGGGCTTGTACATTGGGTTTTGGGGCTGGTGTTTTCTTCATCTGGGTTTTTGGCTTTATGCCTTTTCACCTCTTCCCTTGGGTGGTTGTTTCCTCGGGTGGGTGAAGCCGTGCCTTGCATGGTTTTTCCTATTCTGGGGATTTATGTTGATCCTTTATGGGTTTGATGAGCCTTTCGACCTGGTTTATGTTGGCTTATTTCAGTCATTATTGTGCAGATGTTGGCTTATTCTGATCCATGATGGTTTTTCTCTGGACCATATGCTATATGCATGTTTATGTAACATCTTTTTATCTAATAGAAAGTCGTTTTTTTTTCTTCTGAAAAAAAATAAAATCAAGTCACATGCACACCCATTTCAAAAAGAGAAAAACCAAAATTCATACAATTCATTAGATATAAAAACCATGTTAATTTTTAAATTTCAATATGTCCTATTCGAAAAACAAACTATAATACATTGAAACAAAACTTTGCAACATGGAAGGCTACTTATATTTCACATGAAAATACAATAAAAATTTAAGTATAATATTAATCCAATGTGGGTAATTTAGAAAATGTGATTAAGGAGATTGAAAATAGCTCCATAGATCTCACTATTCTATGCAAAAACACAAAATCGTTGAACAACTTCCAGAAAAATACAATTTACAAATAGACTTACAATGTTTTTATCAATATATTTTCAAACAAGTTCTTAAACATAAATCTATACACGTTTGCCTATTATTTTTAACTTTTTTATAAATATTATTTTACAATCATTTTGATTTCATTCAAGCATTGGATATGCATATTTAGATTCAGCAAAATAAAAAACAACTTAATAAATTTTATACAACTATTGCTTTTAAAGATTTTTCTTTTCAATCTAACACTATCGTTAGAAAAAGGTATTTTCACCTAAGTTCGTCGAATCTAAACCTCTGGTTTACGGTGTCCAGAGAATATATAGATATTTAGAAAAGCATAAATAAGAAAAATAACAATAATTTAGATTTGTAAATTAAAAATTTTAAAAATATAAAACAAACATTTTTTCATGTAATATATCATTTGCATTTTGTTCCGCATAAAAATAAATAAATGATATTTTAATGTTCACTAGACTAAAAAATAGTTTATGGGACTACGGGCTTGCTTGTTTTTTGCCTTTTGTAATTCAATCCTTTTCTTACTCAAACTGATGATGAGCTGACCCAACCTTCTAACAGTTCTATCATTGAAAAGACAAAGCCACGGAATTGATACTAACACATTGGTCACGTCCCTCATGTCTCTAAAAGCGTCACATTCCAAAATGAAATGTTTTTCTGATTCCACTGCCCCATATTTAAACTAACAGCAGAGAGAGACCAGCTACTATTTCCCACTTATTTTACATAGCATCAAGCTGAATCCATGAATGATGATTAAACCGGTCAACAACTGTTTTCGTTGTTTGACACTTTAACCAATCTAACTCACATTTTCAAAATTATTTACCTAAATTTTTCATTCTATTATTATGTAGATTTTTTTACCGAAATTTCTCATAATCTTATTAGAATTTTTAAATTATTATGTGGGTTTTTACGCCGGAGGCGTTTTCCATTGCGGGCTTGGGGTGAGCAAATGTTCACCCCAGCCAATGAGAGACGCTTTTGCATGGCGCATGGAGCCAGTTAACTTTTTACATGTGGCAGCTCCTGACCCAATAAAATTGGTCGATCTGGTACAGTTAGGCTTTTACATGTGAGGCTTTTACATGTGGCAACTCGATCTGGGGACCAGGTGTTGATTCCAAATTTCAAACTCTGAAATTTAGATTTGCAGATTGAAATCTACACGGCAAATCAGTCCCGATATTAGTCCCGATATTATTTCCGGCAAACATTGTTTTTCAGCTCCAGCCACAGAATGATTTAATGCAACCATTTAATGTGCATTGAACAGACTTGCAGCTTGCAGAATATTGGCGACTTGCAGCGTTCAACCGACTTGGATGTGCTGCTTAAATAGACTTCCATCTAACAAACATAGTGCCTACTTTCGACCTCCAGCTCCACCCTGACTTCCAGCTCCAGCGACTGACTTCCAGCTCCAGCGTGAAGAAGAACTTGTCCGACTTTCAGCTCCAGCTTGAAGAAGACAAATCGCTGGTAAGCTTCGAATAATTCTTAGGTCAGATTTGTGTTTAACTTCTGTAGAATGCTTTTCAAAACGTAAGTCCAGAATGTAAAATAGCTACAGGATTAGAAAGAATTAAGAAAACAACATGTGTGTTGTGAAAATTTGTGAATATATGAGGAACAAAACTGTTGAAACAGAAAGTGAAAGTCATTCATGTAAATATTAGTGCTGAATATTTAGAATCGCTGCATAATTGAATGATGAGCAGCAGTTTTTCCTATGTGCAGAGTTCAACAGAATAGCTTTCTTCGCAAAATGACATTCATCAACAGTCCAAGGCTTTAACTGTGCGAAAATTATGGCTGCAACATCCAACTTCAAACAGTTTTCAGTGCAGAATTTTTCTTCGTCTCACAGCTCTCTTTGCAAGAAAACAATGTTAAGAAGTTTACTTTTAGGTTCTTTAACATTTTCATGAATACTTCTGGTCAACACAAGAAACAGGACAATTTTTTCCAATATGAGAATTCATTGCAATGAAGCAAGTCTCACATGCTCATGGCAGGAACTAAGATATCCATTGCCCAGTTTCAAACAAAGAAATAATTCTAGTATTACTGTAAACTCAACCAAAAAAAAATGAAATCATACCTAGAGCCAATAGTCCAGCGATAACAAATAGTTGTCCAATGGCAAGGGGAAGGGATGACAGAAACTTCAAAGCTTTCTTCCAAAATTTTTTGAAAATAGGAAATCCTCCAAAGGCCACTTGTTGCGATTGTTCCTTGGTAGGATTCTCATTTGCCATGGTCATGTCTGAGAGAGAAGGGGCTGTTTGTCTTTCCTCTAATACAATTTTTAACTGAGAATTCCCTTTCTTGCGCAGATTCTCAGGGTCTTTGGCTTTGGCCCTGACTTTGAAACTTTTCGCAAGTATTCCTCTTTGTTTAAGCTGAAATATCTTCAGGAACCCATTGCTAAACTCATGTTTTCTAAATGTACATGTTGCTGAAAGCCTATTTTTCAAAACCCAATTCCTCATCCCACACTCTGGCAATGAGAATGTGGAGCTCTGTAAATAATGTAGTGCTTGGCAGCCATTGCAGTAGCCCATTATTGGGATATCGGATTAGCAAGCCTTGCCGTTTTCGCGCGTTGAGTCGTGAAGACATCTCAAGAAGCTTTACCAGGCTGCTATCACCTATAAAAACGCTGTAAAGAAAGACGTATTCAGTGGCGGATTTCATGCTAATGAAATACAAGAACATAAGGCCAATGAGCATACTAGCGCAGAAGAAGAATCTCTGGGACGGGGAGAACCATCTACTGTTGGCTGGTCTGCTAAAGTAGCTGCCATTTCTATCCATCTTCGCCTTCAAAACCCCATCAATTGAAGCAGGAATTGAGCTTCAAATGCCAGATTGCAGAGTCCTCCTCTAGATTTAGAACGCAAATTTGACGATTAAACTGGTCTCAATTGCTCCATCTGATTATAATCGAATATCAGAGAGCTGCCAACAACATTCGTATCTGAAATCAATTGAACTTCCAGCCCAAGCACAGATAAAAATTATGTTTTCCCACGCTCAAGTAATGTTTCGGCGTGCCAGGACCATTACAGTTTGCAAAGAAACGAGCTGGTGTCGAAGAATTCGTGTTTAATGTTTGCTTAACAGAACCAGAGCCACGTGGGCCTCATGCAAAGCGCAAACATGCATGATCACGAGTGCACAAATATATGTTAATATAAATGAAATCGCTGAAATGAATCATCAACTTCAGATTTAGTCTTTAATGATTTTGTTTCAGACTAATTGATGTTTAATTGATTTAGTCTATTTTACTCCGATTCATCATTTTGAATTGAAAGTTTGAAACTGTAAACTTTGATGTATTTACAACTATGCAGTTTCCCGAAACAGTGGACATGTCAATTAATTAAATAAATATTATTTTATTAAAATAAATTGATGTTTAATATTTACTATTAATTGGTTAAGATAGTAATTAGTTGTTTAGAAATAATTTTACTATTCATTAATATATTTTTATTTAATATCATATTTTTTATTTAATATCATTGTTTATTTAATAGAATTGGAATTATTTATTTAAAGAATATTTTTTTATTATAAATAATATAGAATAATAATTTCAAATATGGATTAAATTAATTTTTATATGTTTTAAGGTTTTCTTTTTAGCTATACTAGAAAAATATTTGCTATTTATATAAAATAATGTTTTATATTTACATTTTTAAGTAAATTATCTTAATTTTATTAAGAATTTGTTAAGAAAAGATATGAATTACATGTGAATGTAAGAGTTAATTAATTGGAGAATATTCTATACAATTACTATTTAAAGTCTCAGAAAAACAAATTATACCTCACAATAATCAATAATAAGAACAATTATAATAACAATAAAAAGTATAAATATGTTGTGCTTTAAGGTGACCACCTAAAAAAATTAATAGACTGTTTTTATGAATGTTGTCAATTCTTGTTTTTTTGCTTCAACTCTCTTAAATTGCAAACTAATAAGTTTTCGTTCCCTTATGTACACATCCTCTTCTTCAGTTTCTTTACCTTCATATTTATATTCGCTAGCAACACCTCGTTTTGCAAAACCAGTTGCATCGTCATGGAAGCATCCTTGACCCGCAATGGGCTCTCGTCGCTCCTTGCTGGTGGTATCGACCTACAACCAACCCTGCAGATCATTGCGATCGAACAGATATCTTGTGCTCGAGCTACAACGCCTCGCTACCACATATCGTTGTCCGATGGTGCTCACAAGCACATCGTTCTACTTCCCTCTTCACATACAGAGGCTGCACAAAATGAGGAGTTGCGAATAGGCTCGAAAATTCGCCTCAGGAAAAGCTCATGCACGTATGCACATCATTCCATGTAAGCTACATAGATGTCACCTCTCTGGTTCCTCCCCTTTAATGATTCTCCTCTTACGTCCCTTGTTTATCTCAATTTTCATTCCTAACATTTAACTTCCCCTCTTTGCTAATAAATATCTCATTCTTGCAGGTCACTTTGTCTCATCGATCTTGACATATTGCAATGTGATGCACCATTGGTTGGTGACCCAGCCCCTATTATTCTCTCCACTGAACAAATGAACCAAGCCACCTCGGCCTCCTCTTCTTCGTCTCCCTTTTCCTCACCTCCCTCCCTTGACGTTCACTCCGTTTCCTTCGAAAACTCCACCCTATCATCTACAACTGTTCTCCCTTTTAAAGCACTCTCCCCTACTTGAAAATCTTGGTCCATCCAAGGCAGAGTCCTTTCAAGGACACCCCTTCGTGAATTTAGCAATGCACGGGGCACTGGAAAATCACTGGGGTTTGACCTTGTCGATCGCGACAGCGATCAAATCCATGTCTCTGCCTTCAATGATTTGGCAGAATCCCTTCATGGTCTCATTAAAATTGGCCACATTTACAATGTTGCAAATGGGACCATAAAGATCCCCAACCCTTCATATAACCATCTCAAACGACCATTCAAAATCCTCCTCTTCTCTTCATCAATAGTGTCACAGGTCTTCGCTGATGACCTTACAATTCCTTCCCATACCTATCAATTTGTGACCATAAGTTCCCTCAAACATTCACCTCCTAATTCAATCGTTGATGTCATAGGTATTGTCGCCTCCCTCTCTCCTTCGTCTATCATTCACAAACGCGATGGGTCTGAGACTCCCAAGAAAACTATCACTCTTTGTGATATGTCTGGGAGCAGCATTGATGTCACTTTGTGGGGCGAACACTGCCATGCTGAAGGTCGAGCACTCTCCGAAATGCGCATGGCTCGTGAGATTTATGTACTTGCAATTAAAGGGGGTAGGATTGTCGAGTTCAACGGCCAAACTATCAGCACAATCCCAACTACTTCACTGCTTATAAATCCAGATCTCCCTGAAGCACAACAACTGAAAGAATGGTATGACGGAGAAGGAAATAAAGCACCCTCGCCGTCGCTCAGCCGCAAATACAAAAGTACAAACAAGAGGCCTTTAAGTTCGAAAACAATTGCCGACATTTTGGCAATGCAGCCTGACGAAAATATTCCATGGATTTCGCTTCATGCTACTGTTATCTCTATTAACATGGATGATTTCTACTTCCTCGCATGTCCCCTTATCAATGATGAGATCCAATGCATGAGAAAGGCTCTACGACAAAATGACAACACCTACCGATGCTCGAAATGTGACGGCTCGTTCAATGAGTGCGACTATTTCTACATTCTTCGACTCCAATTGCAAGACCACACTGGCCACCTCGACAATGTCATTGCTTTCGACGAAGCCGCAACTGCCCTTCTTGGCATCTCCGCAAAGGACCTCTGCCTCCTCTCAATTGATCCTGAAAGTGTTATCGACATATACAAAAAAATCAAAGGACACCATTTCCTCTTCACACTATCTTTAAAGAGGGATAGATTCAACGGTGTTGAAAGACTACGCCCAACTCTTATGCACGCAGAAGAACTTGCGTACACTGAGGCATCGACTACCCTTCTAAGGGCCCTGCAATCAAGTCCTCCCCCCACCAACCCATTCTAATACAAACTCTAACCGTTTCTTTCTTGCTCTGACTCATCTCTCCCCCACCTCTCATTCAATACATACTTTCCCCATAATAGCTTCCTCCTAACATGTCCACCATCCGCTACACATTTTCGTTTCCTTCCAATTGTTCCCCTTTCAGCTTCTTAAACCTTGATTTCCATTCCTCATCCATTTTCCAGACACGTTTTGTAATCGTAAGTATATATTTCCATTGCCCTTCTACTTTCTACTACTTCTCCTAAACGCTTCATCACCCACGCATTCCTTCATGACGTTTTGTATATATGTCATTCCATTATGCTTTAATGGATCTTTGTAATATATGAACATTTGGTCACATAGTTTTGCCTTTCCTCCTTCATTGTTTGATCTTCTTTGCAACACACGCAGTTTCTAAATGTACAGATGAATATGCTATGCTTACTATACAAAATAATACATAAATTGCTTCTTCTCTTTTTGTAAAATACAAAATATGTCTTCACTTTACTCTAGCCAATAGATGCAACATGTGGTTGATTTCAAAAGAAATGCTTTCTCAATTTGAAATATGCAACACACATTTCCAACCAACCCATACTAAATACATTTTCGCTTTAATAATCACTCGCAATATACTTCATGCATTTAACAAATGTTTCCTTACTTGCAACAGCTATGCCAACCCCACTAGAAAACAATGTGGAAAGGGAACAACAACGACGCTACTACGCACTTAATAAAGACATCATCAATGCACGCCGTCGCCTCCTCTCTTCAAATCGTCGAACAAACCTTCGCTCTCAGACCAACAATACTCCTACTGCTTCACAAAATTCTGTCCTCCCCATAGATCCCACCCAAACTTCCCAACTTCCCCTTCCACCTACCCAATAATTTCTCCCCATCCTTCTGCAACATGCACATTTTCAGTTTCGTCAAAGGATCGATGCACTTTGTCCCATCCAAGTTTGCTCAATTTTCCATGAAGCTTTCCCATCCATGAAAACAAAAACAAGTCATGGAATAATTTGTTGTACCCGTTGTGTTGCCGAACGATCAGCGCATCGTTTCTCCTCTACAAATAACATGGACCCAGGTATCCAACCACATGTCCTATCCTGCCTAACGCAAGTTGAAGAGATGCTCATTGCTCGTGTCAATCCCGTTCTTCAGGTCACCCATGCACGTGGTGGCCAATTGAAATATTCCGGTCATACTATTAGTTTTCCACAAGATATCACAAATATTGTGAACTCTCTTCCTCGCATGTTGTCAGAACTAGACATCCTTGTGGTCAACAAAACTAGCCATGATGAAAAAAACTATGAATTTTTTGTTAGTCGAACACATGTCCATGCAGCTTTGCAATTCAAACTACAAAACGACCCATACTACAAAGATGTCCATATTAACCAAGTTGCCCTCAATGCTTTGCCTATTCCACCTACCAACATTTCCAACATGCTACACCATATCAACACATCTTCCATCGCACTCCATGAAGCCATTCCAGAAATTCCTATTTTTGAACTTCCCCACTCATGCCCGTCTGACCTCCACCCATCCTCCTTTGTTTCAACTCTACCAAACTGTCATTCTGAACTTGATGCAATACGTGCCTACATACATTCCTCTAATTCAACAACCACCCATTCACTTCAATGGCCGACCATTGGCCTTTCCCCAATCAATGAATACAACACAGAGGGCCTATTCTCCATGGCCTTCCCCACCCTCTTCCCCAAAGGATCTCCCATGATTAACCAACCAAGAATTGCAAAAGTGGACATGCAAGAATACGCTATGCATCTAATGCGCTACAATGACAATCGCTTTGCACAACATCCTCGCTTCCGATATTACTTGTACAACCTTATCATGCGCCATCGTAGCCAAGCAACTGCCTCTGTCTTCATTAAAAGGGACCTTTCAAACACCCTACCAGCAACAGTCACCGACCTTCGCCACCTACTCCAACAAATGCCCCCTTCCACCATTCCAGACCAAATTATGCGTTTCGGGTCATCCTTGCGTGGAACCCGTTCTTTCTGGACCAAGGCTAGAGGAGAGCTAACAGACATGATCACTCAAATTGGTACCCCTACCATATTCTTCACACTAACTGCAGCTGATACAAAATGGCCTAACTTGCATAATCTAATGCCTTCCAACCCTCCATCCAATTCAAATGAGCACACTCGATGGAGAATCCAAAACATTGTTAGAAACCCGCATCGTGCATCTCAATATATCCATTGCAGATTCACAATATTCCTGGAATAGGTGCTACTTAAAGGTTTCCTTGTAAAGGATTACTGGTGCAGGTATACATACTATTCCTTCCTTCTCTTATCTTTCATTCCTTTCACTTCCACACATCCAATATTACTATCTGTCCCCTTGCTTTATAAGGTATCAATGGCAACATCGCGGCTCCGCACATATCCATGGGTTCCTGTGGCTTCCAAATGCACCTGCTATGGACAATCTGGATTGGACCAGTGCCGCAGATGTCCGCGCGTCTACTGAATATTTTGATAAGTACTGCACTGCTTGGAATCCTCGTCCGGTTCACAGTCGAGCTCCTGGCATAAATCATTCATCTCTACAAGATCCATGCCTCCTCAGCACGCATGAAATATTTGCAAGCAATCAATTAGAAGACTATGAAAAAGTCCTCAATTCTGTTCAAAGGCACACATATTGCCACTCTTCTACATGTTTACGCAAAAGAAATAACACATCAGCTTGCCGCTACGGAGCCCCATGGGAGGTTCGCAACACGTCGTCTCTTCACATTGACGGTTCTAGCAAAAAGGTATACTCCCCTGCTAGAAATGATGACAAACTCAACGTGCACAATGCTCAACTACTTGCAATATGGAGGGCCAACATTGATTTTCAACCAGTTCTATCACGCCATGTTGTGTTGAACTACATTTCGAAGTATGCAGCAAAATCAGAGGCAAAGTCTGAAAGCTACTACCAAATGCTCTCACGCCTCTCACAATCCTCCCCCCCAGATGCTCCTACTATCACTATCGTCCGCAAAGTCCTCACCGAAATTGTTGTTGATCAAGACATCGGTGCACAAGAAACCTTCCACATGCTACAAAAACTCCCGCTCACAAAGTGTAGTCATTCTTTTGTCTCCCTCAATGTAAAAAAAAAAGTCTTCAAACGTGTATTGCTGCTCTTGGTCCTCCACCCGCCGAAAAACATCACCATGGAAACAAATATTCCCTCCCATGGTTGTCCGCATTCTTCCTCGTTACACCTCCATTCCATTGAAAGAATCACCATCCTATGTAGACTTCTGCTAGAGCGAACTCCTTCTATACTTCCCTTTCCGTAGCCTCCCGAATGATATTGGCATATCTGATGCAAGAATTGTTGCACACTGGGAAGAAATTAGACACACATATCAACCTTGGCATGTTTATCGCAAACCATCAACCCCGGACCTTTCCGACTCTATCTGTTCATCCCCAAACAACCCTCCCCATGACCCCACACTTGACGTGCATGAATGACAATTTCTCTCTCAACTCCACCTAGGTAACAACCTCGTCCTCGATGAGCTTGAAATGCTTGGCCATCGTGAGTTTGACACAAACAATAATTGGGGCCACTCTACAATCCCTCCACACTTACAAGAAACAACGATCCACTTCATCGACTCCACTCGCTCCTCCACAAGATCCCACCAACTCCTAACTCCATTTGCACATTCCCTTTCCTCCTTGTCCCCAAGCCAAACCGTTGCATTTAATATCATCTTCTCGGCACTTCCGCAACAACATTGCCAAAAAAACACTACACATGATAATCCAAGGCACTGCTGGTACCGGCAAGTCGTTCCTAATTGAGTTCTTAAAAAATGCATTCCTTGAAAGCTCCACCATGCAAAAATGCCCCCTGCTACTACTTGCTCCTACCGGTGTTGCAGCATTCCACATTAATGCTTTGACGATCCACTCTGCTCTTCGCATCCCTATATCCTGTATGGAGCCTTTAGAGGGTCAATCCCTCCTAAAACTTCAAGAAAAAATTCAGCATATTCATTACATTCTAATTGAGGAAATGAGCTTCATTGGTCCTAAATTGCTTTCTCAAATTGATGATCGCTTGTGCGAGGCATTCCCATCAAATAGAAACAGCCCATTTGGTGGACGTTCTATAATCCTTGTGGGCGACCTTGGCCAACTACCACCTGTAA
Organism: Pinus albicaulis; assembly: GCA_034641835.2. Taxonomy (NCBI): domain Eukaryota; kingdom Viridiplantae; phylum Streptophyta; class Pinopsida; order Pinales; family Pinaceae; genus Pinus; species Pinus albicaulis. The sequence goes on from CM076572.1 coordinate 1,338,099,167, forward strand.
AAGACACGCCAATGTATGTAGGAAATTCTCATGGCACTGCACTTTGGCACAACTTCACTACTGTGGTTACGCTTGCAACAGTTTTTCGACAACAAGGAACAAGTCCTGCACAAATTTCCTTCCACGAACTCCTCTCCAACCTTCGCAATGCAACACCCATTGTTGTTGATTGGAATCTTCTTATGACACGTTCAAAAACAAATCTTCCTGAAGACGAAGTCCAATCATTCTCCACTTCAATGCATCTTTATTCAACAAATGACGCTGTTGACTTGCACAATAAATCAATGTTAAAATTATTAAATCAGCCAGTTGCACATTGTTATGCTGTCGAAAAGAGGCAACTAGAAACTACCCAACCAAAAAATGATCAATTATCAAAGAAAATACTCCTTTGCATTGACCAACGTGTTATTCTCAGAAGCAATCTTTGGGTTGGTGCTGGTCTTATTAACGGTTTGCTCGGCATTGTTCGTGCAATCGTATATTCACCAGGTTGTACACCACCAGAACTACCATCCTTTGTTG